>BMAU01001425.1:375000-860000 GCA_019973935.1 Trichonephila clavipes
TTAAACTTTGTGGCAACGCAAAAACTATAGTCAACAATAGTCTAAAATGCATGCATACACTGCCCATCCTTTAGGCAACATAATTTTTATTTACTGATTGATTATTATATTTTCGTTTTTGTTTTCAAAAACTGTGCAGAATGTTATTCCTAACGCTTATTATGCATTCACAAGTACAATTCTTCTGAATTAATTTTGAAGCTATAATATGATTTTTATCTTTCTAAATGAACTGAAATACTAATCTCTTTGTTGTAAACTATTCATTTCTTTTTTTTTCAACAGATTTTACAAACTCATCGTGGGTTTCAACTGCTTTTAAAGTAGCTATATAACAAGGCAACAGCATATAGATTTTTGTCTTTGTTAAGGAACTATAATTACACTATTATCTCCTTTTATTTCATTATTCTTTTTAAAAAAAATCATTTTTGAACAGCATCATTTTTTTCTTCGATGAATGTCCTTTAAGTGTGCTTCAAGGTTCATAGCAAAACCTTTATCATCCTCAAAACTATAATTTACAAATATAGACCTACTTTTCAATATTGCGGAGAAGATTAAAATAACTTGTTTTTCTCTAAAATAATTTAATAGTAAAAGATGAGCATACCCATTTCTTTCTGGTGAAAGCATGAGGTTTAAACATATTTTTATTTACATCATTTTGTAAATAAGTTTTTTATTATTTTCTTTCGGTTACATTCTTCCAACGAGAGTACATTTATTTCCAAAGTTTTCTTGTACAAATAACTAAATAGATAAAAGGAACTTTTTTTCCTAATTTGGAATATTAACGCATTCTCAAACTGTATCTAAAAATATCTTAATGTACAAATTGCGCTAAATATTAAGCAGTGAATGCCACCTACCATCATTGTAGTTCAAACGCTTAGTTGACTTGGGATGCAAAATACTAAGCATAGGAACGGAAGACTGAAAGCAAAAATTTATTCAGTTATTATGTACTTTGTAAGTTGATTAATTGATTGTTTATTGACGTTGCGATCTGAAGTTACTCGAAAGGTATTAGCGAAGGACCTCATAAATCTGACACTTGATTAAACGCCAAGGAAGGCAACTCTGCAGCCACCCTTCTTTCCGAGCTTTCTCACCATGTCCAAGTGAGGACTTTCAGATTCGATAGATTTAACATGCATTAGTTTTGCAGGGACGTCTTAATGCGTGGGCCAACTGGGCTCCGGCCCAGGGTCTCACCCACGGTGTAAGCCTCGTTTCGTTTTCAACTCTGTCTTAATAACATCTTGATACGGATAATTTTAATGGTCAAATATTATTCCAGTACATATTCTCCGAAAACCAAGGAATTTCAAACTGCACGCCAACTGGTAAAATTGGTAAAACTGTTTTATTATGTGATGACGGTTATCCATGTCTAGGACTAGACCTTACACCATAAACAATCATTTAATTAATTTAGTCGAAATAAGGCCATCGGTTGAGTCGTGCGTATTAATTTGTTTCAAATTACCATTTGAACGAGTATTTGTCGATGAATGGTACATCCTGTCTACTTTTAAAGATCTCAGGTAGGACCTACTTTTGCATAGGAGCCCAGGGCCTCAAAAATTCTTAAGATTTATTTGGGTCCATTGCTTCAAAGATTCTTAAGACGTCCCTGCTCTTCAGTCGTACCAGAACTCGAAATCACAACTCGACAATGCCGGCCATGAGTTCTAGAATATGGCCACTCAGTTGCCGTTAGAAAAATTGCCAAAAGAGTCTCAGTTACCAAAAGAGTTTGATAAGATATCCAGAAGTGATAAATCAAACTGTAAAAAACGTATTAAAAGTGGTTTGATAAATATCAAAATCAATGTTCAACAGTTTTAAATTTGTTGAGACCGAGGATTCTAATAGCACCTTTTTAATATGTATCATAAATTTTAATCTTTTTATAATGTATTGTAGTTTAAATCACTTAATATATGTTTACAAATAAAATATTTACCGCCTTAACACAAATATTTTAGAAACTTGCTTTGGTAAAAGAATTTTAAAAATACAAAATCAATCAAAATTGTTGTTTTAATTTTGGGTTTTGATCCACATTTCAGATAAGAGCGGAATATTGCACGCACATCGAATTATATTATCTTTGTTTTCGAGCTGCTGCTTCGAGAAAAAAAATACATATTTTTTATAAGTACAAATATTTGCTAATACTTTTTCATTAGAAATAATAATAAAAGTAGTACTTGTTTAAAAAAAATATTCAAAATCTTCTTTTGTGGGATATATTAAGAAGCAAGGTGCAGCACATTGCTCAACATTGTAATTGCAAAACATATGTAACGACTCTTTTCTTTTCACTTTTCTTTGTAATTCCTTTTAGTGCAACATACAGCACAATATCTTATGGGTGCCTCATTTTTGGCGTTGGTGGAGCAAAACTGGAAAAATGACGCCCCATTATTCTTAGAATTCTAGAAGATTTTGGTCTACTGGAATTCTTTACATTTATATCATTATGATATTTTTGTATGTCTTTCTACTTATTTGCTTCTGAAATCTAATTTTTTTCACCTTCATTTTTCATTCCAATTGTGTTCCAAATGCTTATGAAAGGATATTTTTGAACAATATATTTCTAAATATTTACTATAAACTTTTTCTAAATTTACAAA
This sequence comes from Trichonephila clavipes, assembly GCA_019973935.1. NCBI lineage: Eukaryota > Metazoa > Arthropoda > Arachnida > Araneae > Nephilidae > Trichonephila > Trichonephila clavipes. The sequence continues at coordinate 377,649 of BMAU01001425.1, forward strand.
ATCACGATGACGGATTGTAGTAAGTCTTACGAGTGCAGATGAGATCGCTTATTTTAGAGCGTAAAAATTACAGTAGCGTAAAATACGACATCTATCGAATTATTTCGAGTGTGTATAGTTTGACTTGTTTAGTGCGCTTATATTAACTCGAGTGCCCACGTTACATTAAAGTGTTAATCTCTGAAGTAAAATGGACGTAGGTAGTCTTAAAAAATATGGAAAAAAAATTAAACAAAATATCAGTATAAAATGTGTGTTCAGAGCGATTCCAGAATCCCTACATAAGCTAGAACCGTTCTAAATTATGATTTTTTGCATTGAGAAATTAAAAAAACCTAGAAATATATATTTTTTAAAAAACTAGGTTCCACAAAATATGTTAAAACGCAAAATTTATATATGGGGCTTCTTACAAAAAACGTGCGAATTTAATTTTCATGGTTATATTATTCTTGAACTTTTAAAATAACTTTGAAATAAGAATTTCATGTTAAATAAACGAGGTTCAAATTTGTTCAACTTTTTCCTGAGCCCTCGTTGTTCAAATTAAATTTATAAATGATACATTTATTGGTAAGGAAATGAACAGAATGGCATTTGAAAAGAAGCAATAAAATTTTATCTTGAGTTTAAGTTTTTAGAATAAAACAAATAAGTTTTATTTTTTGAATGTGTCCGTTTCTTCACACCAAATATTTATTCCTCTTCCTTTTGAATAAGTTTTCAGGCTTTGTTTTAGGCTTATCTAATTTTTTCTGTGTTATTCCATGTATTATACACTCTCATTTTAAAATGTAAGTTTGCAATAAACCAGGATTTGAATAACTTACAGAAAACAGTAAACAAAAATATTATAGAGCGCTAAGCAATATTACATGTAGCAAAGATACATTTAAGTAAAACATATAATAATACTGTTAAAAGTATATAATGTAAATATTACAATAAAACAATTTACGGTAAATATTAATTAAAACACGGATGCCTGTCTAGTAACGCGAAGTAATCTTTTCATCGTATTGTCTAGCCGAGTCCATTCCCCGGATGGACTCGGCTAGACAATAAGCACTATTCTAAAGAGGTGGATGGAACACGTGGATCTATCTTTATGGTGAATCGTTTTCTCCTATGGATAAAAGATATTTCATATTTAACTTGCTTTTTTAATCACACACACACACAAATCTGTTCCTTTATGTATAACCATACACACATAATTTATACATACATACAAATGTATATATGTATATATCTGCTTTTGCGTGTGCATGTGTATGTTGTGTTCAACAAAAAGATCCATATTTTCCATCTATTCTCAGCAGAATGTTAACCCCAAATTTAAGACATACACCTTATCAACGCAATATCTCTTGCTCACTTATCTTACCGGCAGCTACACTTGAAAGTGGCCATAACGATTTTGTTATGCTTATCTAACCATATTAATCACTTTATGGATTTCACAATTGTTGCCTGACTAAAAGATTAAGATTTGAATCTCCCATAGATTAGGAATTTTGTATATAGGGTGTCCTTGAATGCCGTGTACAAGCTTGGAAGGGAGGTAGAGAACATCGTGAAGAGCCATCATTACGTAAGAAAGTATAGACGGAAAGCAATAGGTTGCGCTGTACATGGGTTCTCAAGGTTGACATATGTGATTTCCTCATTTCAGAAATGGGCAGCGTGCCAAAGAAATCCAACCATGCGGCAACCGTATACTTAAACGTTTGCTCGGTTGCATCAGAACCTGGCGGAACATGTGTTTCAGAGCCACTAGTGATGACACGCCCGTCAAATCTGAAATGAGTCTGGTGGCATGAATATCCATTGTTGCTGCTATGATCCCGAACATGTCCACCTGTTCAAGTCGTGTCATGCGTGCATACATACCATTGGCAGGAATTTCAAACAACTTATGTGATGTTTTAATGTCATACTTTTAATTTATTATTGTTTTTGTAGAAAAGCTTTTTGCTCTACATTCTGTATTTTGTGGCCTTACGGTCTTTGGGCCTCTTCCCATTCGTCTTCCCATGTAATTATCGCTCCTCAGGATGCTCTCTTCCTCCCCTCCAAGTTTGCTCATGACATTCGGGGACACCCTGTATATATATTTTGTACATATTTTTGTATATATACAAAGATATACTTTTCATCGGATTACTAACATTACGTTACCGATGATTCGCCAAACTATATCTTGTTTGACCTTTTTCTTTGAATCCAAAGAATAAATTATTTTTTGAGGCTGATATTGCATTACAAATATAGCTACATTTTTGCTTTAATTCTCATCAAGTGTTCAGAAATGAAATGAGAATACTTAATGCATTGCCCGGTTAAGTGTGGCTGCATCTTAAAGCTCTTAAGATAATTAGTTGTTGTATTTTCAGCTTCCTTGTGATTCAGAAGCTGGCCATGGCATTAAATACAGAATTATCATGCAAAAATATTTCACTTAAAAAGTGTTAAGTCTAGGCATTGTGTTCATTTTTCTCAGGTAACTTTCTTTGAAGCGTGTAAGTCATTTTCTTGAGTTCATACAAGGTACTCAAAGCATTACATTAGTATATAAATATTCCATAGCACTTCCTAAGTAATTTTGACCACTATTTGCTCTCTTGAATGTAATATAATTATCAAATTGACTCATTTATTGTAAGAAAGCTTAGACTGTTTTCGAATCTTTTATTAGCAATGTTTGCCAAACTACCGTAATATTGCATTTAAAGCGTAATATCACATAATTTTCGATAGGTTACAGATCGGAGTCAACTTAATATACACTGATTAAAACAATTAAAGGGGGAGGAAAATTTTTTTTTCAAAAAAATAGCAAATAATTAACGCTGATATGCGAATAAAGTACCAAATGATAAATAAGCTGTTCAGGGACACCTATGCCTGCCTGTGATGTAGTAAGACACTGGCGGTATAATTGCATTTGTGTATAGGTACCCTCATTTGCTCGCTGAAACTTGTAGCGTAAAGATGTTTTGAAACATTGCAGCTTAGCCCAACCATTGTATTATTTTTAAATTTCTCTTGTTTACCTATTTTTTTATAATGCTGCCAATCGTCCTCGTCTAGACGATGCCACAAGATGACGGATAGTTAAGAGACTCTTAGCAGTCTAATCACGGGCTATCTGTGACAGGGACTTTAGGGATTCTAGAAATGTGGTGTCCACTCTGGGAAAACGGTTCAGAGACAGGAGCAGTGTTTCGCCAACCTGGTCCAGACTACAAAACAGCAATAACATTAGCTCAAAACCGTTATTTGAGACATCTAGCTAAAAGGGATAATTCCGTGAGATTGACACCTGCCTCACAACCAGTATAAGGCAACAGGAACATCCATTTCACGGATAACAGTCATCCAGAGATTTAATGCAGGTAGCATGTATGCCAGATGCCCTGCATTCTGCATCTCTTTTACTATGAACCACAAAGAAGCCATCGAGCGTGATGCCCAGAACATGTGTCTTGAACAGAGAATGATTGGGGACTGGTTCCCTTCAGTGATGAGTCCCGATTCAGTATGGACAAATACCCGAGACATGTTCTCATCTGGAGAAAACTCGGGAGTCGACATCGACTATCTAACATTGTCGAGAAGGACCACTATGGTCAATATCGTCTGAAGAGGCATCATGACAGCGGGCATACAGACCTTAATGTATTAGACAAAGGTACTCTGACAGGTCGGGGTGACAGGAATGAGATCCTTGCACCCTATGTCAGACTTTTCCGCGATGAATATGGACCAAATTCCATCTTAATGGACGATGACACACGCAAACATAGGGCTCAGTTGGTGGACGATTACCTCCGATCGGAGGATATTTAAAGACTAGAGTGGCCTCCAATGTCTCTTGACCTTAATCCCATTGAACACGTTGGGACGTTCTTGGGCGTTCAGATGCAACTCGAAGACTAGCTTCAAAGACTATGGATGGGCTCAATAATGCCTTGGGGCAAGAGTGGGTATGGCTGCCGCAGGGGTTGATAAGGACCTTGATAAATAGTATGAAATACCGATTCTAGAGTTGTGTACGTGTTTGAGGCGATTATGCACACTATTATACTTGTTTTTCTCTGACTAACAGGGTTTTGGTCAGCTGCTTTGCTGGACAAACGACCATTTTTTTATTTATGGTACAGGTTGTGCCGATTTTTGTTTTCTCATATATTGGTTTTATATCGGATGATATTTTGAACAAGTTTGGTTTGATTTGCTCTGCTAGTTTTTTTTTATTGCATAAATGTTATTTGTCCCATTAATTGTTTTCATCAGTGTATTTCAAATTCCCCCCTCCCTCCCATCTAAAAAAAGAATTTTCTAAAATTTATTTTCCAGTGGCTTTTTATGTATTTTGGGATAATTTACAAATATCGTCTCATTTCATTCTGTGGAAATGTACAAAATGTCTATGTGAATCAAACATTTTAAATTTTATAATAAACTAAATAGGTATTATGGGAATTTATAGCTTTTTTAACATATTATATGTTTCTTTTGTTCATTTAGCTTAAAACATAAAATTAAAATTTATGGTGTTCTGTGAAATATTACATTCTTTGTAATTCCTTGTATAAACATTTTATTAAGGATGCATACATATATACCTAAAAAAGGCAATGAAACTAAGAAAAAAAAACTAAAAATGAAAATAAAAAAATAAAAAAAAACATTCATTGTCACATTTTATTCACAAGAAAATAATCTCGAGTAAATCAAGATAACATTGAGTTCGAAAATGGTTGATCATAAAATATTATTTATTTTCGTAGTATTTTTGGGAACTGACAAAACAAAAACTTTTAAGGTAAAGCAAAGCTTAGAGCATTCTTACCTCTAACGATAACTTGTCTCCCCCATCGCATCTGAAGATAGTAATAAAATAAATAAAACATAAATGTTTCTCCATTAAGCGTTAACATAATTTTGACATATCCTGTATAAAACAACTCACCAATTTCAATTCTTTCTGTTAGAAAGAATCCACTTTTCCTGTCCTCTTATATCGCATTCCATCTCGAGTTTCTCAAGGATTACATTTCAAATCAGAAGAGATACTAGACATACTTCCTACTGTATTTGTAAACAATAAAAAAGATATTTGACATTTTATAAGCAGCTGACTATTTCTTCCCATGAAATTCAGATTAAATTCTGAGTCTCTATTATTTATTTATTTGAAAAGTGAGATTGAACTTTCGCTTAACGATTATTCGTGTTAAACTACAAATGTGTGACTGTACTTTAATGCTCTGCATCATTTTTTATCTTAACTGTATTGCAATTTTTAAAAATTATACAGTGAAAATTGGTTAACACGAAACTGAGGGGGACAGAAATACTTTTTGTCTAAAAAAAAAAAATTTCACGTTAAAGGATATATATATATATATATATATATATATATATATATATATATATATATATATATATATATATATATATATATATATATATATATATATATATATATATATATATATATATTATATATATATTATATATATATATATATATATATATATATATATATATATATATATTTATATATATATTATATATAGATATAGATAGATAGATAGATATGGATATTCATGTAATTAATAAAAATCATTGAAACAGAAAAATTAACACATTTAAGGTAACGTGGGATCAAGAGCTATATTATTCATTTCAATTTTGTCGTCAGAATCTGTATCAATGATATTTTTGAGCTTTGAACAAATTCCAAAATGTTTTTATCTGTAATTATTGGGGCTGTACGCACATTATCGGCATTTACTGCAACGAATCCTCCATCCCATGATACAGTAGGATAGTAAATAATATATAATACATAATAATTCATAAACTTTCTCAAATATTTCATTAAGTGTCGGCTTCAAAAGAGAAATATTTTCGAGGAAAGCGATTTTCATTTCATGTTAAGAGGGAAAAAAATTATGAAAATACGTAGTAGTTTGTCGGGGCAGCTGAACTATTTCGTGTTAGCCGATATTTCGTCTTAGGCGTTTTCGCGTTAAACGTATCTTGATATATATTAATAACATTTATTCAATTTTAAGTCATTTTCATTATCATAAAATAAAGAATTATGCTTGTGGTTCATTATTTTACTTAGTGCCTTCTTGGCTATATTGTTATGATCTGTCAACGGATAGAAAGATGTAAAACATTACAATAAAAGTTGCGTGATATTTAACATCTTTTCGCCATTCCATAGTATAACATTTTCACTGTAAATTATCTTGCTGTAGATGACAACCCAGACACACACACACACACATATATATATATATATATATATAATTACAATATCCTTGATAATTCATCGCTGGAGAGAACCGGATTGTTGTCATAAAGACTAAGTGCTTCAGCTTTTAACAAGAATAATTCAGAACATGATGCAGAATGAATTAAATGCATTAAAAATAAGCTGAAATATTTTTTTCTATGTTTGTTGTGACAATAATTGTTAATGATCACTAACTACTGTACTGAAAATGATAGCTCTTGAGCAATTTTTTGCATAATAGTGTGCAAAGCCATCAACTTTTCTGATTTTTCCATAGTTTTGCAAAAACACAACTAGGATACATAGATTTAATAGTACAGTGGCACAATGTAGTAAAAAGATGAAGAATAGTTTTAAAAAAATGGAAGTGTCATATACAGTAGTGATTGAAGCAGATAAAGTTTTTATTAACAGAATGTCATTAGTATAAATTATAGTGTAACAAAAACCGACTTAATTAGTAAAGGATATGACTTTCACTAGCCGCAATGTTTGCGTGATCATCACAATCAACATCAGATCATCAAATAGATTATTACAGATCTTGTGGTAACAGTTTTATTCCTCAAGAGCATATGCGTTAGTTGTCCATTGTTCTTTGTAGTCTGAATTAATGCCTCAAGACATTTCCACAAAAGATACCATACATGTTCGCGCGGTGTGATTTGTATCGGGAAAGCAAGCAAAATAATCCGCTCTTTAAATATTTTTACTTTCTAGAAGCTTCTGAATAACATAAGATTTGTGAGACTTCAAGCTTCCATCTATTAATATAAATGTGGACCAATGGTACCCTGGAACAAATATGAGGGAAGATTACATCATCATAGCTACAATTTTCGTTAAGTGAAACATTGTCGAAAATATAAGTAACTCCGTTTGTCCATTCATCTGGATTCCTCCACACAAAAGTACTCCAGGACCACCCAAGTAGTCTCTTTCTCTCATATAAGTCACCGTGTTGAGGGGGCTGATGTACGTTAAATCTGTCGAGGCTCAATGTCTTTCTGTTAGTGAGATGCGGTAGTTAGGAGAGGGAGATGCCAGATTAGGTGCCTTTCTCGTTACTTGACCGTGGTTCAAAAGTACAAGATCCGTTAACAACAGTCCTCGAGTTTCTTTATATTATGATCCCTCGTGAAAGTAAGAGGAAATCGTGTCACATCTTCCCTTCGTATCTACTGGTACCAAGAGTCGTCTATCAGATTCAAATTTCTCTTCGGTAAAGAAGACATGATTTGTTTGATAATGAGTCCAGTATTTCTGTTCATACACCAAACTAAACGTTTTCAACCCTAGACTGCAGTGAATTTTGAGTAGCGTTCAAGGCAATGGGCAAACAGTAGACAGTAATGTGTGACACAAAGCGTCCAGTTTCCACACTCTGCTTCTGGGCTTTGACCCGCTGTCTGTTTTCAGTCTATTTTACAAGATTTTATTTAACTTGCAAAGTAATTTGTTCGGGTGGAATCTTGTCACTCAATTTTGAAGCTGATATCTTCAACCGATTGAGCTGAAATTTTGTATACACGTTTAGGTTAAGTGGCAATGCATTTTCCCGTCCCTGGCTTCGAAAGGTGCCCCCCTCCGAACTAGGACCTCCCAACTCCTGAGTTTACACGAATTTTTACACAAAAAATACTACTAGATAGAACTGATCGAGTTGCGTGCACGATTCAATTTTCTAAGCTCTGGAGTTAAAGGAGGCCCCTCCAGATCCGATACCCCCCTTTTTTTTTTTTTCATCGGACTTCGCCAATAATTCCGAAACTTACGTCTTTATTCACTAAAGTGATGCATTTTTAAAAAGGTCTCGTCAATCAGATTATAAAAATAGAATTGTTTAAATTCTAGCTTCAAAGCCAGTCTCTCCAAGTGGTGGGTACCGATTTCAAAAGGGACCCCGTAACTCCACAAATTATACGAATGTACACAAACAAAAACCACCTATCGATAGCACGAGTCGAGTCGAGTCTACGTACATAGTTTCGTGGATTTGATGGCCAGGTCGGCGGAAAAGAAGGAAGCTGGGCCCTAACTCAAAAACGTTAGAGAATTTTCAAAATCCTATTTTGAATTTCTTTTTTAGCGCATTTAAATAAAAGCTTGATTTAAAAAAAGTTTTTTTTTACTTTTAATTTATTTGCATGCATAACGGTATATCGGTCATCACGTCATTGTTTTCATGGCTGACTTTACCAATCGTTCTTACAGCTATACATGTCTTTTCGAGAACTTACTCAGTTCGCAATGCAACACTTTCGTCAAATTCTAAGTCCTTGCACAACGTTGGTTAAACTTCACCCCTCCTGAAGCTTACCGATCATTCTGACACGAGGCTGGGTATTTTTTTTTGCTGCTGTATTGTATGTACGAACTCACTTTACTTTGCTTCAAACGTCTAGCAATACACTTGTTCTCCTTTTTAAAATTCCTTGCACTACAAGCAATAACACCCAGTGCTTTGCGTCACATCTGACCTCAGGACTCTCATACTTTAATATACACCACCTTTTTGTTGCGCTTCATAGTGCTAATCCAAATAGTCACTTTCAATAATATTATGCCTGTACGCTGCAAAATGATTTTATTGCTTATGCCAAGTGTATTATTCAGTTAAATATTATTATTAGGTTTAAATGCATTATTTGTTTATGCCAAAATATTTTAACGCTTATGAAGTTTAAAAAAAAACAGTTAATTATAAAAATTTTGGTGTGGTTAGTGTGGAGTAGATCATTATATATTAAATAATATTAAATTTTTATAGTTTGGTTTTATGTATTTAAATTTATTTTTTGACAAAATAGAATATAAAAAAGCACTTTGTATTGTATAGCAAATTTACTAAGCAAACATTTTTCGATATTATTTGCTTAGAATTTAAAAAACCACAAATATTAAAAAAGGGTACCTCCAGAATATTGATAAATCCCAATAGCTTTATTTTTAACTTTTTAGTTACGCTTTGAAAACTGGAAATTCATTTCTACTCTTTTATACATATATATATTTCGGAAAAGGAATCTCACAATTCATTTGCTATGTAGAATTTTCATTTAGACTATTTTAAATTTGGATGCATTGATAAATGTAGACAGAGATATCCAACGAAAACTTTTAAAAAAATAATTTTTTAAAAGGATTTATATAGGGTGCTTCAAAACTTAGTGGTAAAAAAATTTAATATTCCTTATCCTTTACTTATTGCTACCTTAAAATTTCACCTTCTTTAAATCATGTCAAATGTCTTATCCAGTTTTATTGTTGCCTTAGGCGAGTCACTATCCCACCTCCGAGAACTTTCTAACATGTGAAGCTCATCTGCGTAGGAGGAGGTGGTTGCCTCCCCGGGAGAGTGTTTTTCTGGGAAAAAGGAGAGTTTTCAAGAAAAGTTGTTTTTTCCTATTCTGTTGAACTGAAATTGTTGAATCCAGATTTTTATGTGTCAGGAGAAACCAAATAAGCTTAAAACTTTTTTTTGTAAGAAGAAACAAGGCAGTAAGGGGATTTCTTCTATTTCACACCATAAATTTATTTCCATGTGTGTTAGGTGTTTTTCTTTACCATGTACATAAATGCTGTAGATAAAGTTTAGTTTTGACACGTTCGAGAAGATATGAGATCTTACAAATTTAAAGTATATTACCATTTAATGTGTTTTTCTTGCACACAAAAATATGATTTTACCAATTATAATAATATACTTTGCTTACCTCAGTTTCTTTGAATTTTTTATATTAGCCTTTATTTTGAATACTGAATTCTTAACTGAAAGAAATATTTCCCAATGAGAGGAATAAATATAGATTTCAGCTTATACAATAATGTATATGTACTGGAGTGCAAAATTTAAACAACGCTCAATTTTAAGTATGGAATTGTAGAATCGAACTTTTTACGAATGGTAGAATTAACTCTCAATTCTTTAGAAAGGAACAAGACAATAAGAGACATATAAGATACTGTAAAATGGATGTAGTCAGTTCATGTAGTACAGGACAACAAAAGAAGAAATAGCGAAAGTCATCTTAGAGACATTCTCGATCAGTACAAATGAGTTCGTGAGTTCAATATGGTTAGAAGGAATTATCCAGAAGACATTAAAGGTGACTGAATAATTGCCAAGCATGTGAAGAGTAACAATAGTAGCGAGGAGTTAGGGATCGGAAAATAATGACCAAAGATAATCATTATGGATCCTGGATAATTTTTAGTATCTTTTTATCTTTACTGATTTGGGTTCACTCCATAAGTTACACGCAGTGCTGAATGTTGTACTCAAGTCTCAAGCAATTTCAATTTGAGACTGATTTCACTTAGATATTCCACCTTATATTCCCTTATTCAAATACTGTTAATTATTTCCTTAAAATGTTAGGTTCTGAAGTGCTCCGAAGGGTGAGGAAAAAGTCAAAATTCAACAGGCGTGAGAAGAATTGGGGTGCGGGGTGAGTTATTCATTAACACGAGGGCTGTTGGCGATGGATCTCGTACTTTTGAGCCATGGTCAAGTGACGAGATCTAAGCTGGAAAACCCCTCTTCGAGCTTCTGCAGCATTGCAAAAAAATAAATTACTTCAGCTTCAACTGGTTTAACGTGTGTTAGCCCCTCTACATTGAGAGTCTTCAGTGGTACTGGGGCTCGAACTAACGATTTGATCCTAACTACTAGAGAATTGAGGTTATATGACAACACGGAGGTTGGTACTTGGGGTTACAAGGCATTTTCCTTTGAAATGTGCAGCTCATAAGCAATCCGCACTAAAAATCTGCGTCATTGTTTAGAGCATTAGTTTTATTTTTTAGCTCAGTATTTTTCCAAAAATTTCACTTAAAATGTAAATTTATTTTAGAGATATTTCTCACATAATATATGTTGATTATTTATTAACCGATATTTTGTTTGTTGAATATATATGAATAATAGAATAGTTCTACACATCTCCAATAAGAACATCATTTACTGGAATATATGAAATTTTTACTTTCATGTGATTTATCTTATATGAATTAATATATTTATTCAAAAATTGCTCAGGATTTATCCTCTCTCCCATTATTTTTTAAAAGATGGTCACAGGAGCTAAATTGCCATGGTCATTAATTTTAATTTTCACAATGTTTAACTCGAGCCAAGTGTTCAAGTCTTGATACTACTAAAACCCGTCAAGAGGAATGATGAAGCTGGCAGTACTTTAAAAAGAATTTATTTTCGGAATCCTCACATTTTACAGCGTAAAAGTTAGAAGCGTGAGGCAACTGCGAAGGTAAAATCCTGGTCCCTGGAATGTAATTTAAATTTACGAAGTACGCTACTAATAGGCCTCGTATTGCTTTAGCATTACGTTAATTCATTAATTTTGTTTTTATTGAAATAAAGCCAGCTGCTCTTTTTCTTAATACTCTCAATTTAGACTTTTATTTATTAATTCTGTAAAAGTTCTATGGAAATAAAGGGACTTTTGTAGTAGTTTAATACAATCATTTTAGTACTTAATAATTAAATAAGTATAAATATATTTACTTTATTTCTTTCTGTTCTTTTTTTAATTAATATCAATGAAAAAGAGATTTTGCTTATGCTATAGATAACACCAGCAATTTCTTTCGTTAATGCAGTGAATATTTCGGGATTTTAAAGAAATGAAAAATATTCATCATGAAGAAACTCTGAGACTGTAAACTTTAATTTATATGTTAAATAAGAAAGTTTCTGTAACATTTCTATATAGTTGAAGCTAAGAAACTCTGAGATCATTCAGAGAGAAATAGACAGGGGTTTTCTTAAGAAATAATATTTCAAAAACTTTCTTATAATTGTGCATGTGTATAATCTCTAGAAAATAATTTTCACTCGGTAACTTTTTTGTATTTAAAAGAAATGCACGTAATTAACCTACTAAATATCTGAAAGAATATTACGAGGTTATTCAAATGACTAATTATCTGTGTAAGTACAAATACGTTTGAATTCAAATTGACTGAAGTATTTCTTGTCACTAGATGTGAATTTAAATATTCTTTCAAACTAATAGTAGAATTTTATTTAATTAAAATGAAATAGAGAATCTGGTGCTTAAAACGGATTATTAATACCATGAAATGTCTATCAATATAATATTCAAATAAATTATTTTGTAGATGTCCTTCTTCTTCAATTAAAAACCAGCAATAAATGAATGAAAACGCCTAGAAGGAATTTGTTTTCAGTTTTAAAGCTCTAAGGCGTCAAAAAGCATGAAAACACAAAAGCAAAACTACAAATAGACAGTTCCAATCAAATGCCTTAAATCCGTCCTAAATGTTTCAAGTTCATCATCAGCCTCGACCACATAATTGGTGTCCAGTAAATTAAACTGTAGATAACAAAGCGGTCTAGCACCACTGCTTCAATATATTTCTATGGAGAGTCTAACTAAAACATTTTCTTACAAATCTCGACTAGTGATCTCAAATGCAGGAATGCATGCATCAAACAGAACTGCCACCTTCTCATCTAAAGTTGGCCAATGATGTCCCCAGAAATATTCTGAACCGCACACAATGAAACAAATGATGTATATCAATTGCAATAATAGCTGAAAAAATCCTTCTCTATCTTACATTCGGAAAGTTTGTTAACTGCCACCGTCGTATATATCCGTCTCACTCAACCTGCGCGCTCAGTGCTCCGGACGTATATATATATATATATATATATATATATATATATATATATATATATATATATATATATATATATATATATATATATATATATATATATATATATATATATATATATATATATATATATATATATATATATCTTTCCGAAATACTATTTTTTTCTTTGAGCTGTTATTGGTAAAAAAAATTCCGAAGGATTTAGAATGTGCAATAACGCGTCCTTGAGTGAGTTTGAGAAAGTTTTACTTATTTTAGAGATATTTTTGTTTATTTGTGTCTTTTCTTCCCTCCGCCTTCCCCAATGTACGTCATACCTACGACTACGTGAAAAACAGAGGCACTTGGGAGCAAATCGTGTAAATTTTAATCGGCAGTTAAGGGTTAAAAGTTAGAAAATACTGAACTGCCTACAATAAAGGTGTGCGAAACCAGAAATAAAGTTGTTAAAAGAACTCATAACTTATCTTAAGAGCTTATTTATATAAAGCATCGCGAATGATTCATGCGATGAAAAGTAAGGGGACATAGAAATAGGTAGTTAAAATCGAATGCCTTTAATAAGCACCCAAATACAGCTAATATCAACACCTATCCTCTGGACATTAATTATTTACTATCTTTTATAGAAATCTTTTTATTTCTGCTAATGCAGCATACAGATTAAGTCGTCCAGCCTTATTTTTAACAAACCTGAGTAGTTCCAAATTTGTAAAAGACTGTTATTCTAAATTGTTAATTCTAAGCGATTGTTTATTCTAAAACTAAATAATGTTATTTCTTTCAAAAAAATGAAACAATTATAAAAATTCAACCTAAGTAGTGTATCAAAAGTTAGCTATTGTTTGAAGTAACTAGGATAGTATAATAGTAATATTAATTTAACTTACACTCATTGAGAAAGAAGGAAAGAAACGGAAGATTCAACTGCACTAATATCTGATCTAGAACATTATCTAAAATCAAGCATTTCAAACTAAATCTACATTAGCAATAAATAGTAGCTGTATCTATTTATTAAAAGGAATCTATGTATATATATAGAGAGAGAGATAGATAGATAGATTCCTTTTAATATAATATATATATATATATATATATATATATATATATATATATATATATATATATGTGTGTGTGTGTGTGTGTGTGTGTGTGTGAAAAGCAGTTACCAAAATCAATCTCTCCAATTCAGTCAAATAGGTTTTGCTTTTCGAGGATTGCATCTAAAAAAGTAGATATATATTAAAATAGAATATATATTTTTGCATTCCATTCTAAGTATATTTGCATAAGCAACTTTAGGTAATGAGCGTAGACTCGCTGGAAGAAATGAAATAAATAAATCAAAATAAAATTGTATTGAGAGAAATAACCAAATGAAAAACAAACCTCATATATATATACTTGCAAAATCGATGATAATATCCAAGAGTATAGGGATTCATCACGGATCTCTGGAAAGGAAGCATAATGAATTATGTTTTCCACCCAAAATGCATACTATTAGGTAACATTAATAAATATGTGATAAAAGTTACGTAAATGAGTGCAAATGAATCTAATTGTAAGAAAATATTGAGAATATTAGACTTGTGAAGAGAAAATTAATTATCAAACGAAGTATAAAATATGTAGAATCGGTAATGTATGATATAAGCGTTTCATAAGTCATTAATGCTTCAATGTTCTCAAAATACTTTAGTTAATTGTTTTAAGTGAATCGCATTCAATAATTGTCTTTTACTATTTCTGTGATATATTCAAAAATAATTTTAAATAATTCTGACCACATGTGATCCTGAATCTATTCCAGTAAATCCAAAGAAAACACACACATTTTCTATACATTAATTTTAGCTATAATTTTCTTTCAGATGCTGCTCACCCTTCTAGCTAGAGCCTCATCATATACAGCTTCGTGCCTTAGTATTTTCAAAATATGATTTACAACAATACTTAATCTATAATATTAAAAAACAAACAAATAAAAAAAACTAAAATACCTCTTTTAAAATAAATGCATACATTATGAGCAAAAGAATTAAGGTATATTATATTCTTAGATGCAAAACATATTTCTAAGATGTAGATGTAAATTTTCTTTGTTGATCTAGGAATTATTTTTGTAAATATTTCATGATCAGAAAATATCTGTATAATTTTATATATAAACTCACTTTATATTTAAATTTCTGTGTTTTATAGGAAAGTTTTATTTCTCGTTAAACTATAAATAATTTCCGCCACAATTAGTCAGCTACTAAATATTTATTGGCAAGAAAAACCTATGTGCTACCATCAGTAAATTTAATATATATTTTTAGAATTAAAAAAAATGTACATTTTAGATTATTTAAATTTTTGTCCTATTATCTTTCATATAATTTAAAGTTTAGGAGGTTATTCATTAATTTATATTGGCCTATTTCTAGTTTTCGTTTTAGTTTTTTATAAACATAATTGCATTGAAAAAAACAAAACACATTAACGTTTAATTGTATGAAACTAATAAATATATTTGCGCTATGTTTATACGAATAATAAGTAAAACATATCCCAAACGCATAGCGTAAATTCAGAATAGTTAACATGTACCCCATAAAAACTAAAAGAAAAAAATTATAATGAGTTAATAATATACAGGTTTGATTAGATTTGATAAAATGATTTGTAACAAAAACGTCAGTTCATTTTATTTTTTAATAAAAGTTAAGCATATAATTCGGGTGTGAAAACTGATTCAAATTTTTTCTTGAAATAAGTGAAAAATATTTCCTTACGAATAGGTTCAAAAATCGATTAATACTAACAAAAAATACGCGTGCATATTAATTTCATAATTTAACGATTCTTCTCTTTTTTTAAAAAAAAATATATTCCACAGATTGCTTCTAAATACTTAGTTAGTCGTTTGTTATTGATATCAATTCTTCATCAGTACTTTGAAGTAAGCCTCAGGAAGAGAAACAAGTTTTCCAAACAGGCCAAAACTGAAATTCTTGATTCAGGCTCATGAGTTTCCGATCGCAGGATACCATTAATTTTCTTCCTCTCAGCCTGCTACTTCTGAAAAAAAACATTTGGATTAATTAACTCTGGAGTGGAAAAGAAATATAAATATAAGTTCACTCCGCACTGATATATTTTCCTGGCGAGATCTTCTTCAAAGATGTGTGAAAAAGCTCAAAGTGATGAATCAGCTTTCGCTCCAGTAAACATAAATAAAAAGTTTCGTACTAAAGAGAGTAATGACTCTCTCCTCGGAAAGATCTTTAAAGCTCTTCACGAATGATTCGTGAGGGGGAGGGAAGTGAACGAAGGATTCGTAAAATAAGCTTAACGAACTCGAAGAAAGTTTGCAAAGAACCACCATTTCGAGTATTTTTTTATGTCGATCAAAAACACGGCATATCTAAAAGCGTTCTACAATATATTTTCGTTAATTTTAGTTGTTCCTATGTTTTCGTCAACAGATATTGAACCTGCTTTTTTGTAATGCAAAGATCAATCGCACTGATTGATATTCATTTCTTTTACAAAGATAAATTTCTTTAAAATGATTAAAATTTTTTGTTAATATATACGGCTATATATGACTTTGATAGACGATATTGAGACTTAGGATGCCTCTAAGACGTAACCGGCGGCAGTATATATATAGGGGCCGTATATATAGGTTGGTCGAATAGATCGGCCGCCACCTCGGTCGGAGAGATATGGTATATATATATAGTGTACCGTATCAGGATATAATATCGCGAGGATGCAATCAGAAGAGTGGCCACTTCGGCACCAACAACGTCGTAATAACTTAAATTAATATTTACATAAAATTCTAATCTTATTTGTTTGTCGACAGTGTGGGGAGCAATTTCTTGGGACACACGATCATCTTTAGTGGTCCTTCAAGGCACTTTGACAGCTCGCAGATACGTGGACGATATTTTAACGCCGATTGTGTTTCGCCCGGTCTAAATCAGGAAAATTAACTGCGCAGATGCAAAGATGGCTTTCTGTGGGTCATAAGTGAAGCTTCGATGCCACGCCGAATTTCGGCTTGTAAACTATGAATACCCTATTTTGAATCACAAGTATCATTTCGTTTCACGTTAAAGGGTTAAAATCTATATTTTAACAGATTTATTCGTGATTCCTAGTTAAGAAGACCAAACCTTGATTTTCCAGATATTTATTCACTATTACTAGTATAATAATATTTTGATAGCTTATACAGACTTTACTAAGTGGTTGAAACTTTCCCTTAGATACGTAATTTCATAAAATAACTAATATGTTCCTTCACTTGAATATGTAATTGTAATTCTTTTTAATCTTTCCCTGTTTTCTTTTGTATTTATCTGAATTTGGAAAAAGGATAATTTTCCCACTAGAGCTTTTTTGGCACTTGAGCAGAAAATATGCTGAATTTCCTCTCTCCTGATCTTAATATTACCTGAATAAATAATGATTTGATTTGTATCCAGAATTTGCTATTGCCATGAATACAACATTTTAATTAGTAAAATAAGTATATTTTTACACTTTACATATTTTATAGGACTATAACTTAATGAACTAAGTTATATTTCTAACTTTAGTTATAATCCACAGTATTTGAAATTAGTTAGAGCTAATTGTGATATACATAAAGCAAACTTTTTAGATCTATAATTATATATGGACAAAAATAACTAAAAAAGTAATATTTATGAAAAAAAGAAGCCTTTAGTTTTAACATTAATAAAGCACCTGACTTCGCTAGCAGTCTACATGCAACTATTTTTTTTTAGAAATATGGTTCTAAATAACTTTCGGATTTTAAATAAAACAGAAATTTATTATATTATCAAAAATGTGTGTAAGTATTGCTTGCAATTTGAATAACCTTATAACTTCTTATTCACATATATTTATAAAAATAGAAACAATTAGTTTATTATAATTTTCACGATTTTCTCTTCAATTTTTCTACATAGTAGTTCTAGTGTATTTACAATGAATTACAAAATTGACATATATAGATGGTACTACAATTAAAACTAGTGATATATTGAATATATGGTTCGGTTTAATTAAATTAAACAAGTTGGAAAAATATGTTTGGTAAGCTGGGATTTTTGTACTGGATTAAAGTGTGTGTAGTTCTGTTGCGAAGAGCAACTTTACAATAGTTTTTCCAATTAGATTGATTTTTTGTTAGAGCACTCTAAATTTACACGTGCTATTATTAGGGTTAACTTCATTTTTAATTTTTGGTTTGTCTACAATTTTTCTTGCACAATTTAGGGAATTGTTCTGCTGAAGAAAAATATTATGATCCTGTAAAGCAAGCTTGATCCTACTTCATTGTTCTAAATCATTGACAGTCCTAGAAAACATAATAGTTTTCCATTTTGGTAAATTGACTTTTTATATCTTTACTTATATTTTGTTTTTCTATTCTCGGTTAACAAATAATGTATTTATCATTTCTTTGTTTTGTAGGATATTCACTATATTTTTATACTTATTATACATACATATATATGTATGTATACAACATACTCATATTAATTAAAAAGGGGTAAATGATTGAAAAAAAACTATAATGAAGCAAAAAATTCTACAAAACTTTTTAATGTCTTCTTTTATTGAATTTTGAATAATATTGAAAAACTATATTTCATTTATTTTAGAGCATGTTAACCAGAAAAAAGTTCTACGGACTTAAATATTCTTATGAAGGTACTAAACATTGTATCTTAAGATTATTTATGCACCATAAAATTGCTATTAGGGAGAAAAAATCAAATATTTAAAATGCACAGAAAGAGAAATTATAACCCTTTCATAAAGGAAATTATAATGGAAATGAGATGTTAAGTATTAGTTCTTACTAATTTATTTCACTGTTCCATATATGGAATGTTATTGTACTTATACATTGCTCTCAAAAAGTTAATCCATAAATGGTCACGTTTAACATAGGTATACAGCGATTTAATGCAGTGTGAATTATTCTAAAGAGAAGAAAATAAAGTAAAACGCTGTTTAATTTACTATAAATTTACTTGTATTTTTAATATTAATACATTAAATATGCACTACTTGTATTTTTTAATATTAATGCATTAACTAGACCAAATTTTCAATAATAACTATCTTCAATTTGAATAAAAATGGATTTAAAAAGCAATAAAGATAATATTTTGCAGTTACGTAGCGTGCTATGTAAAATATCAAACTTTGAAAAGAAATTTAAGTGCTCGTACATATTTTAATATACATGTTTAAAAAATGGGTATAAAAAGTTTGTTATACAGCAAAATGTAAAAAAAAAAAAAAAAAGAAAATTATATATTTAACAGTAAAAATTGCAAAATGTCTTAAGCATATGTAATTTTTACGCTATAGTTGCTTTCTGGTTTAGATTTTTTTAAAAAAATCACGGTTTCTTACTCTATATGCATGAATATTTTGTCATCTTTCGTCATTACACAAAATACATGCTTTTCGTTTTTAAAGTACTAAATCAGCATTTATTTGTGACGAATTTTTAGATGGTCTTTATAGCATGTCAGCTATTAAGAAACGTAGTTCCTGTGGTAAATGTAGATTTTTTACTTATTTTATATGTTCTGTTACAATTTTTGATCTAATAATTTCGTAACTATGGACCTTTTCTATACTATTTTACTCATCTAGTTGCAGTGTTGTAAAAGGTTAGACTTCACTACTGAAACATTTGCATTACGGATAGAGCTAAAGGCCACCTACATGTTTGATGATTTGATTAGTGTTTAGAGTATTTGTCCAGACTGTTTGTTCAACTTTTATTCTCATTAAAACATGCTATGTATCACTTCAGATTGCAGATTTTTAGTATATGCGACAACTTGGTCATCCACCAAAGGGCTGCATTACTTTCTTGATGACGTTGAAAAGAAGATATCTCCCAAATGAATTTGCATCTCTAAAAAAAAAAGAATAACGTAGACACGAGCTGTCTGCAACACTGAAACGATTGTGAAGTATTTCTTATTTTTAAAATTCTAGAAATTATATGTATATGTGTTAAAAATCGATAGAGAAGACGGCAAATAAATTATTAGATGGATCAGTGGCGCACACAGGAATTTTTCAAGGGGGGGTCTGGAATCGAAAGTTCACCATTCTTGTGTATCATGCTCCTTTTGATTCTGTCGATTTTCGGGAACAAAACACCGTAAAAACTAATTATTGAATAAATAATTTGCATTAATTAATAAAATTAATCATTAATAACAAATACTTAATTAAATTTTACGTACTATATACTTAGACTTATAATCAATTGGGAAAAAATCAAGGCCTTTGGGAGGGGGTCCGGACCCCCAGGACCCCCCCCCTTGTGTGCGCCACTGAGATGGATTGATAAAAGTGAAGGTGAATTTCTTTCGTTATATGAGGTAGATTTATAAAAGCAACAGTTTTAGAGGCAGCATACAGCCACTTGAGGTGTGAGGCATAAACAGTTCCTTCACGCTTATCATCAAAAGCTTGTAAATAAAGGGGAGGCATATATGAATGATCATAAATAACTTAAACCGAAATTAATTAAAAAATTATACACTTCACTATTTTTAAAGAATAGGGCGCTTTCATAGTTGGAGGATTTCTTACTTTTGGGGAATTTATTTGGATTTTTTTAAAAAAAAAATGCTGTTGATTTTAAAAAATCAGAGCTAGTATGTTATCCGATATGTTTAGAATATATTATTAACATGAATTGTCAAGAGGAACAGTAATTATAATAAAATTAAGTAAGCGTATAACAAGAAAATTAAATACTGGCGCTAGACTCCTTAATAAGTCTTGAAATGTGATACAAAGACTCCTGCATCAGTGTAATATCTGAAATTTAGGTTATAAAATATCTGTCTTATGCCTACCATCGGTTATAGCCTTTGATACCCCCAATTACTTTTTATGTCTTTTAGCAAGAAGGAGAAGCATTAGTGTTTCTCAGATCAATTAAAACTATTGTACTGAAACAGGAATAAAAATATCTGCTACTTCAGTTCTTATACATTATCGCAACCAAGGACCAACTGAAAAACCAAGCTTTATGTCATTTGCTCTTAAATAAAGTCCTAGAAATGCCTTCTTACGTTAGGAAAAAAATAACGCTACTTGGGCCAAGCAGCAATAAGCGTCTGTACTCTTTAGAGCTGGGTTCCAGTTTTCCTTTATCTAGAAAGAACAACGAAGCAAATTTTAACAATTTAACATAATCAGAAGACCCAGTTTAAGAGGGATTAGGATTTGAATAGGAATCTTTCAGAAAAGTCGCACCAATCAGCATGAGCTCCCTGGGGAGACTTCACTGCAATGAAATATTGAACTACTCTTAAGAGGGCATCTCTTGTGAAATATGCTCTTGTTCCACATGCTACGCCATATGACATTTCTATTGGATGTGAACTAATTCTCTGGAAAGACCTTCTTCGAGATAGACACATATGTGGATGATATCAAGATATGAAGTGAATGGAATGGGAAATTAAGTCTTCTCTCTCGTAGCTGAAACCAATCCAGAAATTTCGAGACTATTTCGCAAACAGATAATTACTTTAAGTACTCTTATAAGATCGTTAAATGAACTAGAACGCATGGGTTGGTCTATGTATTGGCATTATTTCACGTTTTAATTCTTGACAACTTAATTAACAGAATTAACAGTGTCTAAAGTCAATGGGGACTGTCAAAATGCATTCCAAGTAGGAATTGTGAGACACAATCTTTATTAAAACCCATTCGTTAAATTTTTTCACAAAATCTGAGTTCTTTGTTATCATTAAAAAGGGACTTTTGCAAAAAAGAGTACAGCCCTTTTTTGTAGATTAATTCTTGATCTTAAAATAAAGTAAATCCAATAAAGTCAGCTTAAAGCACAATTATTTCAACTTTCCATCAAGGTCTATGTTTCTTTTTCATTTATTTTCAAATTAGTCACAAAAGTCTAGTTATACTCTAACTTTAGAAAGCCAGTAGATTGAGGTTTTCCCCTTTAATAACATGTATTTTTTCAAAGTCCTTCAATATTTCTTCCGGAAAGTTTATGTTGCCGCTGTAGCTTAGTGGCCAAGGTAACGGACTCGTGGCTGCCAAGTCATGAGCTTGAGCTTGGTACTGCTAAACACTCGCCACGCAAAGGGGATTCATACTCGTTAAATATGTCGTCGCTCAAACGTCTTCCTTTTGGTGTGGTGGAGAAATTAAAAGAGGGGAGTGCCCTCTCAGGTGTCGTCCTCGTCACTCGATCATGCTTCAAAATTACGAGGTTTTCACCCAAATCTCTCGTGTAGCTGAACAGTGAGACTTTATTTTTACAAGAAATAGTATAAATACGTACTTTTAATTTGGGCATGCTTGAAAAGACATAAACAGTGATAAACTGAAAGAACGTTTGATTTCTTCAAAGTTATTTTGGTGCATTTTCGGTGGCTATGGTAGCCAAGTGGTAATGATTCTAAGCTCGTGGTCGGAGTTGTCGAGCCATGGCCTCGTGTCATGGTGCCACTGAAGAGCCACAGTGTAGAGGGTATGATGTAATTTAAGTCAGGTGAAGCTGAAACTCCTCACCTTTATTTAGAATGTAAGTTTGAAGCATGGTTCCGTTTGGAAGTTTAAAGTGTTTAAAACCAGTTTAAATATCGTCTTCATCACTTGACGATTGAAATTTAAGAGATTCGTCACCAATAGTCATTGTGCAGCTTCAAAAAACAACGTGATTAAAAATCAAATTTAACTGATTTATTTTTGAAATAGATTCTTATAAATCCCTGTTTAGAATACTGCATAGCTTTTTTTTGAAGATGATAATCAAAAATATATTTCAAGCTTGGTATAGAATTTTTTCTGCTTTTTTCTTCTCATGAACGTATAGCTAAATTTAAAGACACATCATTTCATATTTGAAGTATATAGGAAATACTATTTCAGTTTTTCTGTCTTAGATGCTCGTATTTTACTTCCTAGCAATAGACATCTTAAGAAATAAATAAATGGCTATGAATGGTTTACTTGATAAATTTCCCTCTGAATAGTTCCAAAAGAGCGTTTCAAAATCGAATCTTTTTATGTATCTATTTATTTATATATTTTAATCAGATTTTGTTAAAATTCTATAAATGAATCGATTCGCATTAAATCTCATAATGCTTTAAGAACTATTGAAATTTTTAGTAGTTTATATACATTATTTTTAATTGAAGAACTTTGTTTAAATCAGAGTGATTGGAAGCAATAGGATAACATTTCATTTAATTGGTTTGTAGCGTCGAAGTTTAAATACATAAAAAATTTTAAAAAATGCTGTCGTTTTATTTATATAGGATATAAATGAAGATTAAATAAAACTCGAATAGGAAAAATTAGTTAAATGGTTAGTACCCTTAAAAATAGAAATATTTATAAAATAATGGAATATAAAACAGCCCTTTGTGAGATACATTGTTCTATATTTTCCACCTTATCAAGTCCAACTGCATTAAGGGGGTCCGGCACGTCCATAGGTGTCCGTGTTATAATTCACAAGTTTATGTACCTTTGTCTCAGAAACTACTTACTTCTCATGGATAAAATTTTTACATTAAGTTAGGTGTGCTGTTAAAAAAACTTTAACGAAGGGTTTTGTCTTTTTGTTAAAAATTAAAGTAATTATGGATTTTTTATAAATTGCTCATTTTTTCCATAAAGCTTAGTTTAAAAAAGTCTTATCTAAAACAGTATACCATATGTATTCTAATTCCCTCAATTCAAATGTGTAAACATGTTGAAAGTAGGCTCATTGAAAATCTGAAGATTATGCAATAAGTAGGTTTTGAGAAAAAGGTACATAAAGTGAAAAATATTACATTTTGAGAAAACAGGCTTTAAAGTAAAAATTTGTAATTTGTTGAGCATTTACTTTTTTTAGTACTTTTCAGAAGCATACAAAGCATTTTATTTACCCTCTGCGCATACAAAGGTCTCTTCTATTTTTTTTTTCATTATTTTTAACAATTATGCCTTTTGGGGGGAATCTCAAGATGTTTTCTTTAGGCTACACGAATTCTACTTGCATCTATTTTTTGGAAGCATGACACACAATCACAATGTTTCAATATCACAATGTTTTAAGCTCATTAATTTTGCTACATGACTCACACTGAACTGTGTAATAGAATGATATATTTACCCCTAATATTTTAGAGCTTTTAATTCCACAAATGTATATCTTGGAATCACTGACCAAATGGTGTTATTAATTGACTCATTTGGGATCAGAGTCTTTCCACATAAAATTTTCTTAATAACATGGAATCACCCAGATCCCTAAAAATTGGCTTCATTTAATCCATTATGGCATGTAGCACGTGTGTATGTGTTTATGATCATAGTGACTTTCGTTGCATTCAGCTTCTGTCTTTGGAAACTTGCACCAGGCACTTATACGAGCAGGATACAGTCCATGTTGAGGATTCTCGTTTGAAGGCAGAAGATGAACATAAATAGCTCAAAGAGCAGTCTTAATTATGTGTAGATCTCATTGATATTATTTCTAATAGCCATACTATGATATCTTTGAATTTTTCTATCACTTAACCTTTTTTTTTCTCCCTGTTTCGTTTTTAAGATTCAAAAGACGTGTACCCATACACTTAAGCTTAATTTTACAGTTTTTAATTCCACAAATGTTGATCTTAGAATCACTGATCATATGGTGTTATAAACACAATAGCGTGCACTCATACATTTTTGGATAATCCCAATAAACTTAATTTTTCCACTTGAAAAACATATGGATTCGGGATCATCAGAAATATATGCAATGAGAAACCCAGGTGTTCCTAACATAGCTTTTTTGATGTGCATCAAGGAGTATTTTTATTTAAAAAGTAAATAAAAATACTTCTAGCTATCGTATTTCCTCATATCATATACCATTTTAAACAGAAATATGTGAACTTTTAAAAAATATAAAAAAGTGATGAAAATCGATAATCTTCCAAAATTCATATGCCAAACCCTCTTAAAATATTTTAATTCATTTCAAGGTTATTTCGCCTGCATCATATTGACATTGCTTCCAAAGTGCGTTGATGAAGAATGATTCATCTAAAAGTTCCTAGATCGAACAAATATAAAAAAAAATGGTTAGTATCGAGTAAATCTTGGCTAATTATATATTAGTTATAACGAAAACAAATCTAATTTGTGTGTATTGAAAACCGATTATCAGATCTTCAGCCAAAAATATTTTGGTTCAAAATCAAGACTTAAGGTATTCAAACACGTTGAAAAGATCTTATTCAGTCAAAACACATATTTTTTGTTTTTTTATTTTTTTTCTGCGTTACCTAGAGCCCAAGTTATAATCAATTTTATAAAATTTGAAAACCCGACAGTGGGTCTTAAGCCAACCAGAAGTGGGTATTTAAATTGCTTAGAATCTTTTATGGCAATTCTAATAACTCAAAATATTATGTGAATGTACTTTTATAAAATTTTTTGAACCTGATATTTATATTATTTTCTAGAGAATGTACCAAAATATTTCTTATTGTATGAATATTTTCTTGAGTTATAGCCCGTTATTTAAGTAAAGGTTTCATAAATAATGTCATATTTCTTCTAATATTTACTCTATCAGCTCTAAAATTTTGAAATTTTAATAAAACATTAAAATTTTAGTATTCTCTAAATAAATTCTTCTAATTTGTTGTATTAATAATTTTACAGATATATGTTTCTTATATTTTCCTAAAATTTCTTTTTTTTTTTGAAGTTTTTATTTTAAATATTGCTAAAATTTCACTTATAGTTGTGATTTCTTAAAATTTAGATATTTTATTAGTATTTTTTGGTATTGATTCCCAAAAAAAGCAATTAATATATCTTAGTATGCTGTGTTTTAAAAATGCACTACGAATGTCTTCGGATACCTTAAATTAACGTTTAGAGAGCGGTTCTCCTCCTGCGATTTGGCGCAGTATTATGGCATTTTAAAAGGTCGGAAATAGTGAAATACAATACAAAATATATATTTATTTACGTTAGAAACCAAATATTTTGAAAACAGAAAAGTCAGATAAACGAAAATATCATTTGAAGAAAGTTAAAACGATATTGCCATGATTCCTTTTTTACAATCCAACCTGTTATCGGCAATTTTATGTTTCCCAGACTGTTCGCTTTCAAATATTTTTTATTTACATGATTTCAAGGTATCGAAAGATATGAAAATAGAAAAAAAAAGTATATTTTTAAGGATTCAAAATGGAAGGAATTGAGAGAGTCAGAATGCCTTTATATGACTAGTCTTTGGGGAAATTATTTTTATTCAGTATTCCATGCATACAATTCTCGTGTTTACAAACCTTATTTTATATAGCAGAATAAATGTTTTGAAACTGAATCTAGAAATAAATTATGTACGAATAAGTACATGTATTTTAGAGACATTTCACGCTGTAGAATACAGATTTCTATTATTATATATAATTCCTCTATAGTGTTTAAACTCACTTAAATGCCAGGAGATTGAAACTTTCAAAGAATTCTGCGTAAGAATGGATAGGTTTACCTTAAAGGTCAAATAAATAAATTAATTTTAAGAAGTGTTATCTCAAACTTTTTTAGCAATCTGAACTGCTTTAGTTACCTGATCTGAATGCTTTATATCTAAGGGAATGTTTTACATTTGAAGCAATTTAGTGTGAGGAATGTTTAAAATTTCAAAAAAGAGTATTAAATTTCTTTCATTAAGTACCTCCCCCCATAAAAAACTAGGAAAACTGTATGGAAAAAACTGAAAGTTATTCGATTCTAAAGATTTAAGATGCAGGTTTTACACTCAATTGTATAGAAAAAAAATAAAATGTTTGTTAAAGCTCTTATTTTGTTTACCCTTTGAAAGGTACGTTTTATTATAGCAGTTTTTAATGCAATAATGTAAGAAAACATTGATCTACGGCATTGAAAGACGAGATTACCTTCTCTTCCAGGAATTACATTTGAAAAAACTATTTTTGTAAAAAAAACAATTGTTACAAATAATTCCTAGACACGAACTTTGATAATAATTTTAAAAAACAATGTTATTTATTCGCTTCATAGCAGGAATGCAGAAAAAAGAACACTAGTTGCAAAATTATAAAGAAAATATAAGTAAACACGCATTGCAGTTACAGTTACACTGTAGCTCTTCACGAATAAATTTTAAAAAATTGGAGGCTTTGCAGTTGCATTGCAAATTTAAGAAGTAAATGCTAACATTTTCGTCTGCGGAAGTTTGCGTGTCAGGTTTGTTGATGACTTTACTCTTATTTTCCGAAAAAATTCTTTTTAATACACTATACATTATATCGTTGGAAAGTTCTTAAATTAAATATCTAGGAACATAAAGTAACTAAAATCAGTTTTTGGAAGATATTAAAGATGCAGATTTGGCCCATAACATTTTAGAGCTATTAAAATGGATAAATCTGTAGTAAGTGTTTTTCACGAGATTCTTAGATTATTAACCGTTCTTTTAAGAATAATGAAAAGCTTAAAATATGGAAATTTTATTTTATAGAAGGTAAAAAATAACCCAAAATACTATTCCTAGTTTACGATGTTATTGTATATTTGCATCAGTAAGATACTCAGATGAGTGCACCTAAAAGGTTTTTAATAAGGTTTTTCAAATCCTGGAAATCTTGACAAGAAATTTACCTTCTTACAGAATGTATTTTTATGTATGCCATAAATTTGTATAATCAGACGAGTTATCCAGATATCTATCGCACTTCAAACACGGGAATTGCTTTAACATGGTTTCGAAAGAGATGCCAGTTATATTAATGCTTCGTCTTATATTACTTGCATTAAATGTTTTCACAAATGATTTAGCTATATAAAAAAGGTAAAACTTTGAGCCCTCTACTAAAAAAACCCTTAGAAGTAGTAAAATTGTGAAATTGAACAGTAATAATTTCTCTTACAGACTTAATATTTTATATTCGTTATTCAAAAATAACAAATGGAGTAATAATCTAAGTGTAGTTTTGAGAATTAAGTTAATTATTGAATATAGTAATGCTATTTTTATGTAGTTTAGTCTTAGTAAGCTTAACATGAATTAAAAAGTAACATTCTATAATGCATACGAATTAAAGAGGGGGCAAAATATTATTAACCTAGCAAAATATCCTGAGATGACGAGAGTTTTGAGTCAGGAAATATCGAGACAATTTAAATATATTTACAAGAATAGATATTAAGAATTTTTAAAACAAAAAGGAAAATATAAAGAAATCTTATTCAGTTGGTCAGATTTTTAATAATATTCCTGCTTTGTAGCGTAAAATACGAATATGTCATACTATTTTTTTCCCCTTTAACCAACTCTTTATTTTTATCAAATATGTTTTAAAAAATGTTAACAAATTAAGTATTTTCACTCATTTACTTTAATTTCTGCCATAGAACGTTGGTATAATCCAAGAGAATATAATACTTTTAACAGTTTCCACCGCTTTCATTATAGTTGACACAATCTTTTAGACGGTAAACTTAATTAATAAGAAGCCAAGATTTCCTCCGCCTGTTTTTTCAACTGAAATAATCAATCTTATTTAGTCCAATTAATTATGTAAATGAATCATAATTTATAAATCTTAAGACCTACATCCTTTCAAATTATTTTATTATACTTTCGTTATCATCCAATTACAAATAAATTGTGCAGGAGCTAAAAATGTTATTTATAACTTCCTCTTATTGTTCAGCGTAATTATATTGAAACATGGTTCTTCATTTCTATTTATAATGCATTAAATGTATAATGCAACAATTTCAAATTGACTTGAGACGTTTGTAACTAGTATTAATAAGTTTTTAGATGATCTTTTCAGTTTCCAGGAATGTCACATTTCTCTTAAAGAAGTTACTACAGGGAAAAAACAGAGATACATTTTATTTCGAGACATTTTGGTAATAAATAGTGTATTTGAATTTTTAAGGAATATTTGGAATGTTTTTGCTTATTGAAACATGAATATTTAATGATTTTTTTTATGATTTTAAATTAAATACTTTATTCTTTGAAAAATTACTGCTGTGTTTTAAAGTTGTAATTTAAGAAATAATATGTATTATATTCAAGAAAATAAAGTCGGCCACACTGTAAATTCTCAGATTACTTAAATTCCCTTATTAGTTCCAATTTAAGTCCCGGTAGCCGAATGGCTATGCTCATGGCCATCAATGCCCAAACGTGGGATCAAAATCTTGTTCCATTTAAGACCTCCGTGTAGAGGGATTGTTTCACATTAAATTTGTCGAGGTCCAAAATCCTAACGATGAGGTGGCTTGGAAATTCGGAGAGATGTTGCCAGCTCAGGTGCTATCCTCGTCACTTGAGCGTGGCGCGAAATTACTAGATCCATCGTAAATAGTCCTCGTGTTGCTTTATAGTGTGCCATTAATGAAAATTGAATGAAATTTAGTAATATTTTAATATTAATATTTTGTTTGTTGATGTGTCATAATATTATACATTATGTTAATAATTTATATTTAGTTTAGAGATCAGATACTTTTTATCTAAATATCAACATCCAGAATTTTTATATTAAATAGATTAATACCAATGGCAAATGTAAATAGGAAATTATTCATGAGAGAAATATAAAATGCTTTATGCTAGAGAGAATTTGTTATAATAAAGCCACAATCGTGTCCTGTATAAATAAGTAAGTTTTAAGAGAATTCCCGTACATGTAAGAACGTTTGTGGAATATCTGTGTGTTGTTTTACTTATTACCAAATATTTTTAGCAGAACATTATAAGTATTACTTTTCTATGCCAATTACTGTTGTTTTCGAAATTTAGATCAGTGATTTAGGCATTTCCCTTTTTTATGCATGTTTATATTTGCTTTATGCCGAAAATTAAAAGAAAAGGAAGATAGAAAGAAAATACAATTAAAAAAATTTCTTAACTACATGTTTAGAGAAAAACTCATCTCATGAGCCTATTGATTGAAAATATGCAATATGAATAAAAAAATATCTTTATCAATTTGGCGAAGAAAAATTAATTTAAATCAATAGATATACAAATTTAAAGATGTAACGAAAGCTCAAGAATTCGAACTAACGACGCTTCTGGGGATAGAAAAAGTCAGAGACAACGTGACCTTAGTCACCTATCATGAATCATTTCTCATGATATGTGTGCAAAAGCCTCATGGGTAATATTGGAATTCTGGGCTGTAGATTCAACAAGTATCATCAACTGAACAATGCAACTTTACAAGATATGGAGTTGAATGGATAAAAGTAAATTCGAGTCCATTTGATGACTACTTGACACGAAAATATGTCTTCCTCTTGAGAACGACAAGACTAACATTGGACTCTTGACAACTGGGAACAATTAATATCGTAGCAAAAATAGATGATGTAGATCGTGGACTCCATGCCTCGATTGATAGAGCATCGGATCGAGCCTGGCTGCAGGCGACTTGCCAAAAGTAACTTTTGTTTTCTTTGTATTGACTTTAGTTTCTTGTAGAAGATTATCATTATTAGTTTGAATTGTAGTTATTTGCATAAATTGTTGTATTCTGTATGGAAAATTCTACAACTTTCCGTAGCTTTATATAAGATAGAGAAATATCCAGTTTGTGGAATAATATCTCGAGTTGTGACTAGCGAGAGTTGTTATCATTTCATTTAAGCATCAAATTACTACATTAGTTTAATCTACGAGACAATATGATCTTATGAATAGTGTTTCAAACCACAGTGGGCAAATAATTACTGTAGAATGGAGATCATTTCGAGATATGTACGAGTCATATAAACAGATTTATGTGGCCTTAGACCTTTTGCAATGATGCATCCTGTCTATCAA
Source organism: Trichonephila clavipes (assembly GCA_019973935.1). Lineage (NCBI taxonomy): Eukaryota > Metazoa > Arthropoda > Arachnida > Araneae > Nephilidae > Trichonephila > Trichonephila clavipes. The sequence goes on from BMAU01001425.1 coordinate 408,548, forward strand.
TAGTTCTCAGCTTGCTGATGAGGAATCGTAATTATACTGATTTCAATTTTCTTAAAATATTTTTATTTAATATTTTTGGCAACACTGTATAATTTCCTAAGACGTGAAGTACATCTATTTAAATGTCCTATTCATGTTGATATGTTATAGACTAGAGGTGGGGAACCTTTTTTACTATTAGAGGCACACGTAAATTAGGTAGTAATGAAGGAGGTCACTTGGGTTAATGTACTTATAAATAAGACTTTTATCAAATTATTATAGTTTTTGTATAGTTATAACAATTAAGTGCATTTTATATAAATATTAAAAAAAAAAAAATAAAATCCTTATATTTATTTTTTATTTGACATGAAAAGTTACAATGTAAAATATTTTTTGTAATTTTTTCCTTCATTTATTTTTTTTCTTGCAATTCGATATGCTTGGAAAAAAATGAATGTTAAAGAGTTTCTCTATAAAAACCCATACTTGCTGGAAATACAATAACACAGTGTTCAAGTAAAATCACAAAATATGTAAAACAATATCTAGATTTTTACAATGGCCATTGACACTAGGAGACGAGCCTGTTACCTGCATATTACTATATTTACAAATGATAAGTCACAAGCGTCTTTTTTAGCACATAGTTGTTTTATTTCAATCAGTAGAAACTTATAAAACACTTCATGATTATCGAAATGCCATTCGTGCAGAAAAAATAATGCATTTTAACTTACATGGAGTCTATCACAGCAATAATAGTAAGAAAATAGTTTTTGTTTAGGAATCATATAACATGCCTTGTAGTTTTGTACTATGTGACTTTCTAACATTTGAAATGTACAATTCACTATTCTCACAAGTAGTCATTGAAGCATACATACATTTATGCCATTCTTTATTGAATTCCATTTATTTGAAAAACTTTGTACTCTATTTAATTAAATATTAGGAAATACAATTAAATATTAGGAAATACAACTGCAAGTTTTTATTAAGGCCACACAAGAAACTCACAGAAGCAGCATGCTGCCTCAAGACCTCGGGTTCCTCAGCTATGGTATAGACCTTTTCTAAGAAATTTCAATTTATCCTCAACTGAATGATTCCACATTAGGATCTTAAGTGGTTTTCTACCCAATCCTCTGGATTTTATCCTGGTAGAACATGTTTGGGATGCCTCGTAACACAATATCGAACAAAGAAATTAAGGAATCCAAGACACAATAGTATACATTCCAATTATCGCTACTATCTACAGAAAGAATGACGGTCATTACCTGCCGCATTATTCCAGAAAAACACAGATCACCGTCATATTTCTAGCATTTCACCCCCTTGATGTATCATTTTTTCTTACTCTTTCAGTGTAAGCCTTGACTGCAAGGAAATTAAAAACATTTGTCCATAGTAAAGAATACACAGAAATGAAGAAAAAGAGTCTAACGTAATTTTGTTTCAAATTTTATGTTAGAAATTTAAAGAAAGATATCACGAAAGATATTTGTTTACCGAATATATATATATACACTGCTGGACAATTGCTAAGGACGGATCACAAATTGCTATGTAGAATAACATTAAGCGAGACATGAGGCCTAGTAGAATAAAATATAGTTGCCACACTGTTCAGACATTAGAATAAATAATATTTATTGTTCTGGAAAGTACAAAAGATGTGAAACATCTGAAAGAAAAAAAAATGTTCATTTGATCTGCGTACGGAGAAATGGAACAATTAATCTAAAAGTCAGCAGGCACCTTAAAGAAAGGTATCAGTACGGGATATGTCCACCGTGTAGTTTGATGCAACATTCCACACGTCGTACCATACTTTGCACAACATTATCCAGCAGCTGTTGAGGCAATTTATCCCATTCCTCTGTGAGTGCACGGATGAGGGTGTTCTTGTTTGTCGGAGGATAGTTTCGACCAGCAACTTGCCTCCCCAAAGCATCCCACAAATTTTCAATGGGGTTTAGATCTGGAGAACGCGCTGGCCATACGAGACGTTGAATACCCTCGCTGTCTAGACAATCCTGATCAGCGAGTGTTCGATGACATGTTGCGTTGTCGTCCATAAAAACAAATTTATCACCGACAGCACCACGGAAAAGACGAACATGAGGAAGTAGAACTTCATCAATGTATCGTTGGCCCGTCATAGTCTCATTCGGAACCACATGTAGACGAGTGCAGCCATTGGTCATGATGCCGGCCCACACCATGATACTGCATGTCGGATATCGGTCCTTTTCCTGGATATTTTCTGGACGATAAGCAGTACCACTCTCGCGCCAGATCAGTTGGCGTCTACAATCCGATGACAGACTGAACCTACTCTCATCTGAGAATAGTACGCATGCCCAGTCTTGTTCAGTCCAATTGTGATGCTCACGACACCATTGCAAACGGGCAGTACGGTGCTGTCTGGTCAATGGGACACACACAACAGGTCTGCGTGCGTATAGTCATCCTCCCCTCAAACGTCTGGCAACAGTTTTTCTTGAGATCTGCTTTTCTGAGGCAGCAAGAAATTGATTTGCCACCTGCTGAGCTGTGGTGCACCTTTTCCTTTTTGCTGATAGGACGATATATCTGTCTTCTGTAACGTCGTACTTCTAACGCGACCTCCCCGTGCCGTCTGCTACACATTTCAGTAGTTTTAAATGACTTCCACAGCCGTGAAACAACGCTGTGAGCGATGTCGAACTCCCTGGCAACATCTGTTATTTTTCACCCTTCTTCGATCTTTCCAATAATTCGGCCACGCATAAAATCATCTATGTGATGTCGGGAAGACATGCCAAAACTTCTAAGTTCGTCTATTAAATCTTTCCTGTAAAACTTTGACTTGAAACAACCACTGTCCACACGCGTCAAAACCTTTAAAGCTCTTATGAACGCTATCACGTGATTAACAGACGTGGAAAAAACATTTGCATACTCATACTTCTTCTTACTAATATCCCGCACTTATTCTAATTTTCCACATTTTGCTTCCTTTCATTTTGTGGTTGCTATGGATGATAGTGTTATCCGTCCTTAGCAATTGTCCAGCAGCGTATATATATATATATATATATATATATACATACACATGCACATATGTATGTGGGCATACTGTGTATTCATTCTCCCTTATCAATATCACTAATATTTTTATTTATTTAAAATATATTCTAACAGCCATTTTTTCATTTTAAAATTTCTTGACAGGGCAAAAAGTTAATTAAATCCTTTGTTCTTTGTGTTTCTTTGCTTTTACAAACATTCAACACTTAAAAGGAAACAAAATGGTAAAAAAGGATACACTCCCATGAGGAGAAGCATCTAAATCAATAAGTAATTAAAATTTTGTAATTGCTATGGTATTTTTTTTTACATTCTTCAATCAGAATTTTAGAGCTATTTGGATTGTTTTACATTGTAGAAAATGCTTTAAAATCTTTCAGTTAAATCAAGACACATAAAAAAAGGAGACTAATAATTGAAAAATACATATAACGTAGCAAAAACCAGCTTGGTAATCTCTCAAATTTCTTTCTACATTTTCTTTATTCCTCAAAACTTAACTGAGTAGCAGAAACACAAACATTATAATTTATAAGTTTAATTATTTGAGGTACATTTCGACCAATCAAATATATTTATAGCAGAGTATTGAGTATTGAGTAGTATGAGTATTGCGAATAAAAGAACAAAAATAATGGCTTAAGCGTTGTACATGTGATTTATAAAAACATTGTAGAGACAGTTTTTACAATAAAACTGGAACTATAATAAAAAATTATTGAAGAATACAAGTTCCATATATTTATTAATTAAAAATAGTTAGATTTATTTCAATATGATTAAAATTTTAAAATTATTGTTTACCCATGTATTCTTCAAGTTTTAGATTTTAAAAGATTTATCGTTATTGTATAAATTTAAAGTTTTATTTCTACGTGTAATAATTACAAAAAATATTTACTTGCATAAACATTTTGTCGATAGTACTTTTTTCTTTACAGGTGCATTTTAAAATTGGATAAGGATTGAGTAAAACATTACTGAACGTTTTGTAGTCTTGTAGTCTAGGAAATGTATGTGATTCTAGAACTCAATATTACTCTACGAATGCAAAACTCTAGATTATTATCTTGCATCAATGTTTTTGAACATTAATTGTATACTGCCTAAATCTGTAAAAAGTAGCTAATCAATGTAAGTACTATAATTATTTAAATTTCTTATAATATAACAATAATGCACCAGTTTCAACCATAAAACATGTATTTCACGTTTCGTTATTCGATAGAGTTTATCAGTATATAGAATGATAGCACTATTTTATAACTAAAAAATTTAAGGAACAATGTATTACTATTAAATACTATAAAACTTATAATTTCTTATGACAAAATAATTCAAATTTAAGGGAAATGATTTTTGTCATGGTGGCAAAATATCTATTTCATTATGTGTCAAAATGCTACGAATTTATTTAAATCAAAACTATTTCTTTTTTAATATAGATGTATTTTGATAAAATAAGAAAATAATATAGTACTACGAAATACTATAAAACTTATCATTTCTTACAACAAATTAATTAAAATTTAAGGAAGATGATTTTTGTCATGATGGCAAAATATCTATTTCATTTTGTGTCAAAATGCTACGAATTTATTTAAAACAAAACTATTACTTTTTTTAATATAGATGCATTGTGAAACAATAAGAAGATAATATAGTACATTTTAGTCCTCGAAAAATTCACAAAACTCAAGTATTGAATTGCTTCCATACCGAAAGAAATTGGTATAGGAGCAATAATCCAAATATAAGGAACATTTCTGAACTCATTGCTACCTTAATGCAATATTTTTGTTAATTTAATACCTAGACCCTGGATCAATAAGAACTTTGCTGACAGAATCTCTCTGAAACGAAAACATGAGAAAGTAACGGCAATAAACTGTTACGGTACATCTAGAAACACTTTTTTCCGAGTAACATACAAGCAAAATGATTAAGTCAAGCACAAAATCTTAACTTTGTTCATGTGCTCTTTCACCACTAAAACAGTTAGTTTTCTCATTTGTAAGTTATATCAAGCAGAATAATGGCTTATTAATCCTTTACTATTTGCTGAAGTTTACTATTTGAGTTGTTTTTTCCCCTTAACTAACCATTAGTATATATTTAGTTCGGCAAAAATGAAACAAATAAAAAAAAACTCATGTAATAGTTTCTAATCTAAAATGTAATTACATTCTTAAATGCCCACTATTAAAGAAGAAAACATGTCACTAATTTCAAAATCTTTCAAAACATTGCGGGTTAAAACTTAGGATTTTTAAATTTATGTTAAGTATGAGAATTGAAATTCTACTTTTAATCTAACTTCACATACAAGGCTTTCTTTTGTGTATAGCACAATATATGCGCTCAGGATGTAGATGGCATTTTTATTTGGTTTTCTTGGTTACGAATTATGACTTCCGTTATTTTTAAACTATTCTATAGTTCCTAACGTATTTAATTCAACGCATCAACTCGTTTTTACATACAATGAAAAAAAGTTGTTAGATTGAATTAAATATTGTAAGCCATGATTTAGAAACTTATGAAAAACATAATTTTTTTTTCAAAGTAATTCATCAATAAGGATATACGTAATAATGAAAACTTTCTTCTGCTCTAATTTGCCTCTCTGAATTTTAGGAACACATTCCTAAGCGAATTATGCATATAAAATTATTAAAAGGATATGCAGGAATACAATAATGTAGCACAGGTCAAAGTAAAATACACAAAATAATACAATAGCAAAATGTCTTTGAATTATAAAACATAGAACTAAGATAGTAGGATAAAAGTTTGGAAAAAAAGAGTTCAGTAATAATTCTATTATATACTTCAAATCATCATTATAATTTAACATTTGAGAGCTTATTCAAAATTTAATGTTTACAGAACAATTGTTTAATCTAAAGATAGAGACACGATTTTTTTCTATTTTAAGTCTTAATGCATTTATACTCTCTGTAGTGATAAAACTTGGGTGTTGTGTTCTGTCCAAAATGGTTCACATTCATTTCTTTTTCCCTGCGAGTCGCGTAAATAAACAACTGTAGTATTAATGAGAACGAACTTGTTATTTCCAACTGCGAACAATGTAAACATAGGAGTGGCTAGAATTTCTGGTCCAGAAGCGTTCTCCCACAATTCACTGAAATTCCTCGTAGCGATTTTCTTGTTGGCTTAAGTGAAGCCTTCAGTGGAAAGTTTACAAAACAGGTTATAATGATTCATCTTGCCACATATCGAACAACGATATCTTGAATGACACTGGAAAACAGCATTGAAAAAAATTAAGCAATTTGTTAAAAGATCTAAATTTTCTCATAAACAAATTATTTACTTTACATAGTACTTCACTTATTTAAATCACTTTTATGTTATACACTGCTGGACAATTGATAAGGACGGGTAACACTATCATCCATAGCAACCACAAAATGAAAGGAAGCCAAATGTGGACAATTAGAATAAGTGCGGTATATTAGTAAGAAGAAGTATGGGTATGCAAATTTTTTTCCACGTCTGTTCATCACGTGATAGCGTTCATAAGAGCTTTAAAGGTTTTGACGCGTGTGGACAGTTGTTGTTTCATGTCAAAGTTTTACAAGAAAGATTTAATAGACGAACTTAAAATTTTTGGCATGTTTTCCCGACATCACATAGATGATTTTATGCGTGGCCGAATTATTGGAAAGATCGAAGAAGGGCGAAAAATAACAGATGTTGCCAGGGAGTTCGACATCGCTCACAGCGTTGTTTCACGGCTGTGGAAGTCATTTAAAACTACTGGAATGTGTAGTAGACGGCACGGGGGAGGTCGTGTTAGAAGTACGACGCCTGCAGATGACAGATATATCGTCCTATCAGCAAAAAGGAACAGGCGCACCACAGCTCAGCAGGTGGCAAATCAGTTTCTTGCTGCCTCAGGAAAGCAGATCTCTCGAAAAACTGTTGCCAGACGTTTGAGGGGAGGAGGACTATACGCACGCAGACCTGTTGTGTGTGTCCCATTGACCAGACAGCACCGTACTGCCCGTTTGCAATGGTGTCGTGAGCATCACAATTGGACTGAACAGGACTGGGCATGCGTACTATTCTCAGATAAGAGTAGGTTCAGTCTGTCATCGGATTGTAGACGCCAACTGATCTGGCGCGAGAGTGGTACTGCTTATCGTCCAGAAAATATCCAGGAAAAGGACCGATATCCGACATGCAGTATCATGGTGTGGGCCGGCATCATGATCAATGGCCGCACGCGCCTACATGTGGTTGTGAATGGGACTATGACGGGCCAACGATACATTGATGAAGTTCTACTTCCTCATGTTCGTCTTTTCCGTGGTGCTGTCGGTGATAAATTTGTTTTTATGGACGACAACGCAACATGTCCTGGAACACTCGCTGTTCAGGATTGTCTAGACAGCGAGGGTATTCAACGTCTCGTATGGCCAGCGCGTTCTCAAGATCTAAACCCATTGAAAATTTGTGGGATGCTTTGGGGAGGCAAGTTGCTGGTCGAAACTATCTTCCGACAAACAAGAACACCCTCATCCGTGCACTCACAGAGGAATGGGATAAATTGCCTCAACAGCTGCTGGATAATGTTGTGCAAAGTATGGTATGACGTGTGGAATGTTGCATCACACTCCACGGTGGACATATCCCGTACTGATACCTTTCTTTAAGGTGTCTGCTGACTTTTAGATGCATTGTTCCCTTTCTCCGTACGCCAGTGTTTCTCAAAGTGTGGGGCGCGCCCCCCTGGGGGGCGCGATGACCCTACAAGGGGGGCGCGAGCGTATCGAAAATTTAAAGATTTTTTTAAAAAATAACCGGAAAGAGAAGTAAAACAAAAATGCTTTCTTCCATAATAAAAAAAATACACACAACAACACACTGACATAATATATATTTATTATCTAGCTTTTTCCGTCATCAAATAGCTATCTTTGATCCCAAAACCAAATTAAAGAAAAAAAAAACATTTTGTTTTATTTGCTGTTTTTCCTCAATGAGAGATTTTTTATTACGTTTTAACATAAAATATTACTCGTTAAAAAAAAAAACGAAACCCAGACCCTGAGAAAAATTCTAAGAAGATAAACAATTCACCGCTGCAATTATTATTGAAATACTGTACATTAGTTGTAGAAAAGAAAAGGAAGTCATGATTCACTTTTCAGCCAGGCTGCATAGTACGTTCAGTTCAGTTCAGGTTTTGTGGGATATGGAGCAACAAAGGCTATATATGATCCCCTAAAAGACAGATGTTTCTTAAAAATTAGTAGATGTCAAAATATTTCAGTTTCTGGATAAAAAATCTGAATGTTAATTTGACCTTCAATCTTATGGTATGGTTATTATCAATATTAGTTCCCTCCCATCTTTCATGTGTTTGCTTTTCGCTTAAGGAAATTGTAAATAATTGAGTTTTGCGATATTTGGAAAAGAATTGATTGGTTTAACATTTCTGTAGGATACTTGAAAAGTGTCTGATTTGCGTCTTTATTATGGTCTTGTACTTTTGAATAATTTTAGTTTAGTTTTATTGGATTTTTTCTCAAAACATCAAAGAATTGAATAGTCCTTGAAAGAAGGTAAGTATACTTTCTATAAATTAAAATATTCACTAGAATTCCGATTTGTATCGTGTACAGTAAAAAAAATTCTAAACAAATGATTGGGGTGACTGAGTCCCCCGCACTACCATTAATGTTAGTATCGAGTACGCGCCTGCTCCCGGGTTAAACTTTTTTGAAGTCTTCTCGCTTTAAATGTTAAAAAGTAACACAATTATTCTTCATCGGAATTTTATATTCTTTTTCATAATTTAACATTAATTCTAAATGCTAATTGTGTGAGGTTTAAAATTACAGTTCTTTTAAACAGTTATTTACAATTATAGTATTTAAAAAAAAAAAAATCATTTTACATTTTTGTATACAATGTCGTGCACACAGTTTTACTCTCCTTACAGTTCAGCTATTATATCAAGAATAATGTTTTATGTTTTTTAAAAAATGAACTCGTGCGAAGAGTCGGTGTTTCAGCCAGTATACGTTTGATGTATCAGTACTGAAGAAGGTATTTTATAAATAATTTCTTGTTACTGAATTTGGCCGCGGTAGCCGAGTGGTATAGGTATCGGATCGTGGCTTGCCTTGTCACGAGTTCGAGCCCAGTACCACTAAAGACCCGCCATGTAGGGCAGCGCTGCATGTTAAATCTGTTGAGAGTTGAAACTTTTTCCCGTTGGTGTGGTGTGGTAGTTAGGAGAGAAGGGTGCCAGCTCAGGTGTCATCCACGTCACTTGACCATGGTTCAAAATTACGTGGTCCGTCGTCAAAAGCCCTCGTGCAGCTGAACAGTGCGACGTTAATATTCAATCAATCAATCTTATTACTAAATTAAGAACAAGTTTAATAATTATTAGGGACTTCCACGGGCTTTTCTTGTAGAGAAAAGTTTTTCAAAGGAAGGTTTTAATATCAGAAATTGATACTTAAAGAATTATTTTTCTATATTTAGCTGAGATCTATATTTTGTCTTCAAGGCATCCACTGCAGAAAATCCGGTTTGCAAAAGGTAGGATGTTGAAAATGGTAATAGTATACGAAGTGCTTTTGTTTTCAGTACAGATAATTCCTCATCCACCTCTACCCCAAAATCAAAGAGCGATTTATTACAAAATTGCCTTTTAATTTTCACTGCATGTGAAATCTATGAAGATTTCTTCTTCGGAAGTTGAGAGCCCTTCTGGAGTATCTTGAAATAGATCCCTAATCCACTCGTAACTTGCTACCAAGCTGTCCTCATCCAGAAAATACTTTTAAAATTCTTTGCCAACATAGCTAAATGATTTTACATGTTTTAAAAACAACTTTCACATGTTGTTCTACAGATTTGTAAGTTTTAACACATATCGAGCTGGGGCTTTTTTTCCATCATTTACTTCAGTAGTGGTAAATCCAAAATTTAAGTATTTTTGAGAAGATCGCCTTGATTTAATTTTCGGAACCATGCTCGTTCGTCTGTGTACTTGTTGATTCTTTATTATGGTCAAATGTTTGCTTACGACTTAAAAATGTATGTATGATATTGTTTTAATCTACTGCCGTAAATACTTAATTACCGTGAATTACAATTAACGTGGAAATTTAAAAAAATGTACATTCAAGCTAGATTCGGTAGCTATAGGAGTATCGAGTCGACCAAAACTGACTGGAATTGTACGAGGAAAAGCATTTTTACATGTTTTGCGCAGACGTCCGATAGGTTGCCCAGACTCACGCAAACGTACCCTATAATGTCAGATGTGATGGATATGATAGAGACTATTTTTCTAATGACATTTGTGATTTGAGAAATGAATGCTGAAGGAAATAAATCTTTAATTAAATACATCATTTTGCGATCTGTTCCAATTTAAAAATTAGAGAAAGAAAAATAACATAATTCTAAGTAATATATATATTTTAAGTAATTTTCTTAATATATATTATATATATATATATATATATATATATATATATTACTTAAAATATACACAAAATTTAATATACTTATCGTATTAATTTGTACGGTTTATAATTAAGATCGTATTGTAACTTTAGCGTCTCTCTCTCAAAGTGCATTTTTATTGCAGTAAATACATTATTGTTGTACAGGGGGCGAGACAAAAATTATGATTGAAAATTGGGTCGCCAGTATTGAAAGTTTGAGAAACACTGCTTTTAATGTATGAGTGGCGCACAGAGTATTTTAGGACTAATTAATTAATACTAAATTAAGAACAAGTTTAATAATTATTAGCTACTTCCATGGGCTTGTCTTACAGAGCAAAGTTTTTGAAAGGAGTTTTAAGATAAGAAATTGACCCTCTGAGTTCATTTTCTATATTTAGCTGATATCTATTTTTTGTCTTCTAAGCAACCACCGCATTTTGTAATATGTTCCAATTTAAAAATCAGAGAAAGGAAAAATAACTTAGTAATTATACTATTACTTAACTTTTTTTTGCTTAAAAGTAACATATACAAAATTTAATACTTATGTTATGAATTTGTACGGTTTATAATAAATATTGTTGCTTTATCGTAAAAGTGCATTATTATTGCATTCAGTAAATTATTATGTATAAGGGGGGGCGCGATAAAAATTGTGATTGAAAAGGGGGGCGCCAGTATTGAAAGTTTTAGAAGCACTGCCGTACGCAGATCAAATGAACATTTTTTTTTTCTTTCAGACGTTTCACAGCTTTTGTTTTTTCCAGAACAATAAATATTCTTTATTCTAATGTCTGAACAGTGTGGTAACTATATTTTTATCCTACTAGGCCTCATGTCTCGCTTAATGTTATGCTACATAGCAATTTGTGATCCGTCCTTAGCAATTGTCCAGCAGTGTATTTTAAACCTATTATATTTTTCCTCAGTTTTCAATTCCTACTATTAGTTCACTCTCTCCCTATAGATAGATATAGATAGATAGATAGGTAGATAAGTAGATCGATGCATATATATATATATATATATATATATATATATATGTATATATATCATATATATATATATATATATATATATCATATATATATATATATATTATTTTATATATATATATATATCATATATATATATATTATATATTATATATATATATATTTATATATATACATGCATCTATCTCTCTCTCTCTATCTATATATATATATTTATATATATATATATGCATCTATCCATCTATCTCTCTCTCTCTATATATATATATATATTTATATATATATATGCATCTATCCATCTATCTCTCTCTCTATATATATATATATTGTTCAAATGTTCAATCGTTAATAGAATACTATTTGTTTATCTACTGAATTCCAAATACATTTTTTTAAACTTGTAGTGGATGACACTTGATGTTAATACTGTTTTTTTAAAAATATTAACTCATTAATTAAACTTTAGTTTTAAAATTTTAAATTTATTCTGCGTTATTTCTGACAAAGTTAGATTTATCTGCAAAAGATGGCGCCAGTAAGTTTTCCTAACGAAGTAGAAATTGAATTTAGATTTTTTTTATATTACTTGTTTTAAATAAGTGTAGCATTGTGAATTATCAAAAAATATTAATGCTTTTTTTCATGCATCTCAAAGACAACAGAACAGTCGTTAAAAATAAATAGGACATCCTTAGTAAATCCCATAATTCTAATTGCAACTGGATAAAACGTGTATACTTTTGGCAGATCAAACGGAGCTAGATTACAATAATAATAGATGAATTAATTTACATAATCGACTTCATCAATTCAATACTATTGAACAACGTTCAAATCCCAGATGCCGCCTTTTTTGGTTATATATAACTGATCACAATTTCTAATCATAAAATTCTTTCAAATTTCAAATGTCTTCATATGTATGGACATTTTAGCCAAATGGTCATAATCGCAAACTCATGGACAGCGTTATTTCTGTCGAGTTAAGCGTTCGAGTTGTGATGCAGCTTAAAACCCTCTCATCACGTAAAGGATCATATTAAATATGAGGAGGCTAACAATCTTCTTATTGACGTTGTACAGATGTCTGGGGAATAGGGTACCAGCTCATTTGCGACTTTGTCACTTGACCAAGGTTCAAAATTACTTTCGTTGTCAATGGCTTTCGTGCAGCTTCAAAGTTCTGCGTTAATTGAACAATCAATCGTGTATATATTCACGAATAACAATTTTAAAAACATAAAAAATCAAAGTAGTAATATTATTATTAAAAATAATATATATTAGGGGGACCGAAAAGTAATGTCGTTTTTGAGCATGTCAATGTTGCTTCACCATTTATGAGTTCATTGCGTAGTTGAAAGTCGTGCCAGAAACATTTCAATGTTAAAGTTGCTTATTTAGTTGTGAAAACCAAAACCTTAAATTTTCTTTCCCCATTTTGAGTGAAATGGATAGCCAAATACCAGAAGGGATTGCATGCTTTTGGAGTTTCACAAGGGTAGTAATGCAACAGTTGCTACCAAAAACATTTACGATGTATACCAAATAATGCCTTAGATGTTCGTAAATGCCAAAGGTGGTTTTTTAAGTTCAGATCCGGTAATTTCGATCTTTCCGACTCATATCGATCAAGAAGACCAACAACTTTAGACTATGACGTTATTAAGGGCGCAAGTGGAAGAAAATCCGTGTCAGACAATCGAGGAACTGTCAAATGCTCTTATAACCAACCTTGGTCGACCATCCAAGAACATTTGCAACAGATTGGTAAAACAAACAGAGCAGGTGTTTGGATTCCGCATAATCTGTCTGAAGAAAACAGAGCTAACCGATCTACGGCATGCAATTTATTGCTTCAACGGTACAATACAGAACCGTTTTTTGATCGCTTGATCACTGCAGATAAGAAATGGGTCCTGTATGATAGTCCAAAACGCAAAAGACAATGGATCTCTCCGAATTAACCGCCAGGTAGGACTGCTAAGTCAGATTTGCATACCAAAAAGGCGCTTTTGTGTGTGTTGGTGGAGTATTTGTGGAATCGTCAATTTTGAAGCGCTTAAACCTGGAGAGACTGTTAATGCATACCTTTATTGTGAACAATTAGATCGACTAAATCAATCATTAGTTAAAAAATATACAGTGATTATCAATAGAAATGCATAACGATAATGCAAGACCTCACTGCGCAAGAAAAAAGGCTGGAAAAAATTAATGAATCGGGGTGGGAAGTATTGCCTCTCCCATCATACTCGCTTGACATTGCGCCAACGGATTTCCATTTATTCCGTTCAATGCAACACTTCTAAACAAACAAACAAATTTCAAAATTTGGATGATATGAAAAATGCCATCTCCGGATATTTTACTGAAACACCAATTGATTTTTATCGATCCACATTGAAAATTTGCACACTAGATGGCAAAAGGTTGTTGCTAATGTAAGAAATTTATTTATTCGAATTTACTGTAAAAACAAAGACATAATTTTCCGGTACCCCTAATATACACACACACACACACACACACACACACACATATATATATATATATATATATATATATATATATATATATATATATCATGTTTTGGAGAAGTTCTTGGATTGACAGGAGAAATGCAATGGGCAGCCGTTTATCCTATTATATTTTATTTCAATATTCAGTAAAGCAGTCTGCAGTCCAAGCCATGACAAAACGAGAGCTCTTTCAGGTTTGATCAGCAGTGAGTGAGTCCTTAGTACACGTGTCTTCGTTTTGTCCGGCGAAAGTAGAAGTCAAAGTTATTATGCGGGAGGTGGGTTGAGTTGTCCTGGTGGGAAGTTTACCCCAACTGACACTTGAAGGGCTGGAGATTCATCATATATATATATATATATATATATATATATATATATATATATATTTATATTTATATATATGTATATATATATATATTTATATTTTATATTTTATATATATATATATATATATATTATATATATTTATATTTATATATATATATATATATATATATATATATATATATATATATATATATATATATATATATGTCAGGTTTGAAAAGTTTAGGTTCAAAATTAAGGAAGTAATAAATGAAAATAGAGCGAACTCTTTACCATCGCGTAAGGATTTATGAGTAAACAAGCCTGTTAAAAGGAGCAACGAGCGCTGACGAAGGCGAACGCATACTAAGAAAGGACTTGGCTGGTGTCTCCTCGCTGCGATGTTGTGTTTGGTAACACCCGGTTGCGCGGCAAAAGGTCCGCCATGTTAGATTATATATGATGAAAGCGTAATAAAGGAATATTGTGAAGATGATGCCCTCTTCATTTTACCAGCAGGCCTGGGGCCTGTCAAGAGCCGGTAGGATGAATTAACGAACCGAAAAATATGCGAGGAAACCAAACGAATTAACTTCAACAATTTTTTCGAACGAACGACTGCATTGAAAACGATACTACCATGGAAGACGACTCTTTCCGGCAGGAGTCACCAGTCAACACATCCAAAGAGAATCAATCCTTTTTTCCTGAATTTGATCTTAATAAGTTTAGTAGTTTTCAAAGCTTTTTTAGCTGTTTTGATCAACAATGTTTGGAATATCAAAAAGACGAACAATGGAAGAAGCAAAATATTCCTAGATATCTCACGGGAGTTTATCTTAAATTTTGGTACGAAAACCATTTATTTGAAAAGTCGTACCAAACAAGTAAAGAATTATTAATGACGGTGTTCGATGCGACGAAACAAGAGGATATTCGAAAATTTCACAAATTAAAACTAAACGACACTAAAGAATTAATTTCGTTTTTTACGGAAAAACTTTCGTTGGGGAAGAAACTAAATTATGATGACAGTTCAATTGTGGAACATATGACATTATCGAGTCCCACGCACTATCAGAAGTTCCTGGTTATCAAGAAGATTTCGACACCCTGCGAATGGATCTCAACGATGCGACAATTAATCGCAGTAACACCGGACAGCGCAGACCGAAAACCGGTAGATACTGGAAGTTATACCCGATGGAATCACGCATACGGTAGTGTACACAGAGGAACTGATCCACAGAACAGATTCCAGTCAAGAGGAAATCATGGACAGCCACATCAATCGCACATGATGAGATTCAGTGGGAGACAACAGAATCGACATAATCTTTACTCGCCCAGAAACGAAACTAACCAGAGGCAAGGATGACAACTAATTATTGAGTCAATGGTATGTTCCAAGCACTTTTGTACTCTAATTGACACAGGAAGCAATGTGTCATTAATTCCAATAAATTTAGCTAAACAATTAAAAAACATTAAAATTATACAAAATAGTAATGTAAAAATAAATCAAACTTGTGGGACTATTCAACCCAAAGGTATAATTAAAGTTTATATGAATATTGGATGTATATCTAAGCAAATAGATTTGTTTGTAATTGATACTAAATTGCCTTATATTATTTTAGGACTTGAATATTTACATTTATTTAAGCTTGACATTAGTATTCGTAACATGTGTATTTTTCAATGTGGTAAAAATTTAAGTAATATTAAATATGTAAATAAGTGTGTTGGTGAGTTGAGAACATATCATGGGACATATTGTAAAACTCTTAATAATGATCAAAATATGAACTACTATAATGCAAATAATGAATATAATATTAACGTTAAGAATAATAAAGGTTTGGATCAAATATCAGACAGCCCTGAAGCTGATCTGAAAAGATTGTTTAACCCAAACATGGTTGTTGAGGACACAATACCAAGACAAACTAGTGAGCAATGGGGAGATTTAACCCAACTTCTTGACAAATTTCAAACCATATTTTCACAAAATAAGTATGATGTAGGTTGTATCAATTTAGAGCCACAAAGAATTCATTTAATTTCAGACCTTCCTATAAGTTTACGCCCTTATAGAAACAGTCAACAAGAATCTAAAGAAATACAAACACAGATAGAAGAATTGTTAAAAGCAGGTTTTATTATACCCTCTCATAGCCCATATGCTGCCCCTGTAACTTTAGCATACAAAAAGGATGAAGGGAAAAGATCAAGATTATGTATCGATTATAGAAAACTAAATGAAATCACACGAAAAGATTCCACCCCTGTACCTCTGATAGACTTTGTAATTGATAATTTAACTCATGCCAAATTTTTCTCTACGCTCGACTTAACAAGTGGTTATTGGCACATTAAAATTCATGAAAAAGACGCAGAGAAACTGGCTTTCACAACTAATTTTGGACTCTATGAATGGTTAAGACTTCCATTTGGCTGGAAAAATTCCCCAGCTGTTTTCCAAAGAACTATAAGACAAATTTTACAAAAATATCAGTTAACTTTTGCTTTAAACTATTTTGATGATATAATAATTTTCTCACAATCTTGGGAAGAGCATTTAACTCATTTAGATACAATATTTCAAATTTGTAAAAAAGAAAACATTAAACTTAAAAATCAAAATGTCAGTTTGCACAGGAAAAAAAAAAATAAAATTTTTAGGATATGAAATAACACAAGGTCATTATTCCCCAAGTAATCCAAATATTGAAACAATAAGAAAATTAGCACCACCTAAAGATGTGAAAGAACTCCAAAGATTTCTTGGTTCCATCAATGTTTATCAAAAATTTATTAAAGATTATGCAAAACTTAGAG
Organism: Trichonephila clavipes; assembly: GCA_019973935.1. NCBI lineage: Eukaryota > Metazoa > Arthropoda > Arachnida > Araneae > Nephilidae > Trichonephila > Trichonephila clavipes. The sequence goes on from BMAU01001425.1 coordinate 425,774, forward strand.
TACCATTAAATAAATTACTTAAAAAAGATGCAATTTGGAATTGGTCACATGAATGTCAAGAAGCTTATCAAAAGTTAAAGAATTGTTTAATATCAAAACCTATACTTAAATTATACAACTCACAATATCCATGTCATGTGTTTTGTGACGCAAGTCAGGAATCAATAGGCGTAGTCTTGAAACAACAACACCCAGATGGAACACTTTACCCCATAGCTTATCACTCGAGACAATTACTTAAACATGAAAAAAATTATACAATTTCAGAAAAAGAGTGTTTAGCAATTATAGATGCCTTAGATAAATTCCACTGTTACCTACATGGATCCAAATTCACAATACATACTGATCATGCTGCTTTACAATGGCTTAAAAGTGTAAAACATTTAACTGGACGTTTATTTCGGTGGAGTTTAAAACTTTCTCAGTATGAATATTCGATAGTTTATATAAAAGGTAAATTAAATGTTGAAGCAGACATGTTGTCGAGGAACCCTGTATGTCATTATATATCACCCATTTGTCATTTTTTAAATACTGATGAAATTATTAAATACCAAAATTCAGAGAACATTAATGATCCAAAATATATAAAAATTAATGATGTATTAACAGTTAAGAAAAAGAATTTAATTAAAATTTTAGTACCGTTATCCTTGAGAGAAAAATTAATTACAACTGCACATGAACAATTTGGTCACCCATGTGTAAAAAAAAGATGTTAAAATTAATTTCCCCAATTTACTACTGGAAAGACATTATATTAGACATTTCAAATTTTGTTAAATGTTGTGAAACATGTCAAATGAATAAAAAGTCTACACAAAAAAAAAAGTATGGATTATTGCAAGAAGTTCCTATAGCAGAAGAACCATTTGAAATGATTTCACTAGACACTGTAGGAGGATTTAATTATCATAATTCACAAAAGAAATACCTGCATATTGTTCTGGATCATGCTACCAGATATGCTTGGACATTTCCATCCAAAAGTGTCACTTCTGAAACTTATACAAATTGCTTAAAACAAATTTTTCAATTCAATGCCCAAAACAACTTTTAAGTGATAGAAATGCTGCATTCACTTCATCTAAATTTAAGAAATTCTTAAAACATCATAATATTAGACAATTACTAACTTCAGCAAATAGACCACAATGCAATGGAAAGAATGAAAGAGTTAATCAGACATTAGTAGCAAAATTAAGATGTAAAGTTAATTCAACTACAAAAACTCCTTGGACAAAATTATTAGAACAAGTTACATATGAATACAATAACTCGCCACATGATGTTACTGGCTTTCCACCTGTATATTTAATGTTTGGAACTTTGCCATATGATTCGCCATTACCTAATCAAGTAAAATTAAACTATCCACCTATACAACAAGCTAGACAAATTGCAGTAAACAGAACAATTAAGCATCATAAGATAAATAAACAAAGGTATGATAAACATTATGTTGATGCAAAATTTAAAGTTGGAGATTTAGTCTTATATCAAAATTTCTCATACCCTAATTCAAGTAAACTTCAATCTCCTTATAATGGTCCTTTTAAAGTTGTCAGAAAACTCTCAAATGTTACTTATGAAACAGATAAACCAAATCAATATACAGGAAAATTAACAGATATTGTTCATTCTACAAGATTAAAACCTTTTCATTCAAAATCCAATTTCCAATTATGCTAAATTCTTATTTATATTTGTTATAGAGTTTGTTTTCTCAAACATTTGGGGGAGAAGAAGTGCATTGTTATTTAAAAAAAATAAATAATAATAAAAGTTGTGTTTAAAATTTGAATTTAAGACTTGTTTACATTATGAAAATCAAAATTTAATGTAATTGAATTTGTATTGTATCTTTATTCATAATGAACACATTATTGAAGACTATTTTTTAAAAAAAATAACTGAATTATTGACTGTATGAAAACATTGTGATGAGGTCATTTTACGATACATTGTGTTATAATAATTTCATTGTGATTATTTGTGATAAGTATATTCTGAAAGTTAAAATATAGTATGTGATGTTATGAAGATTTTATTATGGTTGTATGTTTTTGAAATGAGTTGATTGAGTAGAGATTCTAATAATAAACAAAAGAACTGTGAGATAAACAATAATTGGATGATAGACATTGAACTATGATTTTTCCAAGACAGGACTGTGTGAAACATTACATTACATTGATTGAACTTTTACCTGTACTTGATATATCTGAAATACCCTTATTTTTCTTTGCATTTTATATTTCTAGTGATATTTTGATATAATGTTGATGTTGTGTTTATTTTGATAAATTTCTGTGTTATAGTTATGTAATCTTTTCTTTTTTTGGGAGCTCCTAAACTCATTTTGCTATTACTTATTTTATATCTATTCTTTGTATGTACTTACTTTACCATTGTTCCTAAAATCATGTTGCTGTAAGTTACTCCATGTATGTCTTTTTTATGTATTTACTTTACCATTATTCCTAAATTCATTTTGCTGTTACTTACTCTATACCTATTCTTTCTATGTATTTATGTACTCATTATTCCAACATTCAATACCATTTTGAAGTACTTGTAACTTTTCAACATTTATCACTTTATTAACATTGTTTACTATTGGTGCACATTTAGTGAGAATTTCAGTTGATTTTATGTTATGTTGTTTAGCACTACTATATTTTTGAATATCTAATGTGAATTATATCTTTATCTTATGTTGTTTTTCTTAACCTCATTATTATTATAGTCATAGTGGAAGTATTAGATGTGTGATATTTTTCAGAAAACAATTCTATATAACACAAAGCTTTATACCAAATTTTTGATACGTTGTTATTCATTATTGCTATTTTTTTTGTACGTGTTAGGATTCACCAGCCCACTCTTTTACACAATTATTATATCTTCTAGATTTTTATTTCATTTGGGGAATTTGATATAATTGAAATATAATTTTTTTCCCTGGGGACTTGCCAGTCCAGTCAGAAATTTTGTTTGAAAAGTTTAGGTTCAAAATTAAGGAAGTAATAAATGTGCCATCGCGACTTCAGGCGACTTGGCTGGTGTCTCCTCGCTGCGATGTTGTGTTTGGTAACACCCGGTTGCGCGGCAAAAGGTCCGCCATGTTAGATTATTTGATCAGGTTTGAAATGATGTTTAGGTTCAAAATAAAGGAAGTAATAAATGAAAATACAGCGAACTCTTATCCATCGCGAAAGGATTTAGTGATGAAAATAAACAAATGATTAAAAAAGAACAAAATATCAAGCCTGTTAAAAATCAAAGGAGCCAACGAGCGCTGACGAAGGCGAACGCATACTAAGAAAGGACTTGGCTGGTGTCTCCTCGCTGCGATGTTGTGTTTGACCCCCTGCGAAAATCCCAGACATGTTAATTCTCCTGTATCTCGGGACGGCTGCAGTTGCCTTCCCAGCGCGTCCCAGACATGATCTATTGGCGATAGATCTGGTGACCTGGCAGGCCATGGTAGGACGTCATATCCTTGAAGACATTGTTGGGAGAGTCGCGCAGTATGTGGACGAATTATCCTGTTGATAAATGGCACCTGGGCGACTTGATAGCATGGGTAGCACAATCGGCGTTAAAATATCGTCCACGTATCTGAGCTGTCAAAGTGCTTGAAGGACCACTAAAGATGAAAGGAATATTGTGAAATGATGCCCTCGACTTGCCGGATCGGACCGCTTTGGTCATCAGCACTGAGACTGAAGGCCTGAAGAAGACACGTCTCCAGTTTGCCAAGTTGCCCGAGGTCAAAAATCCAGTCGACACTGCCTATGATGTGGGGTCAGTGGTAAGCGTCTTAGCGGATGTCGGCTCCTCAAGCCAACTTCGGTCAGTCGTCTCCCTTATGGTTTCTCTTGATGGCACTGGATGTCTGGAAGGAGGTAAGTGGCGTTGAATCGATGCTAGCGACGTTGTTGGTGCCGAAGTGGCCACTCTTCTGATTGCACGATCCTCGCGATCATTTGTGTTCCTGGGACGTCCTGACCCCTCCGCGACGGTACACTCTACCTTCTGTGATCCACTGTTGCCAACACCGAGCAACTACCATATCGCTCCGACCGAGGTGGCGGCCGATACGTCTATTCGACCAACCTGCTTCTCTTATATATATCAAAGTCCGTCAGCTGCTCGTACTGCCGCCGGTTACGTCTTAGAGGCATCCTAAGTCTCAATATTCTATCAAAGTCATCAGATTCGTTTGGATAGCCGTACGGCGCTCGTATCATGCTTTTAAACTCTCCCAGTTATAATATGCGCATAGCACATAGCCTTGTCTCATCGAAATTTTAATCATTTGCATATCTCTTACCAGACTACATTCTTGCCGAGTTTCGTGATTGTAGCTTGATTTCTTCTGGGTGCATATATTTTTTTGCGACAGAGTGTATATATATATATATATTTATATTTATATTTATATATATATATATATATATATTTATATTTATATTTATATATATATATATATATATTATATATTATATATATTTATATTTATATTTATATTTATATATATATATATATATTTATATTTATATTTATATATATATATATATATATATATATATATATATATTTATATTTATATTTATATATATTTATATATATATATATTTATATTTATATGTATTTATATATATTTATATATATATATATTTATATTTATATGTATATATATATATATCCAATATAAAATAATTTTTTCAATATATAATCATATACATATACATACACATATATATAAATTTATACATATATATACATATACACAAATACATAAACAAAAATATAAAAATAGACATATAGTTGTATACCTAAGATAACTAAAAGTAGGAAGGATGCACATAGTATAAAGACAAATTCCTGGCCTTAGGAACCAGGATTGCAGGTTTAAACAAGTTTTGCGGCTCCAACCTTCACCTGTAATTTGTCATAATATGTACCAAGAGGAAAGGAAAGGGTTATATAAGTAGAATTTAGATATTAAAAAAATCATTAAACTAAATAACATAGGAGCATAAACATAACCTACTAAATCGGAGTTAAATCAATGGCCAAGAGTGCAGTAACGAGTTCCCGCCAAATAAGGAGAGAAGAACCGCATAAAGTTAATTGCGATACGATATAAGAAACGATTAATTGCGATACGATATACGATAATAAGAAATATATATATATATATTTTAAAAAATCATAAAAATAAAAAATATATAAAATTAGCGTAAAATATAATAGAAACTCAAAAAAATATATATTAAATTTTTTTTAAAATAAGCATGTGGCGCCATCTATTTAATAATTGTAGGATAAATTAGATATTGTCTAAATTTTAAAAAAAACATAATAACAGTAAATAATTACAGTAATACAAATTGTATCATAAAAAACCATTATAAATATAATTACAAAGAAAGTTAGCAGGGTATCCATGTTTAATACAGTGATTAAAAATTTTTTTAAGATTTAAAAAAATATTAGCTTTATCGCTAACTAATACATTATTGCGATAAATATAGTTAAAAATAATATTTCTACATATAGATATTGATAAATTAGAATTCCAGAAAGGCACTTTGATGATATTAAAATTAAAGCATCTCTTTTATCTCATAAATATTACTATGTAGTTTCAAATCCTTAATATATAGTGATACATCTAGGTAATTTGTTTTGATTGGATTATTATTAATTTTAACTAAGTTTAAGTAGGACGGATAAAAATTAATAATGGGATTTAAATTATCATTTTTACCAAAAATAATTAAATCATCAATATATCTAAAAATGTAGTAGTCATTATTAATAACATAATTATATATTCATAAAAATGTAAATAAAGATTAGCCAAACTATTACTAGCTGGGCCCCTTTATATATATATATATATATATATATATATATATATATATATATATATATATATATATATATATATATATTTAATTTCCCTAAACAATTTCTTAATTTGTGTAATTATCCCTAAACAATTTCTTAATTTGTGATTATCCTTGGTCTTCCGAACTCGAGCGTAAATGATTACTAGCTGCCCTCCTAACATGAATCTATCAAATGATATATTTCCAGCCATAAACCATCTCCGTCCCATGGAAGACATTGTACTTCCGTTTGCAGCTTCGTAAAAAACCCCAAGATTTTAGAAAATCCTCTCTGTTTTCCTTGTCTTCAAAATGTGTTACTAGTTGCAGCCCATCTCTTCTTTGTTGTGTTGTTCATTCCCTGTTTTGTGTCAAAATGTACAATAAGACAGATTTCTTTCAACAAAGGACTGATCATCAACAACATCGTTGCAACGAAGCAACATCAATAACAATATTCCACATGACATCAAACATCTAAATAATGATCATCGTTACAGTAATTATTACCAATGAAAACGACCTTGTCAGTTATATATATATATATTATATATATATTCTAATTTACTTACACACATATATATATATATATATATATATATGTGTGTGTGTGTGTGAGTGTGTGTGTAAGTAAATTAGAATTAAAATTATATCCCCTATACCACAATTAATTTTTATTTTCCATTGCATCTTCAAGTAGTAAACTAAACACCTAACTATTCCTCCGAAACAGATGGCCGAACCTCAAAACACTTCTAATCCCAGCTTATTATATTTTATAGTCCATATGTCAGCATTAACTTACAAGTTTACCCCATAACTAAGAAGGTACTTCAAATCTGCACATAAGTGGTGAAAACACTTAGATTTTACTTAGGTGTCGTTTTGCTCTCAGGGACAGAACATTTAAATGACTCGCTGAATAAAGACCGTTTTTAGAAATAAGATTGGTTAGACTTATAAAATACATATGTATTTATAATAATATTAATATATTTAAAGCAGTACATTTTTCTCCAGTTGTTGTTCAGGAAATTTTCAAGTTATAAAACACAGAAATAAAAGCAGTTATTATTTAGGTAACCCACACTGAGTCACAATATTTAAATATCAATCCATTTTTTACCAGGTTTTAGGAAATGGGAAAATATTGCGCTCGGTGCTTTATTCTTAAGCAAACAGCTCATTTTTTTTTGAAAAAAATTGCGTTCTAGTAAATTAGAAAATATAAAAACAAAAATGTTAAAGTAAAAGCTAATTATAGAAAAGTGTTGTTTTGTAACCGGAAGTAATCTAGTACATACAAGGATTATATTGATGGGGGTGCTTTCCGAATATTCTTGAAACTAAAAATTGGATTTGATAAAATTTTTAGAATGTAAGTTGTTTAAATTATTCGCTACAGACCATTCTAAAAATAAATTCCATAGTGGAAAAATTATGTTTATAGTTTATAATTACCTGTTTTAATTAAATTAATTAGTGTATTAACATATTAGTTTTCTCTGTAATTTTTAATAGGAATATCAATGTATTGTAAAAATTACGATATCATACATTAGCCAATGCAGGCCATTTTGAGAACTGCTTTCTTGGTGAAGCGTCATCTTGGTTTTTCCAGTGTCATAATCGCTTAAACATTCAGTAAAAAAATTATTTTTTACTGAATCACTAGATCTATATTTGATCCCCTAGTTTCTAGTTCTCTTACCCTGCATTCATCAAGTTAGAAATATGGAAAAACTCCTAAATTCCCCTTAGCTTTCATTTACCAAAAGTCAAAGATCTTTTTACGTTTATACGAGATATGGTTTATATTTATATTTAAACACTATCATTGCCAACAAGACACACTGTCACGTTTACATTTATTTAAGGATGCATCTATATTAAATGACAGATATAACTGAATATCAAGTGCAAAATCTGGAAAATTCTTTAAAAAACAAGTTTAACATACCAGCAAGTAATTTTAACTGTAACTATAACTGCAGATTCCTTCTCTCTTTCTCTGTTCAGTAATATTTCAATTTCTAAATATTACGCTTGGTTAAAAAAAAAAGAACAAAGGGGACCTTAATATATTTCCAATTCTGTGATAAATTTTTTTCGGTTACCCGTTTCTTCCGAGAACATTTTTAATTTTAAAACTGGACCTAAATCCGGAAACATCGATATTTCTCAATGCATAAGAAACGCATTTCTCGAAATGTAGTATTTCCAAAAGAGAAAGTATTGAGAAATAATTAGATTTTCTCTTTTCTTTTTGTTCTTCAAGTAAATATAATTTCCTTCAGTAAATTCTGCATATGGTTATAAAACACATATGAATGTAAAATTTTAATACAACTATTTATTTCCATAACCTAAATAACTAACATCCCGCAATATGTTGATTGATGTGTTATATCAGAGATTTTATCGATAGAGTTAACACTTTTAATACTTGCATTATATTTTATTTTTAATGTAATGTATTTCCTGTAAATATATTTTAAAATATTACAAAAAGCAATAAAAATACATTATTTAAATTTTAATATTAAAAATGGTAGATTAGATGGTTTAATATATATAAATCATTACTAAATACGCTTTACCGAAATAATGGACTCATTCCTAACTTGAACGGATCAAGTTATAGAACTAGTTTCTTACTTTTCCAGTTACTATAGTAATAACCGAAGCAAATAATTTAATATAGCAAATAATTCAGACTGGTTGTGCATTGGTTAAATCAAAAGAATTCTTTCGAGTAAAAGCCCCTTCTCCGTGAAGAAATTTATTCAAACAATGCAAAGGGGGATAACAATTTATTATATATTACTCTTCGAATAATAGACTTTTAATAATTTTCAAATTTTAGTAAATGTAGTTCTATACATAGATTTTGTTAGCGAAATATGTAATTAACTACGAATATAACACAATAAAGTGTTGGCAATTTTTAGTAATAGTTAGTGTTTTAGTCTGATGTATGAATTTGAAGCTCAATATTTGTATGCAATCATATATATGCATTTGACACACATTTTTATCTCTACTGCAGCGATTCTCAAACTATGGGGCGCCCCTCCCTTGGGGCTTATGATAATTCTACATGAAGGGAGCGAGCATATCGAAAAGTCGAAAATAAAAGATTATTTTAGAAAATTAAATTACATTCTGACATAATAAAAAATAAAATAAGCGTTGCATATTTATTGCAATCTGTTCCAATTTAAAAATTAGAAAGTAAAAGCAACAAAACGTCCTATTACTTAAAAATAACTAACTTAAAAGTAACGCATACAAAATGTAATACTTTGCTTCATATTTTGTAAGAATTATAATTAGGTTGCCTTCTAGCGTTCGCTTCAAAGTACATTATTATTGCATTCTATACTTTGTTGTTGTTTGAGAAGGGGGGCGTGATGAAAATTATGATTGAAAATTGGGTCGCAAAGATTGAAAGTTTGAGGAACACTGCTCTATTGATTTCATTTAAAAGTCATTTTAATCCCAAAGAACACTAAGAGTTAACGAAATATATTTTTTCATTGTCCTTAGTTCCTTTCCTATTTGAAAATAAAAAAAAAACACAAATAAAATATATTTACTATAATATTATTCTTATATTTATAAAAAAGAAAACAAAAAATTTCTTCTAGTATAATTTCATTAAGAGTAACATACTTCTAAGTAAATATGAATAATTTGATTTTGCACGAGCAGCTAAAAGAATTTTTTTTTCAAATAAAGGTTCAAGAGCTATATTGGTTTTTTTGCTGAAGTGACTCTATTGTCAGCCGTTTTTTAATATTTCTCTGAATTACAAACGAGCGGAATGAATATATTTTTTTTGATAATGTCATTTCAAGTTTTGTAATCAATGCTTTCTCTATAGTTTTTTAGGTTAATTACAGAGGAGTCGTTTTTTGCAATCGATCGTATTAAATCATTATATACCATATATCATATCAGACACTGAACTTTGTATGTGATTACTTTAACGTGACTTCGTATATTATAATTACATCAGTTTAATTTTAAATAAAGTATTGCAAATTATAGATTTAATAAGCTGTTTATCATTTGGTGAAGAATTTAAAACAATATTTCTTAAAAAAATAAAATATTTACTAAACGGTTTCAAAGAAATATCTATAAATTCTATTGGTTTTAGCGACTTTGATATATATATATATATATATATATATATATATATATATATATATATATATATATATATATTAGTTTAGAAATATAATAAAATTTTACTACATAGTTTTCTCCTTTTGACGCTAGAGTCATTGCATCCATCATTAAAGTACCTGGATTTTATGTGTCTATAGATTTATCTTCATTTATGTCTGCATATCGTGAATTTTCCAACTGTATAATATTCCTATGATATAGCAATTGCACCAGATGCCTTTAAAGGCTGGTTCATGCATTTTGCTTATAAAATGCTTCTCTGCACTCTTATAATTTCACCTTATATTATACCAGTAAAATGTTTCACACACAGTAAGATATGTTATAAACATCTGCTTTCTTCCGCCATATCTCATTTTCTTGTAAAATTTGAAATTCTGTTTTACATAAACTTATTATCTTCCAATGTAAGTAAAATTATTTTATCATACTACTGAGAGTATGTACTTTTTTATAACTACACTTTTCCGTTCAAATTTTGTATTCTGAATTTTATCCTATACATGAGAGCTGTTATCACAACCAAATTTTCTACCAAAGATATGTATTTTCTTATTCTTTATATCTTCCATTTTTCTTTGAGTCATATAGAATTGGCGTTCTTTTTAAATAAATACTGGTTCAATTTCAAATAAATTTAACCCCAGATCAGAGGAGTTTTTTTTTTACTTGTTACAACAGAGTTGTAAATGTTATACAAATACTTGTAATCAACATTTTAAAGGACTTAATAAGTAAATGAATAAAAAACTCGAGTTACGATATACAAAAATATTCTGAGAAATATTAATTCAAAAAATAAAGTTATCGAAGCGAAATAATTAAATTGATTTCACAATTACTTAAAAAAGAAAAGCAAATATATCTCTTAGTTTGATCGTCTTTGACATTGAAAGCATAATCTTGAAAGAATAATTCTTTAGTGTTTACTTTATTAAGACTTCTTAATTATCTCCTCACTTAAGGCTTGTAAGCTTCCTCAAAATCGAAGTCAAGCTTTCTAAAATAATTTAATTGAAGACTGGTGATATTAATAACTTATTTAGCATCGAGTTTCTTCAAAGAACTGCAGTAAGCTAGTGTATTCATTGATAATGAAGACAGTTAACAAATTAAAGGAAATTAGATTACTAGTTTTCCTTGATGTGGGACAGCACATAATAACTTGAACTCTATGACGATAATTAAAACCTTTTGTTATACATATAATTGTATTCTGAGTCTGTCAATCTCATGTTCATCCTGCCAAGCATAGAAATCTATTTCATCATTTACTATTGAATATAAAATTACCCAGCAATGGATTTTAAAGACGTGGTTTTGAATAACTTATTCAATTAGGAATACTTTACATACAATTGTTATTCAAATACTTGCAATAATGAATTGTTTAGTAAGAGAAATGAAATAGCATAACTACAAAATAAACAAACCCCTGATCTTGATGATTCTGCAATTGAACGCATTTCAAAATAAATTATGCTGTCTCTTGGGAAAAGAAAAAAAAATGCTTACCTTAAATCAAAGAAATATCATATATCTGCTAAATAAATATCTACTTTTGATATCAGTGCATAAAATACATGTTTCTTCTTTCTGCGAAAATGCCGAAAACAACTTAGTATTTTTCCCCTTCTGAATAACATAATAGACTTTTTCCGTTTAAATTTAGTAAACTGAAGGAAACTCTTAAGTATTTATTGATGAGGGAAAGAGTGAGAAATCTTTTTTCGTCTCCAAAACGAAACAGAAAAGTGCGACTATGTTCAATAAGAATAGGGAGAAAAAAATTAAATCAGCAATAATACATTTGTCTTTCCCACATTTGCAATTCAAATAGATAGAAGTGGATTGTAGTGGGAAAATATAAGAACTTATATTGATAAATGTATACTTCCTCAAGAAAAAAGTGGCAACCTAATCCGGTAAGTGTTATTTATGATAAAAAGAATAGAATATATGTACAAGAGGTGATAATAATAACTTTTTATTATACTTTTTTGTCTTAAAGATTTGTTCTTTTAAGCTCCAAGGTAAAAAATATGGTTATTCTTAAGAGTTATCTCGTCTTTGAAAGTGCATCAGAATAAATTTCGTAAATATGAATAATACCATCGTATTTTAAGAAAAAAAGGTTTATGTGTTTTTAGTATATCAACCTAGGGAAAATTCAAAAAATGTTTCTGAAAAATGAACTACTTATTTGATTTGAGAATAATTTATTCAAAGGATTACTTTCAATGTTGTCATTTTTTAAAGTGTATATTATGCTTTCATTAATTATATGGAAATTTACTTAGTGTTTGATGAGAAGAAACAGAGGTATAGTTTAGTAGAAAGATGATGTACAAAATCGAAAGTATAAGCACATTAATTAACACCTTTACTGCTGAACGCGTACGAACGTAACGCTATTCGCTCTCCAGGACCCACTTTTTCACATACGAGTAGACACGCATATGCGTTATATTGGAGGGGATAGGAGATGCACAAATAAGCAAATTCCAAAGACTTTGGGTTAATTTTACTAATAGCAGTGCAAAGAAAAGCATCGTACTTTGGAAGGACGGATATATACGTCCAGGTCACTCAACACACTGATTGAGCAAGACAGATATATACGTCCAAGACATGTAAGGGATCAAATTCATAAATCAATCAATAAGCGCTATTAATACAAGTAAATGGCACTGCAAGAAGACATACTTTTTGGGAAACAAAGCAATTATTAGATTAAAATTTAAAGTTTTAGATAATTATTTAAGAAGAAAAACTACACTACTCAATTTTTTAATATGAGTGGATATTGGATATAAATGTAAATTGCAAAAACTTAAAATTAATATACTCAGATAAAATAAAATATTCAATGTCTGGCAAAAAACTCAAACTGTTGAAGTATACTGAACTATTCATTTTATGTTTATAGTTGTTTTTTAACTGTTTTGGAAATTACGCTCCTAAAAAAACTATTCAACAGTCAATTCCAAGTTAAGCTTGGATCCATATTGTTGATTTTTCAAAATTATTAAATATTTTTTGTTAGTATAGTTTATTAATTAATAAATCAAACACACACACGCACACACAAGTTGCATTAAGTGAAAAATATTTTTTTTTCTATTTTTCTTGAATAAATCAAAGCTAAGAAAAATAAAATTGAGAAATCGGAGTTAAAACTCCCATGCACACCTGAGAGGAAAAAATAACTCAGTTATATTTATACACCCATATTAATATTTGGCTAGCTCTAAGATTAATTCAAGCTCTCCTTGGCACTTCTAACATAATTATACCCTAATTTTTTCAAGAAAAAAAAACAATAACATTCTTATTTATCACTAATGATCTTATAGACCTAATAAGTAACTACATATTAAAAATTATATCTTTATTTTTCATTTCATAACATTAATACATTATTATTAAATAATTTCACTGTAATATACAAAGAGTATAAAAATTATTCATGCAATAAGGTTTGAACAGTTTGAAAAGCTACACACCGAAAACGCATTTCTGAGTTCGATAAGATCATATATTTGTTTTGAATATACTTTTATACTCTCCCCATGGGTTATTTCATGTAGTTATTCCAACGTTTTTAAAACTGTGGGGCGCAGCCTTCTAGGAAGCGTGATAAGTCTAGTAGGGATTCGCAAGCATATTGAAAAGTCGAAAACACAAAAGATTTTTTTAAAAATATTATCAATTTACTAAAAGTAAACACAAAAACACAGTACATTCTGGCATAACAAAAACAAAATACTCATCTACACTGATCAAATACACTTATAAATGTATCAGTATTGCACAAATTGTTTTATAATTAATTTAACAATACTAAGTTAAGGTATGTGACTACCTTCGAAACACTTTTTTTTAAATATATAAGTTTTCAACTAAATAAACACTTTTTTTTATCTGAAATAGGGCTTAAGACTAGAAATTCAAGTAAAATTTCCGCAAAATTAAGAATAATTTTGGATGTAGTGGGAATTTTTTTAGTGACATTTTAGTGAAAAATTGCAGTTACGGCAATGATTGTATTGAAATTTCTAATTAATATATTTGAATAATATCTATACAGTACATAAATAACATCATTATCTGTGTTTAAAGCTATCAGATTTGTAATACTTTTGACAGTTTTGGAAAAATGTCATTTTTTATGCAAGAACTCAGTTTTTTACAAAAAACTATTGTTATTTTCTCACAAAAAGTGCAATAAAATGAATAAATATATACACAGAGATTAAATTATAGTCTAGACAGGTGATAAAACTAAATAAAACATTTTCGATAAATTTTATATCAATATCTTAAAAAGAAATTTTGTAGTGACCTTAACCGAGAAGCAAGAAATTTTGACGAACATAGTTTCTCAAAAAATGCATTTAAATATTTTAATACAGTATAAAAAATGTTCTACTAATTTTATATTTTTTAAACTCACCATATTTATAGATCAAGATCTTTTTAGATTCATGCTTAACTAATTTGAACTTTTTTTTTAACCTTTTGATGTTTTCTGAAGAGTTTTATAGACTGTACCAATTGTCGTTTTTAGTGACATTTTGATGAAAAATTGCAGTTACACAAAATTCTAATAAATGTATTCAAATTATATTTATACATTACGTGTATAACATCTTTATATGCGTTAGAAATTAAAAGATTTGTAATACTTTTGAAAGTTTTTTAAATATGCGAAATTTTATGGAAAAACATGCTTTTTTAATAAAATTAATTATTTTTTTCATAAAAAAGCAATAAACTACAAAAATATAAACACAGAGATTAGATTTTTATTCATAACACACATAGATCTAAATAAAACATGCTATGAAAATTTCAATTGAATAACATAAAAATATTTTGTGTAGGGTTCTACTCTTCCTGTTTTGTAAACTCCATTTTCGGTTTACTAATTATGCTATAACTTTGCTTCTTGATATCATACAAACAAAATTTGAGTGTTTTTGAAATCTTAAATGTATGGCTATAAAATAAAAACCATAAAAAAAAAATTCGAAACTTTTCACCAAAACGGCGAATTTTGGCTAATCACATACCTTAGAACAATATTAATAATTAAGCATGTGGCGCCATCTATTTAATAATTGTAGAATAAAATAGATATTGTATAAATTTAAAAAATCATTACAAAACATAACAACAGTAAATAATTACAGTAATACAAATTGTATCATTAAAAACCATTATAAATATAATTACAAAGAAAGTTAGCAGGATATCCATGTTCAATACAGTGATTAAAAATTTTTTTAAAATTTAAAAAAAATATTAGCTTTATCGCTAACTAATACATATTGCGATAAATATAGTTAAAAATAATATTTCTATATATAGATATTGATAAATTTGAATTCCAGTAAGGCACTTTAATGATATTAAAACTAAAGGCATCTCTTTTATCATAAATATTACTATGTAGTTTCAAATCCTTAATATACAGTGTTACATCTAGGTAATTTGTTTTGATTGGATTATTATTAATTTTAACTAAGTTTAAGTAAGCCGGATAAAAATTAATAATGGGATTTAAATTATCATTTTTATCAAAAATAATTAAATCATCAATATATCTAAAAATATAGTAGTCATTATTAATAATATAATTATATTCATAAAAATGTAAAAAATAATATATTTATAATATATATATATATATATATATATATATATATATATATATATATATATATATATATATATATTCATAAAATACCAAAAATTCGAAAGGTTGTAAATACAAGAAAAAGCACCATATTTCAAAACTATTTATGATGTTAAAACAAACTCGGCATCGAATTAATACTAAAATGAAATTTATTAAATGTTGACTCCAATGCAATGGATTTTCCCAAGTATATAAGTGATTTTTTTCAGTTGAAGATTAGCAATATTTGCTTAAGGAACCCTTCATATATTTGTTTTCATACTTTGAATTAACAGGTATTTTTCTTTCTTAAAAAGGGTTTCGACTGCAACTTTCTGGAACGACTTGTAATAACACTACGTCACATAATTATTATGCCAGACTCTTAGTTTTTCAGTATTTTCTTTATAAAATAATGTTTTAGTACTTTAACACTGAATTATAGCTTCTATATTATACAGTGTAGAAATCTTATGAAATTTATACAACTTTATTATGATTGTATTTATGTGAATCTGTGGATTGATTTACATTAAACACGCATGAATCATTTTTAAATATAAGGTAAGCATCTTGGTTTCTTTTATGGAGACAAAAATATTGTTAGAAATAATCATATGTAACTCCAGTTGTATGATTCTAAAGAAGACAAAAGTAAGTAAAAGTTCGGTTATTTATTTCGATCTAATAAAAATGATATTTTACAGCAAAATAATATCCTTATATATATATATATATATTATATATATATATATATATATATATATGTGTGTGTGTGTGTGTGTGCGCGCGTACATGTGTTGTGCGCGCGCAAGGCGAATAAATTAAAAACCCAATATCAACATTTCAATTGGATTATTTTTTTTGCACGCATAACTGCAGTGATTCGCTTGGGGATCGAGTCTACATGCTTCTGGAGTTCATTTACGTCCAGAGCATTGCATCCATGCATTTGCTATATACCTTTTTAAATCTTGTAAATTAGATGGAAGAGTAGAATACTGCTGGATATCTGATTTGAACAGTTCTGGCATGATGTATAGTTACATTATCTTCCTTGAAATATTCGTCTTCATCAGGGTAAAAATGCAACATTTCAGGGTACACTTATTCTTCCATTATATCTAGGTATTTCATGGATGCTTATTTACCGTCGAGGAACACCAGGGTACCCTTTTCATGACAACAGAACATGCCCCATATCATGATACTCCCACCAAACTCTTGCACAAGGCGAGTAAGGCAAGATGAATTCAAGGCTTCGTCGAGTTCTCGCCAAATTCAACGTCTTCTGTCATTGCAAAATAAGGTGTAGCGTGATTCATCCAACCACATTACCCGTTTCCCATCCTCAGATGTTCAGTGTCTTCTTTCCTGACACCACTGCAAACGAATCTTTGCAATTCATGCAGAAATGAGTGGTTTTCTCACAGGCACTCAAATATGCATACCTATCATCCGCAACTCTCTGAGCATGGCTCGGGCTGAAATCTGTTGGGAAGGGCCTTGGTTGAGAGTTTGTGTCAGTTGAAGCATAGCATAATCCCTTTTATACCATACAATATGATGGAAATGCCACCAATCACGCTCTTAGAAAATTGTCCTCTAACAGCAGTGTTACGTCTTTTAAAGGACTGTGAGTCCTGATAACAACTTTTGAAAACCTTTGATAAGGCTGCTTTTGAGAACTCAATGAGATTTTCTGTCTCCAAAATCAAGGTCCATTCTAATATGGCATCGTCAATAAGTCCTTTTTCAAATGGAGGGAGATCTATCGTTTTCCCATTTTACCTCATTTATCGTGAAAATCACTCTTACACCTTACATATACTAGCGTTCTAACCACGCGTAACCCACGTCACATAACAAAAAAATATTACATACTTCATCTCTAGCACAAATTCAAACGCAAATCTCAAAAGTTTCTAGTTCAACAGCCAATGCATGTACCAAACATGAACACATGAAACAATATGCACTCGAATTCTGTAATCTTGGGATCGAAATAATTTCATAGGTACAGTCATTGAATAGATTGATGAGGAGATATGTTGCCTTTGCAATATTACATTTATTGACAATCACAAACACAAAGGGGCGACATGAACAAAAACACGCGCAAGCAATCAAAAGGATTAAAGCATTTTTTTTCTTTCTAAAATCTAAGACTTTTAACAGTCATGGTGAACAGGAAGCTATAAAAATCATATGACTTACGGTAAAGGCTTTTCTGATTTGTCCAGATACTCGGATGGTGGAAGACTGCATCATCATTAACTTAAAAATGATTCATCTTTAGTTTTGGGGATATAAGGTTATGATTACATCCTGTTAGGTGGGCAAACTAAAAATTAACTATCACGCGAAATCTTAGAGAGCTCACGACCATTATGGATTAAAATTCCACAAAAAAAGATTAAGGTATCCGAGAGAGAGACTACGTTGGGAACCGTGATTTTAAAAAAAGCGTATAAATGGATAATTTTCGTCATATTTAGTGTCAATTAGATTAGAATACATGCATAAAATTGTTTGAAGGACATTTTGACAAAAAAATATTTAAATGCAATATTTCGGGAAAAAATTATCTTAGAATAACCTTTTTCAAAATGGGAAAATGCATCTATTATAAAAAATTATCTTGAGTTAATATTAACGTCGCACTGTTCAGCTACACGAGGGCTTTGGCGACGGACCACGTTTTTGAACCAAATGACGTGGACGACACCTGAGCTGGCACCCCCTCTCCTAACTACCACACCACACCAACGGGAGGACGTTTGTGACAAAATGCATCTATTATACTGGGATCGAACTCATGACATGCCTGCCATGGTTGGATACCTTAACCACTGGGCTACCGCAGCCCTGTATATAGCTCAGACCTCTGTACAGAGGTTCAACTATGATTTTTGAAAAATTCACATTATTTTCAGAGTTGCAACCCATGGAAATAATTATCGGCGTTTTTTTTTTCTTAAAATTTCTCCCCTCTGTTGTCGTAAAACATAAATAACCCACTTGTAAGTTATATATTTTAAAAATTCTAGTTGAGCCTCTGTACAGAGGTATGAGGTATATACTGGCAAAATATTATTATAATAGAAGCATTTTTCACAAAAGGAGAATGTTTTGAAAATGGGTCATTCTATGTTCCTTTTTTGTCAAAATAGTGTATTTAAATAATTTTTTATTGTAATACTATTCTTAAAACAATTTTATATATTTTTTCTAATCTAAGTGACACTAAATATCATAAATATTATCCATTTATACGCTTTTGCAAAATCATGGTTCTGAACGTAGTCGGCTACCTTAACGTAAACTATATTACAAACGTAGGGTTTAGCGAAATTAAACTTCCGCTACTCAGAGAGACATTGTGGCCGTTCCGCTAGTCCGAAGAGGAAAAATAAAAATGGGCAACAGACATTTCAGATGATGTGTTCAAGGTTTCTGAAATAAAAAAGCTAGTTTAAAAAACAGCCACTAGATGGCGCTATGAGTTATAGTGTGAAGAAAGGACAAACTGAGATCAAGAAACCAGGGAGATCTTAATGAGGGTTCTTACACAAAAATGATGCAATAAGGGCAAAACACAATTACAATGTTGCAATCATAAATTAAAAATAATGCACTTTTCTTAATGACATACTATGCTTAGCATGCAAATCAATGCTTTAAAATATGTTCAATATATAAAACATTATGTTTGGCAACGCACTCTATTCTGATAATCAAGTTTTCTATCGCTGTACGGAGAGAGTAAACATGGATGTTGTTAACATGACAGCGAATACTGTTCTTCAAATCCAAAGGAGTTGTCATACGTTCCCTGGAAACGTTATCTTTCAAAAAGCTCCATGATAAGAAGCAACAAGGGGTGAGATCTGGTGATCGTGTTGGCCAAGCTATTGGGATAGATCGACTGATCGCGATGGAAGATGGGGCTCCATCATGCATAAATATGGTTTCTTAAAGGCAGCCTCGTTGCTGAAGAATAGGAATTACATAGGTCCGTAACATCATAAGTCCTTGAGGGGTCACTCGTTCAAAAAATAGGGTCCTCAAACGAATGAATGAGAGATCCCGCACCATACGTTCACTTTCGTTTCATGCAAAGCTTTGGCACTTCCGACCACCGTATGTTCCATGCCCATGAATCATCGACTGCCATTCTTGCAAAAAATTCTATCGCGAAGGTTTTGCAAATGTCTGGATCTTGCGGTTTCAATTGCTGAACCGACTGAATCTTATACGAGTAGAAATTCAAAATTTTACACATGATATGTCGTTGAGTGGAGTATCACGTATCAAGTGTAGGTGAAATGTCGGTACGCTGAGGGTTCCGTGAAGCGATTCACTGCTTGCTTTCATGACCGTTGTAGCTCTGCGGCTTTGGTGTTCGGTGGCGTAACGTACACCCCCGCAACACCCGCATCGCGGAAGGGAGGGCAAAGCCTGACTGATGCCACATGTGGCTTGAGGCCCCGAGCTAGATTTTGCAGGGGGCCGTAGTAGACTCCGATACGCCACTGGCAGTGTTGAATCTTTTTCTTCCTCTTTCTGGAAGAATGCCAAGCTGCTCTGTTTTGACTAATCTTACCATCACATCTTTAAGAGAACGCTCCGACATCGGTCCACGTCGTTGTTTCTTGAGACGGTGGAACTGCCTGACAGCTGCCGCTTAATTCTCCCTATTACGATAGTATAGTTTAACGAGAAGTGCTCTCTCAGACATCGCCGGCATTCTCCAATGGTTATCTGTATATATATATATATATATATATATATATATATATATATATATATATATATATATATATATATATATATATATATATATATAAAAAAAAACAATATCTTCATTTTATTGTATGTGATATTTGCATGTTTTGCTGGAATGCTCTGACTCACAGCGACATCTATTGGCAATTTTTAAACTTTTTTTTTAAAGTTTTATTTCAGGAAGCTCTAGCGCATCATCTGAAGTGTCTGTTGTCCAAATATTTTTTTCTTCGGGCCTGTAGTTTAATTAAGAATTAGTAACACGGTTTAATTTCGCCAACCCTGTACATTTATTATTTTTAAAAGGTTGTGAAACTTCTTAAATACTTTTTTCGCATGATTTCTTTTAAGAAAAATTTAAATATACATTCTGAAAAAATAGAATTATATTATTTGAGTCTTATACAAAAATTAAATCAGTTTGCTTTCATACTCAAACTTAAGATTCCCTTTAGTGAGTAACTGTAAACTATTGGAAATGTATTCACTCGTATACAACTTAGTTTATTTCTGTTCTATGAACCAATATAAATCTCAGACGTAATCCAGTCACTTAACATAATATGCAAATTTTTTGCAAATGAAAAAGTTCGAAATGATGCAGAAGAAACAAAAATGTTCAAATAGAACTAACATTAAGGCAAAAATCGATATGAAATACATTAGAAAATCAATCCAGACAAGGACTTTTATTTAAAAAATTCGAAATTTTTCAAACTTTAGTTTGTTTGAGCTTTTCTCTTAACCAGTCCGCTTAATTAATATACATTTCTTCTTGCAAATTACTAACAATGTGAAAGGAACCGCTTCTTTTTGACTCCTGAAGATTATCATAAGTTTCGAATTAGGAACCAAATTGATTAGAATCCCGATCCCATATCATCAAAGCGCTCTTTTGTCTTTTATAAAGGAAAATATATTTTGTAAAATGTATTTCCCTATTTTCTTTCAAGTTAGTGTTTGCTGTAACAGAAAGGCGTTAACATGTCTGTAAGAAATCAACATCATATTCAAATCTAAGCAGCTTCTATTTATCTACGCTACACAAAAAACGTTGTTTGTGGCATCAGACATCTGCAAGAAACAGCAGAAAAACGATTTAATTTGAAGAATCTAATTTGAAATTTAAACAAGCTGTTAGAAAGGTTTGGTGTCTTCCATTGTATTCTGCGTTCTCTGTAACTTCATTTTTTTAGAAGCAATAAAATGCTTTTGGATTCTATCGTACGATGTGAGGAAAAAATAGAAGAGTTGAAACGACAGTCAATTTTATTTATAGAAAAGCTCCAATACATTGCGCATATTTGCTTCGATACCTCTTTAAGGAGTTGTCTTTTTTTTCGGTGGTTATATTAGAAAAAAAAGTATGTATATTACTCAAAAAGACAATCAATACATCAGTATCATTCTTATGGTGTTCATATTTTTATATTTCAGATATATGCAATGCATCATATGTATTACGAGTACTTCATGAAAAAGGTTATTTGAGTATTTGTTACTATTTTAAGCATAATTATTATATCATTAACATTATCACGAAAACATTTTATTTATTGAATGTATATACATAAGCACATCTTTAAATTCTATATTTTAGATATAACTTTATTTTGTAAGTTAAATTACTTTTGATTCGCAAATGCATTAGTATATCTTAATCACATGCATAATTAATTTAGTTCTTATTCATAGTTTTGAAATACGATGCTTATACGTTTTTATACTGAAATATATTAATATATATATATATATATATATATATGTATATGTGAGTATATAAAGATTTTTTTAAAAATGGAGTTATCAGATTATTACATTTCATTTTCATTTTATTAATTATTATATAGGGCAATTAAAAAGAAATGAATAAGAAAGGAAAAAAATGCATGATTTTATGAAAACTAGTTAACAGTCGCTTAAGGATATATTAACGTATTGACGGGCTAGGCTTATTAATGAAAAAGTTTTAAAAACCTTTGTAAAACTCGTGTACTTTTGGGGGGAAAGCTTGCTTAAATCCGATAACTAATTCATTTTCTTTTGCTTATTGAAAGAAACAACATCCATGTGAATTCGATAAGTTATTTATATAAAACTATAAAGTACCTAAAATGTAATAATAATTATAATAGCATTATATATATAGTCTAATTCTCTACAAACAAGAGATAAACTTTCACATCAATCACATTAAAAAAAACACAGAGACAGTAAAGAGAACATACAATGAAGGATACTAGATTAAAAATTAGAAAATGGATGCTGCAGTATTATAAACATTGCTGACTTAGGACAGCTAATATATTAAAAAATTTATATAAAAGTAGGGTTGAACATGTTTTTTGGCCAGCCAACCTTCCCCCTTTATGTAAATAATACTGAGCAAAAACCTATTGAAAGTAATGGATAAGAATATCTAAATCCATTACAAAATAGCGGTAACTTACCTGAAAATTGCACTTGAAAATGCAGAGCCCGCGCTAAATCTTAGTGCAATAAAAAAAGTTATTGCCAGATTCTGGACCCTAATACAGATTCAAAGCACGTGAATGGCTGAAATGTAGCACTTAACAAAAGTATAAGAAGAATAGAAACAAAAATTAATAAAAGCGTTACAAAAAACCATAACTTTAGTTACACTAGAGTATATATGAATTAAATAATAATAAGTAATTTTAATTAGTAATAGAATATGGAGGTAACTATAACTATGAAATGTGTAAATTTATAGTATTAAACTATAATTAATCAAAGAAATTTTAATCCTTACAATCTTGAATAGCTTTATTCATATAACTATTAATAAAATGAATTGGGTATTTCTGTATATATGTACATATATATTATTTGTTTTTTATTTCATTTATTTCAGTTGTCTCTTCACTGTAAGTACTTTCTCATAAATATTACTGAAATCAACAGCATTCTCTAAATAATAATATCAATATTATGAATGTTTAAAATTCCAATTACAGTCTTTAATTAGTTTTAGGTACGTATAACGAATTTTAAGACTTTTGATGAATTTTATTAAGGTATTTTAATATTCCATACATCTCTTCAAGCACTATCATGAAAATGTCTGATAAATTGAAATATGCACAATAGCTATAGTCATAACTGTTAGTTAATTATATGATTATAGCTTATTTATTATTTCGGTATTTATTATACCAGATATAACTAATTCATAATTCATTTTTGCATAGGATAATAAGAATATTTTTTAAAGAATATTTTTTTTAAAATCGACTTTAAGAAAAATATACAGTATATGCATTAGAAAAGTATAACAAAGCTCATTTCATCCCACACTATCAATCAAACTAAATCCGCTTGCTTTCATGAGCTACTTCACGTATAAAATATGAATTTTCTGGTATGATTGAGACAGGAAAAACGCAGAGGAGCTATATAATTCTTTCGTTCCTAAGCTCCTTAAATGCTTAATATGAAAGCATTAACCGTTTCACAACTAAGATCAGACATTTTAAAAACAACTGCGCAATATTTGCTTTTTTGTTCTTAAAAATAAAAGTATTTGGGATTAAGCCAATATATTTTTATTTTAAACACTTGTTTCCAGCAAAATGGGTTCTATCTACTATTAATCATTATTCTCGAGACGCAAAATGGAGACATTTAAAAAACACCATTAAACATAATTCGATTCGTTTGTAATTTTTTTTTACTATAATTTATTTTTCGATATGACCTTGTGAAAAAAGTGCAATAACTTGGAAAGGTTTTTCTAAAATAATTGTCCATTTACACCTAAATGAGGGGCGTGTTCGTTGAAATAAGAGATACTTAAATATTGGATTTAAAAGAAATCAATAGCAGTATGAATTAAACTCATTTGAGAATCCATGCGATAGTTCTCTAACCATCCGTTTCGTTTTACAACTTTGTTTCTTTTTTTTGTGTGTGTGTTAACTAAATTCCGATTATAGTATAACGTATTTTTTACGTTTATGTAAAGAAAAACTTAATTTATTAATTTAGAAATATCTGCCAATTGATTTAGGAATTTACGCAATTTTCTTTGCTCACTTTATCTATTTCAAAGGATAATATTTTAAATTTAAAGTTATACTTTTTTTCTTATATAAATGCAATATATAAAGATAAAAGCAAGTAATATAATTTCTTTTTATTTAAAATAAATCAAATAAATTATTTTATTGGAAAATAGAAACCCGATGTTAAAAACACAAAGCGATGAATTTTAATAAATTAAAAATTTCGAAGCTATAAAATGGTGAATCAGGTGATGTAACAAAACCTTCAAGACTTATGTAATGATCCTTATGTCTTATAATTGATCAGCTTATCAGTTTAGCTGATTTTGTTTACTCACGCATACACACACATATATACATAAGAAAGTCGCTAATTTAGATTTATAGTTAGATAATAACCCTGTGTCTTTAATTATTATTTCTCTTATTTTGAAATACCAATGTTCTAAAAAAGCAATTAACAAAATTCAACTTTTCAAAAAGTGCTTAGTTTGTTTTTGTTGAAAAAGCGAAATTTTTGTAATCCTATACAGAGTTTAATTTGCTTATTAACAAATAAATATTAAATGCATCAATATTATTCGTAAATACATATCATAAATTTGTAACCCCTCTTTTGAAGTATCTTAGTAAAATCTTCATATTTCATATTAGAATCAATTTAGAATATTTTTAATACAGTGAATATATATTATCTTTTTGAACACACTAGATTTATTACTAGATAATAAATTATGTTACATCACATTTCCCTATTCCTTTTCTTTACTTGGCTTAGTTATTTATATGTAATAAGTAAAGTGATATTACAAAGTATTGTATTATTGACTCTCCCTTATATATTCAGGATAATTTATGTCCAGCAGCGAGACTGGACAATACATCTAAGTCTTGACCGAACATAAATTCAGTTATACTGTACTTTTATTACTATGCGATAGATATATAGCACTTATTTCTATAAGGACTAATTATTCTTGTAGTTTTTTTATTGAAAAAAATAGATCAAAAGAAGGGTTTTTTTATTTAAAATATATTACAATGCCTACAACAAAAAAACTTTAATAAATATTTAAGTGCGTTGTAGTTTAGCAAAATAAAAATATCTTGTTATCAAATAAGACTATTAATTATCATATTCTTATTAGTAGTCTTTCTCACTTTGAGACATTTTTTAGACGTTCCAATGAAATCAGAAACTACAACTTCCACAATGTGATATTATACATTTGTTATCATTATTCACAGGAGACATCTGTGATGATATAGCATCGAATACAGAACTGTTGTCAGAATTATAAGGAAAAAATACTCAGATTATATGTTTGTGCTTTTTCAACT
Organism: Trichonephila clavipes; assembly: GCA_019973935.1. Taxonomy (NCBI): domain Eukaryota; kingdom Metazoa; phylum Arthropoda; class Arachnida; order Araneae; family Nephilidae; genus Trichonephila; species Trichonephila clavipes. The sequence continues at coordinate 451,717 of BMAU01001425.1, forward strand.
AATTATTAAATTGCATAAAAAACTGCACAATATTTCACATTTCAAAATATTTCCTTCGAGTGTAAGATAAACGCATTTTACTAACGACATGAAGATTTCTAAGAAATCACTTTAAATATATTTGGATTAGTGTTTGAAAATGGTTTTGTTACATTAGTTACAGTAACGGCGCTGAAGTCATAATTTCACAAAAATTCAATAAACAATAATCAAACGTGCTAAAATCAAAAGTTAAGAAAATCTGTTTATATAAATGATCGATTAAAAATCATCTTTTCTTATAAATGTGCATAAATAAATTTAAGTAATTATTAACTTCAAAACATGCATTTTAACAGTTTAAATTCTCATTTTTTTATTATGTCAGTTAATTATAAACTAAAAATAGCATTAAAGTAGTAGTCCATTATTTAAAACCTAATAGGATAATTATTTAAGAACGAATTTTGAAGGAAAAAGTAATAGCTATCATGCATTACATTTCTAAATAAAAATGGTCCTAATATAAACCAGTTAGTGGGGAAATTAATATTTTAGGATTTTAATTTATTAATATTCTGGAAAATCTGATTATTTAATTCTTCCAATATTTTTTAAGTCTCCACAAATAGATGGAAAAAAAATCTTAACCTAATAAATCTATTTTGTGCAATTATATTATTAAATATTTAATATACTTCAATTAACACTTGAAAGACTGAAACTTAGTATATACCTATATTGCACAAAAGCAGTCAAAATGACTGCATTGTGAAAGAATGGTTAATGTGTAAAGAAATCTGTTTAAAATTAATTTTTAATATTTTTTTATATTATTTACAGTCATATAACATGTTATTAGTAAATATTAAAAATAAAAAAAAATTACTTCACTTGGAAAAAATATATTCTAAAAAAATCTAAGAATTTGTTCATTTATGTAATTTTTTTCTAATTGAAATTAAAAAGCAGTCAAAATGACTTCCTTTGGGCAATCTAGTGTTAAGAAAAAATATATTACATCAATTGGAAAAAAAACTGGTACAGTTCTTCACTATTATACATTGCATCGAATGCTCCTCTCAAATTATCATCGAAAAAAAACAAAAATATCTTCTACAAAATCTAGAAACGTATCTTACAAAGGAATACAGATAGTTCAGAACATTACTTTCTCTTAATGGATTTCAAACAAAATTGAAGTATTGAAGGATTGTCCAAAGTATTCTACGAGAGACTGTCAATCCAAGCAATAGTAAAGTATCCATGCAGAAGAAAGTTAAATACGTAAAGATTGATGGTGAAGAACCATAAGTAGCCATTTTATATAGACATTTCAGATCCTGACAGATAGATTGATGATAAATTCTACGAGAAAGGTTGCTAGATCGCATTGCTGGAGTTTTGTCAAGGATATGAGACTACGATGGATATATATGTGTTTCCAATATCATATTGATTTCAAAATGAAAGATTGAACTCAACTAAATGTCTTAAAATTGATGTAAGTAAAATGTGGAGAAAATGTTTCCTTTTTCAATAGATTATTTTTTAAAAAAATAATTGCAAAATTTTGAGTAACTTTTTATAATACATTGACTCAAGGGAGTTTTATTTCCATATAGTGTCAAAATATGATTTGAAAACGCATAAAGAGCAAGCTGATATTTTTTAAAATGTGATTTTCAACATTTAACCATATTTTACGGAAAAAAGAATATATAAAAGTGATGAATAAAAAAGGAAAACAATTTATCAACATTATTATTTACAGTTTTTATAAAAAACGATTGAATTAAGTTGTTGCTTTCTTAAGCAAACAAAAAAAAACCAATTTATAATATTATACAGAGATTAAATCCTACATTAATAAACAATTATTAAATGCATGATTAATTATCTCCTTCCACTCAGATCAATAGATTAACTGTCCTGTGAACGAAAGACATTAGTTTTCTCTTTGTTTCAACAGTAAAAATATGTCCAATGATGAAAATATGTCAGACTGATATTTATCAATCGAAATTGGAGAGCATATTATAGTGATAACTCAATAAGTTAACTTACGCCTAGCAAAAAGGGTTTTATTTAAACCGTTTTTAAATGACTTCATTTTAGCTTTTGAAATAGAATCGATTTTTCTAAGATATCTTTATTAAACGTAAAAAAGGAATGGCATACAAAAATGGAGTAAATATTTAATATTACTAAATTAATAAATTGATGCTATTCATTGATTAGATATAGTGTACTAAACAAAGGTAAGAAATAAATAAATACCTATTTTACCTTAATGTAAAACTTTAATACTTTGATATAACACACCGATGTAATTTGCCAAAAATCATTTTATAAAAATATTGCTAGAAAATAACATTCCTCTTTAATTATTGTATTATTTTAGGTTTAAATTTATATTTTGAATTATTGTGCGAATTTATGTGAACCATTTTGTGTTGGCAAATCTGTCTACAGATTTATCTCTTGCTGTTGCAAGCTCCTAATGTCCATAAAGATTAGATTAAGTTGGGCAACGAGGCAACGTTGGTTTTATTGGGCAACGAGCAAAATAAAGAATTATTAATAGGTTCAAAATACGATTTTCTTTGGAGAACTCCATATACACAATACAGGATGTAATCTGGATGAGGCAACACTCTGGTGTACATTGGAAAAAGCCTCGCTCCTCTGGGTTAAGGAATCCGAACAAGTTGAAGTAAGGTAAAAACACATATGTCAAAACACATGTTTTTTTTATTTTATTAAATGGAGCTACCTTATGGCTTAACACAAACTACTTTTTTCCTATGCTACGTAGATGCCAAGTAAGAATCAATTTTATAAAATTAGAAAAACTAGAAGTAGTTCTTTAATGCAACAGATGTGGTCATTTAAATTGTTCAAAATCTATCATGGCACATGTGATAACTAAAAGTGCTATTGATATATTTCTATAAAACTTTTTGAACCTGATATTCATATTATTTTCCAGAGAATTTACTTAAATATTCATTGTTGTATGAATATTTTCTGAGTTTCAGCACGCTATTTAAATAATGATTCCATAAAGAATTTCACGTTTGTTATAATATTATCTCGATCAGCCCTAAAATTTTTTAATTTTAATAAAACATTAAAATTTTAGTGCATTCTCTAGAGAAATTCACTTAACTTGTTTTAGTAATGTTCTTATTGATATAAGTTTATTACTTTTTTATCTAATTGCTTTGAAGTCTTTTCAAAAATATTGCTAAAATGTCACTTATAATTGTGATTTTTGTAAAACTTAGATTTTTTTAAAATATTGTTAGTTAAAAATTAGTATTTACTATTATTGATTCCTAAGAAATTATTTATAATTTCTTAGGGTATAATGAATTTGGTATGCTATTTTTTTAAGTACTCCGAACGTGTTTGGATACCTTAAGTAAAAAACCAAAGATATCCACTGAAAAAATGAATAATAAATGTATTCTCAAGTTTTTTACAGTAAACGGACAAGTAGTCTTCAGGATATAAATTCCTAAAGAAATGTATATTATAAAAAACTTAACACTTTTAATGAAATGCAAAAAAAGTTGGCGCTTCCAATAAGAGACTTCTATTCATTTGTCAAAAATTTTAATGCATTACCATTATTTTTTGTTAACGCATCACAATATAATTTTTTACTGTGATGCATTTGTCTTTTATTGTAATCTTACATTTTCATTTAAAAAGGGAATTCCTAAGGAAAATTCCATTCTTTAATTTAAAACTGAAAATTCTGAATGAAGTGTAATTTAAGATAAGATTTCACTATAGTGACATACTTTTCATCTTTTGAAATGTTTAATTTAAAGTTAAAGAACAAAAACGGAAAAAAAGCTTCTATTCAGAATAGAAAAGGAACAAAATATGAATTTTATTCATGTTGTTACTTTTGTGATAATTACCTGTAAATGATATACATAATTTTTTCTTGTTTATTTAAAGTGGGAATCTGTATAAATCTCTGATTTATATATCAGATTATAATTATATTTACGGAAGAATACTTTTTACTGTCACATGTTTTTTACAAATAGATTTGATATTATATTGTTTCCATAAAGTATTAATTGATTCAAAATATATTATTTATCTTGTATATACCATCTTATTGTTTTAGTATTATATATATTTTGCTTGGTCAATGTTTGTAGCTTTAGTTCATTTCTGTCATATTTCCACCACGTATTCATGCATATTGCATACATTTTACATTTATATTTGTTATGTATGAAATAAGTTAGATTTATTATATAAGTCCCTATATATATTACAGCATTAGTGCAAGCAATTCATTACATGTAAGATATAGTGTGTTTATTTAACAAACGAATTTTTGGTGCGAAGTAGATTTAATACGTACATCCATTAGATAAGAAAACGCAATGCTGAATATTAACGCAGAATTTCACAATTTCCTACAATTGTCAGGTTCTCAGAAGAGATATAGAGAAAATTTATTGGAAACGACATTATCGGCTTTTATAAAGTATTATGAGTTCACTGTCCATATTCTTGAGCTATACATCAGAACTTATCAATATCAGAAGGTCAATTATTTTCATTACCAAAATCGCTCGAATGTACTAACCATAAGTTTATTAAAACTCGCCTATGTAAAATATGAATGAGAAATGTTAAATAAATAAACATCATTGAAGTAGCATTTGCCTGAAAATTTCGTAATTTGATAAACGTTATATAAGAATATGCACTTGATATTTATATATAGTCTTATACAAGGATAACAAACTAATATAATCTTAATGTTTTCATATGAGAATAAATTATTTATTAATGTTCAATGAATCGTTTTCAATAAGAAACATATCGTTGAGAACATTGTTGTGATTAACATTGTTGAGAATATTGTGTAATGGATGCTTAAAATAGTGTAAAAAATTTATATCTGGATGTGTCATACGTTAATATTACCTTCTGTTGTATTTATGATAGCAATTGTAATATTAACGAGCAAAGCCGTTCCTAACAGTATAATGACGATTCAATGGAAACTTGGCTAAATGTTGACAATAGAACCAAGTTGGCATCATTTTGGTAACCATTTTAATGACTTGGCGACCATGTTGGTGAGTTGGTGACAGAATGGGTTGCTTCTGTGAATTTCTGGAGAAATCTGTTTACATCATGATCTATGGCGTAAGTGGTTCTTTCGAAAAAGATACGATATGATAAATACGATAAAAAGATATGATAAATACGTAGGCTCTTAATAGCAGCCACTCGCTGAAGCTGGGTCGGTATTATTTCAGCTATTGAAGCCTTCAGTTGCTATGACCGAGTAATTGCTTGCGAATAATCCTTATCATTACGTAATTGTATTTTTAGACACTGGTAGTTGTGTCTGAACGCTTAAGAGATATAGAGACCTTCTGAGATATATTTCGTGAATTTTGCAGCTATATCCTATACTTAATGGATTGTTTATTCACAATAAATTGCATTGCTCTTAAGGAACTATTTTGCTCATTGAGACTGATAGAAAAATCTATGAGACCTAAATTACGTAACAGTATTACGAAATATAGTTTCTACTACTTTAAGTCACCTACTTCAGTTCTCAGTAAAATGAACAATAGCTGCGAGTTCAATTTCATTTGAACGCTTTCATAGTACGTTTTCTTAATGTATTACCTACAGATATGTCATAAGCAAATAACCATAAGAAGGCAGACGTTTTAAACTTTATGTGTAAAACAAGTCAGTTTTATTCAAAATAACTGAAAGAATTGGCCCCTCAGTAGTAGTTGAAGCTTTTGCTGTACCTTTCCATTTTTAAGTTAACTTTGTGTTATTTAATTAAAAAAACTATATTACACTTTCATGGATCTTTTGGATTTCTTATAGGGACTTTTATTATGTTTACGCTATTTACAGGTTTAACCCTGCCGTTCTGTTCAGGTCTATATGACCCGAAATAAAATTTATGCGTTCATAAAAAATATAGACCAGGGATGTTTTCATGAAACTTCTTGATGTAGATAAATAGTATAAATACTTACTCCTATAGGAATTATGTTTATTTGGATTTTCAAGGAATATTTTTCAATGTATACCTAATGTATCGTTCGGGTTAATGTGACCCAATTAAAAAAATCATTTATTTTTACTCATACATGTTTACTTTTGTTTGAAATAAATTAAAAGAAAAGAATAACAATAGTTTCTAATTTATACGTTTGCAAGTCTTGTTTCATTGATGTATGTGTTTCGTCACATAAGAGTGCACGTGCAAAGTTAAAGAGTTGATATTATTGGCAGGGGGTAAAATCTGTCAATCGATGCCTTTTATTGGAATGCTTCTTTTTTCTTAAATATTTTACTTTCTGATAATAGTTGTGCCTATGAATGAGAGGGAAAAATAGCATAAATTTGAGTCAAGCTGATATAGCAAAGATAATAGAAGCTTCTGACAGTGAAGAAAAGCATTCTAGCATGAAAATAATACAAGTGAGGAATTGAAAATTCTAGCAGCGATTTTGATATCAATAATCAACAAGTGAACTATAAGGAGAGTATTCAGTCGAAGAATCGGGAAATAAAGTGGAAGCTGTATCCGCTGCTATTTCTCCTCCATCTCAACATCTGCTAATATTATAAAAACTACTCCAGAGGTCACAAGCTGTGAAACGGCAAGGATAAGAAACGAAAAAGTTCGGGACTATGCTTGACACCTATAGAAAAAGTAAACCAGAACTTCCTGAAGAAATTCCAAATAAAGAAGTTCACAGCTCATTATTTTATTTTACAGAAGACATAGCAGTTGTAAACTACATCCCAAAAAAGAGCAAGAATATTATTCTTATGAGCATTTTGCATCGTGGCAAAGAAGTTAGCTACAAACCTGACAAAAATCATTAATGATCTTAGACTATAATTCAACTAAATGGGCTGTGATCAACTCTTGATCATCTTCCAAGCACATACACTTGTAAAAGAAAAACAAATCATTGGGCCATGATAGTATTTTATAACATGCTTGATATTTCTGCGTACAATGCATTTGTTCTATGAACTTTAATACACAGTGATTGGAACGAAAACAAATTGACTAAACAAAAGCTATTTTTTGAAGAATTGGGAAAATCACTAATTTTTCCATACATTGAAGCAAGGCCAAGCTTTCCAAGAAGTAAGGACTCAATAAAAATAGTGAAACGGATACAGAGAGAGAAAAATTGAAAACGTACCATCAGAGGATCTGCTGAGAATACTTCTTTGTGTGTAAAACGTGCAAGGTGCAAGCTCAGTAAATATAGCAATGAAAACAAAACTAAAATGCTGCAAATATAAGAATCACATTCGGAAAACTCGTGTAAGATATTATTGTTCAAATTGTGTACATAAAAGTAAGTTTTAATTTTGAATATTTTCTTTTATTTTTATATTTACATGTTTTATATTATTATTGAAGGTATCAATTTAAAATTTTTCTATTATTTTTAAAGATGTTTTATAATATGAAATTTATTTTTAAACTTACGTTACTATTTTTTTCAACCATTTCTTAAATTTCACCTGTCATTTACGGCAATAATGGTTAGTGTTCTGAATTGGGTCATATTGACCCGAACGCTACATACGTGTAGTAAAAAACAACAGAACAGCAGAGTTTATTTCCGTGATTAATAAGAATTTTATTTTTACAAAGCGAGTACCTTTCATAAGGAAATGAAGTATTTAAATGGCAGATTTGAGAAATTTATTTGTTACCGTAAACTGTGAACTCTGCAGTAGAGTAGACGTAACATCCCGTAAGATAGTAATTTTATAAATCATTACAAGATTTTTTTTTTTTTTTTTTTTTGCAAATTTTACTCAAAGGTAAAAAATTTTCAAAAACAAACAAACTTAGAATTAGTTTTATATAATGATATACTTTATTGTAATCAACATATAAATGTATATGTTTAGCTAAATGTTTTGTATTCGTCTCGAAACTAAATTAATTATTCTATAAAGCTGTTTTTGAATTATTAATAATCCAAATAAAAAATATTCATTTTGATTTATTAGTTAGCGATACAAGAAGAGTAAGAAGTGAAGAAAGTACACTCTAAGACAAAAAACAAATGTACTTCGGAGAGAACCGGCGTGATTGAAATTGGGAGAAGTAACAAGCACATCTACTTCGAAGATGCAAGTAATCAAATTTTCAAGTTCGTATAAGCGTGCGGAGTGCATAAGACGCAGCTTTACAGAAGTGCATCTTAGATCCTAAAATTACATCTAATTGCAAACAAGAACATTTTATCTCATTTTGTTTATTTAGTTACATCTTTTCCATTAGATTATACACTTTGAAGAAAAGCTCACAAGTAATTTGAGCAACTGTGAAAGTTTGACGGAGGATGAGTAATTGGGACCGCAAAGGTAGATAGCCTAATTGACGCAGTGCGCAATATATTGTTTGTAGTAATGTTACTGTTCCAACATGGTTCATCCTCGCGTCAGTCAAAAGGTCCGAAATGAGTACATAGATCCAACATTCACTGCTATAGATATCTAGCAGTCCTTGAGAACCTCTGTCCATCATTTTATAATTCATTTATCAACGGTTTCATGGCGTTCTGTTAAAATGCAAATAGTTATAACTTACTGCTTTTAATAGCATTGTATCGTCGTAAAAAGTTAGAATGGTAGTGTACCAGATGGTCTTGGGATTTCAAATAACATCAATTAATCTTTACCGATGGGTTTTGCTATTGTTTCAGTGGAGATAGACAATCATATCTCCCAGTAAAGACAACGTGGTCAACGCCAAAATCTACGGCACCTTGTACAAGGTCACACATCTAGATATTGAGTGTGATTACATATGACGCTAAATCGCTTTTGGTGTTCATTACTGGTCTTTGACAAGACAGAGTTAAGTTCAAGACCTCTTAAGAGCCATTGAGTTCCTTATCTGTGCTCCCAGTTTCAAACACTTTACCTACAAGACAATCAACACAAATTACTGCTGTCACTAGAGCTTGTCTTTAACATGCTGATATCTTACCGTGGTAGATATTTTCATTTGACCTATCTCCGATCGAGAAAGTATGGCTTAAGGCTCACTCTTTGGAAAGTACGTTTTAGTGTGCATTAGGATATGTCTTTTGATGTACCTGCATTGAATTTGTTAAGTTCTTTCCGTATTGCGGTGGATTCTATGTGTTACTCGCCTCTCTCATTCACTAGCATTTTTTTACCAAAATATACCTTATCACTTCAAGATATTTTTCAACTGTCACTCTTCTAACAGCTGAGATACTGTTGGACAAGTAAAAAAATCAGCGTTCCACAGATGCTGGGCCAACTCTTCTTGCATCGTTGATTTAAAAATTTTAGTTGACAGTTGTGTATATCTTTCGTCTCTTAACTAACTCGATATCCACTTTCGTGAAATAACTACGTCAGCTAAGTAAAGCGCCACTTATGTAAGCAACTTTGTTATGTAATGTCACTCTATGTCATACATATATATAGATTAATACACAATCAATAAATACGCTTTTCTCCCAACCAGGATACTGTAGCCATTACACAAGAAATATTTTATTTAAATTAATATTCTACTTCAGAAAGTATCAGAGTTCAAATTTACTTATAGCTGAACTTACAAAATAACTAACATAATATATTTTGAGAATAAAAAGACAATGGTTTAAATATTTTTCAGAAGTTGAGCAAAATAGTAAAAAAATAAAATTTAGAAAAATATTTATATGCATTGCTTATACGTTAAACCTCAAATTATTTACTTCAAGTAAGATGTTCTTTACTGTGATTCAAGTGAAAATTGAATAAATAATTCTTCCTTAATTTGTTGGGTTAATATAAAAGAGACACTTGGCATGTATTCACTAATTTAAATAAGATATAAAAGTACACATTATAAAATTTTGTAGATGCTAAGAGAGAGTTCATATTCGTCTCTGGAAAGTACATGAGAATTTTCTACGAAAATCTATACAATCGTAGGTAAGAAAAGAATCTATAAACAATGTTCACATAAAAGTAGTATTATAGGAATAACGAATTTGATATAAAGTTAATACTTTACCTGCGGCTTGCAGATTTGAAATATGCTTTAGCTTTATTCCCTTACCACATTGCATTCATAAAATGTATTTATAGGTCTTCGATAAGTGAAGGATTCAGATCATGAATTCAGTGCCTAGTACAACATTCATTGCGGAGTAGATATTAACAGCAGAAATCGTAAACTTACGCAGATCTTAGTGCGCTCGATAACGAATATGTTTGGGAGCTTACATTGATATAAAATGGAAGATTAAGTTTTACAATAAAAGAGAGAAGATTGTGTGCAGTGATTTTCTCGATGAAAAGCAGGGAAAAAGGGCTTTATATAGAATAGCGGGATATGCAATTTTACTAGCTGGAGAGAAATAAAATGTTAAGATTTCGGGATACTGATTAGAAACGTAAATAGTGAAGAATTATGTACGATTTTGGAGATATTAAAGTCTTACATATTGGAAGTCGTATTTAAATGAGTTAAGTAACTCTTGTGAATAGTTATGTCTTTAAAACTCTATTAAATCCCTTATTGTCACGAACTTGGTTAAATTTAAGGACAGGAAGATGTATTAGATTTAATTTTATTAAATTGTGCATTATATCTAAGTATAGTATATTAATAAATAATCTATTATTAATTCACTTAAAAGTCAAATAAAAGGTGTTTTACACTTTTATGGAATGATTGCTGCGTAATTTTCTTGAGGTATGCAATTTTCCTAGGGTGATTGATTTATTGTGTATTGAAGCCGCACTTCAAAGTAATACGAAAGCGATGTTGACAGACTTCGTAATTTTGAACCTTCAAGTTTCGTAAGATAGGCATGCACAGATGAAAAAAAGTAAGACGCAGAAAAAATTAATAAATATATAAGCATTTCAAAGAAATAAAGATATATCATGGATATATAAATAAACCTGTTATTTCTAATTAAAATATTTATACTTGATAATATAGTATGGAACCTCGTTTTGCAAGTAGAAGTGCAGCAACTTGATGTGACATTCACTAAGCCAGTCGTTGAAAGTTCCCTGATAAGATATTCATCCATGTTTCTGGTGCAGACATTCATAATGGTAAAAGTTCAACCTGAACAGAATTTTGTACCGGAACCTATCTTTCGATAGTGCCCCATAATCGTTTAAAAAGATTAATATCCGGTAACACAATTGATTAAATCAATGAATGTAAATGACAAGATTGTTCGCACCAGTCGCGAATGATTATGGACCATTGATATGGTGCGGTGCAGTGTAATGCCTGAAAAACCCAACACACATTGTTTGAATACATTAAATCCATGAGAAGCTGAAAGTGGTGTTCCAGTAATTCATTTAATTTGACTAGGGGATCCGGAGTTCATGCCATGCAAAAACTGTCCCGTCTGTATGACACTTTCACAGTGCCTTGTTGGCAACTTGGACCCATGCCCAGAAGACGTGTACGACACATTCTAACCCTACTATTAAGTTTTACGAAGTGGAGTCATGACTCATCTGACCAAGAAAAGCCTTTTCAGTGTGATCTAGGGTTTAACCTATATATTCATGAGCACAACAGAGGCACTATAGCCGATGTTATGGTGTTAGTAAAGGCACTCAAGTCGATATTCTGCTACCTTCCACACCCGCTTTACACCAAATTTTGCAGCACTGCCCTCACGGACATGTATTCTACAGGCTGCATAGGATTACTAATAATATTTAGTTACGTGTCTAGTAAAATTGACTACTCTACGTTTCTAAGTGAATGTGACAATCGTTGCGTTATCCATGGTACTAGGTAATGCATGAAATTATATTTTCCACTCATTAATAATCATTTCGTGACTACGTACTGATCAACGGAAGACGTTGTAGAGACGGGTATGAACCACATGCATCTTCCCCAAATGTCACCTGCAGCCGGGTGATGCATTAGTGAATCACGTTTCGTACTGGTTCTACATGTTTGCCCGTTCCCATGGAAAAATACATTGAATGGCCTGCCGTACGATAAGAAATTTTAAGACTGGTGCATATATGACAAGGCGCGAAAGGGTCAATATTGTAGTTCGAATAATGTTGCATTTCGTAACAATTTCTGAAATGGAATGTAACGTGTGTCGGAAATCAGAGTGAACTGAGCCCCCGAAAGTGTGAAAATAAAAGCGAATTCGAAAATGGTGTAATTACCATCTACTATCATCGAAATGGTCGAAGCATATGTGACGTCATCTTTTTTGATTGGTATTAATTGATGTACTTTCCAAAGGTATTTTTATTTTATATTAGTATTAATATATATTTTATAATATTTTGTTAATTAAATATATTGAAGTTGGATATATAATTTATATCTGTCGTATCCTTTTTCAAAAATAATCACGCCGTATCCTTTCTATTTTAATACAAGTATTTTCGTAATATAGTTTGTAATTTTGATCAATACTTCTTAGTTAACTGAAAGTGCAACTTTTAACTTATTATTTGTATTTAACTGGATCATTTCTTAAAAATATTTGTCCTTAAAATTATTAACGAACTTTTTAATACCTGTGTTAACTTCTATTGTTGGAGTAAGCATATCATCATACAGAAAATTCTATGGAAATTGCGATTGAAATACATTTTAATAATGCAGATTGTATTTTCTCTTTGAATTGATAACAAGACTTTGATCATTAAAATTTGAAATTAAAAAAAATATATACATTTTTTCATTCCATTAAACTTTGCTGATTATCGGTTAGATTTTAATAATAGTTTTTTAATGAGCAAAATGTCGAATTAAATTCAATTTCAACAAAATTTCAAATCAGCAAAATTAACTGAATGAATTATTAAATCATCTTTCCACGATTAACTTACTATATGTAAATATTTGGAAGTGATATATTGACCCAACGATTAATTTTTAGTTTCTCGACAGCGTTGGGCTTGCTTAATTAGAAACCGTTTTTTGTTAAACTTCGGTTAGTAAGAAACACTTTAAAACTCTTTAGTTCCTTATGAAAACATTTGCTGTATTTCACTAAATTAAAAAAATTCTTTCAATTGAGAAATTGTATGTTGTGCTTTTATAGATTATTTACAAATTCACTTTACTTACCAAGTAGTTATTAGAGAATTATAACACAGTAATAATATTTTATTCAGAAATCTATTTGTTGATATTTATGTCATTAAACATATTTTATTATTTTTTTCCTTTTATATAAGTAGTAAATTTTTAAATAACCTTCTTATTTGCCATGTATCTGTTTTCATATCTTATATCATTTAAGAGAATTTGTTTTGTTTGTCATAGATGAGATAATGAAGACAAAAGATAATACAAAATAACTATAAAATATATACAAAATCAGACTAATAAAAAAATCAGGATTTAATATAATAATCGAAAAAAGTATGTAATATATCACACAAATAGCATTGGTGTTATCATGCAACTAAAATGAGGTTTTTTGTATATCAAGGGACTAGTAACAAAATGATGTTAGAAGTATATAGTTCATTCTGTACTTAATGATGACGTAGTAGTAGTTTACTAGACAACAGCGAGGCCATTTTTCTTTTTAAAGAATTGCGTTTCTTATGGCTAGAATTAAGAATTAGTAGGCCAAATATGTGTCTCAACGGCATTCCACAGATTTAAGATATATTTCGTCTTGGTTATAGATCCCCGATGTGGGACAATGATACTGCCCACCGGAGAGTGTTAAGACAACCGAGAGGAACAGGAAAATGAGTATATGCATTTTAGGAGCATGGAGTAATAGTTAGATCAGGGGTAACCAAACCGCGGCCAACCTTGAATAATTTTGCAGCTCACGATATTCATTGTAACTTTATAAAATACGATTATTTTGTGCAATATTTTTATTTTTAGTGAAGTGTTGTAACACATAAGTCCTATAACTGTTTCTACTTTATCACGTTGCTTCTGTTTTCATACATACTTAAAGCTTAGCAATATTGCATTGCATTGTTTCAAACTTTTTTTCAATTTGAGGGATCTGACACAAAAAATTGTGGGCGCTTTTAGATCAGCGTATACCTGCGAAACGTTTTTGTCGAAAATGAAATTTATCAAACATGAATTGCGCTCAAACTTTCCTGATGAAAACCTGCAACATCAATTACGATGTGATAATAAACGCATTAAGATATATTTGCGAACAATAAGTCTAAGAATTGAGAAACAAATATATCGCTAATTATAAAAAAATTAAGCATTGTTTGCCCATTGTATTATTAGTAATATTATTACGCTTTCTATGGTTATGTACATGAAAACAATTAAAACAGTAATAATAATTTCCTCATTTTTAAATTTTCACTCCAATAAATCTTTGTTATGGATCCAAATATAATATAAAGATACAAATTTTTATATGCCGACTGAAACATTCCGAAGTGGCTAGCAAAGTATTTGGATTGGCCACCCCTGAGTTAGATGGTATTGGAAAATTATTCACAATGAAAAAATGTTCATTAAAAATGATACTTTAAATTAATTAAATAATCATAAATTATATAAAAATTTGATTCAATAAAAAGTATAATTTATCAATCATATAAAATATAATAATTTAAATTAATCAATACATGAATACGTACTTAAATATGCTGATCCCAAAATGGTGCCATAATTACGCAAATATTTTACTTTCGGTAGTTAATGGGAATTTTGAAAAATATTTCAAAACTTTTAACTATATCTTAGAAACTTGAAATACAGTCAATCTTTCTAAAAGTAGCATAAAATTCTTTACTTATTAGTTTCTGGAATTCTAAAAAGCACTAACTCATTATATATATATTATATATATATATATATATATATATATATATATATATATATATATATATATATACATTATATTATAATATATATAATGAACATTATATTATTAAAGTACTTTGCATATATGAAAAGCCTGTCACAAACTGCGTTATGTGAATCACACACCCACACACTTACACACACACATATATATATATATATATATGCGGGCAGACGCAAAATGTTAAGCTGGCTTTTAATATTAATATGAAAGTCTGAGAACACATAATCTAGTTCACTGGAATAATATTTTGAGAGCTTTAATCTTCGTAGAAAAATCGTTTAAAATCGCTTAATACCTTTACAAATTCCTTTAAATTGGCTTATAAAATATTTAACAACAAATGTTTATTGTGATTTTAAGGAAACTAAAGAAAAATTATATGTATGTGTTAAACTATACTGTAAATTTATGCAAAACGTTAAATTATTTTCTAATAGGGAATAACTTTTTACGGGACGAGTAATAAGACGAACAAGGAAAATTGGCATTCATATTAAATTTTAGTTCTTTGGGAAAATTTACCACTACTGAAATTTCCCAGAAATAATATGATTAAATTAGTAATTTGCTTTGGGATGGATAAATAGGACGTAGTTGGTAGGGTAAAAAAAATGTAAGCTTTATTTGCATAGTGGTGACTAATATGAAATCATTCTGGTAGTCTTAGCAACGACAAACATCTTAGTGGCTTACAGCATAATTTTTTTTCGTCATCATAAAAAAGATGTCACTCCTAGCGTCTTCAGATTATCCTTAAGCCTTCGTTAAATGTATTTTGAGAAAAACTCTGATAATATGTCTCAAAAGTAATTCTATTGTCTGGGGGTAAGTAATTCCATTGTCTAGGAGTAAAAAAAAGTTTCTCATAATTCATCATTGCTGCTTTTTTTTTCAATATATTTATTTTTCATCCTGACTTCAATCAACCTATAATCTGCTATAAGTACATTATTGATTTAAAAAATGTATGATACTTGACTCATTGGTATTGTTTTTCCCCAGTAGCTGCCTTAAAATATTTTATTGGCAATCAAAACAGGATTTAAGGAATAACTGTGTAATATTTTTGCTATGGCATTTAATTTTATAAACCAGCCAAAATATCGCAAATTTATGTACAAAATTTTGTTACGTTTACTGTAACCCAACCTGATTTTTCAATGATATTTATTTTTCTCAAAAAGTATAATTCATGTGTGCGCGCAATAATGTTCCATTAAAGTTTTTTTTGGAAGGAATTTCTCTAATTTTTATGGTGGTTTTGAATTCTCCAAGACATCGCGGGGTAATTTATTTCTTTAATTTACCCACCTAACAGGAAACACCATTTTAATCAAAACATTAACTCCTCAAAAGCTGCCACGAAAACATATTTCAAAGTGAGATGATGCAGCACTGGATCAGCCATCGTTTCTAACTAATCAGTGTATCAAATACTGGAAATCATGTTATTATCAAACATTCAAACAGTTTTCGTTAAGGAAAGGTATACAATCTGAGATCTCTGAAATGTAAAAAAGATAGTATTTGTCCATTGTCGTAAGTCCGAGTATGTTTGAGTTGCTGTTCTTCACTTTAACGCAGTGCTTCTCAAACTTTCAACGTTTTCAACCGAATATTCAATCATAATTTGCATCGCACCACCCTTACAATAACGATGTATTACATTCAATAATACTATATTTTGACGCTAAACCCAAGATACGAATCTTACTTCTTAAGTCCGTCCGACGTATATAAACGTCTTGCTCAGACAGTGTGATAATTCTCCCCAGACATATATATACGTCTTTACGAAGTACTATCTTTTCTGTGAACTGTTATCCATAAAATTATTCCGAAGGCTTTGAAAAGCAATAAAATGACCTTGACAGTGTTTGCGAAAGATTTACTTGTTTCAGATGATTTCATTATTTATTCCTTTTCTACCCCACTCAATGCACCGCATACGCTTACGTACGTGGCATTAGGGAACGAATCGCGTAATTTTTAATTGGCATTGAAGGGATTAATTATATAAACGGTACAAATTATATCCAGGCAAGTGATAATGCTGGCATATAATTTTATATATGACAAACCCATGGTGTTACTGGTAATTATTAAATTTGTCCTTAACTTAGTATCTTTCAATTAATTATAAAATAGATTGTGCAGTAATCTCTGATACATCTACTATAAGTGAATTGTAGTGTAAATGAGTATTTCATTTTTTTATTATGTCAGAATATTTTTGTTTACTTTTAGTAAGTTCATAAGTTGGTTAAATAATATTTTGTTTTCGACTTTTCAATATGCTCGTGCACCCCTCGTAGGGTTATCACGCCCCCTAGGGTGGCGCGCCCCACAGTTTGAGAAACACTGCTTTAACGCTTGATGCGTGTTCAATAAAATGTAGAGCTACAATAACAAAATGCCTCATCCATAAAACACTGAAACCAAGTACAGATGTCTCAGTAATATGTTTGATTCAAGTAAAACCGGCACATGAACATAAAACTCAATATAGAACGAATGATCGTATAAATGATTTTTATTTATATAGCATTAAAATCATCACGAGAGCTCTCGGTTGCAGACCTTATTGGACTTAACTTTGAACTACGGTCAAGTGAGTAGAAACTCAATTATTTGTTAACTTTTAACCCCAATAAATATAGTATGCACTGGAAAAGGAGTCAGAAACCTTTTAGCTGTGGCATGCCAAACCAATCTACCAATATGATTCAGCATGTCACACAGGTAGGACATTTTGGAAACAATTTGATTCCTGCAAAAATGCATGCAGAAGTTAGAGAATTGAGGTCAATAATATAGATTTAGAGTTTTATTATATATTATTTATACGTCATTTAATATAACTATTTCTCCAATAAAAATTTTAAAAAATTAAAGCTGTACATATAATATGTATTTTTAAACATAATTATTAAAATAGAAATAGACAGCATCATATAAAATGTAAGTATTTCCCTTCATTATAGTTAAATAAAAAGATAAATAAAAATTTTAATGCGAACCTAGTGGTTGCACACTTTACTGACATATAGCAAAATCAGGGGTATAATGTGTTGTTACCTTTAATTTGACAAGATTCTGAACATTCAGTTATTGAACAATTTCTTTGCTGACCGTAAATATTTTTCATATGAGGAAATATTTGTTCACACTAATATGTAAAACCAAAACTGGAAAGCAGAGTACATGCAGTTTAATCTCTCCAACAATGATATTCGATAATTTACATAACAGCTGTAAATTTATCTGTAGAGTTTTCTGTATCTGAAAAGTTCACAGATTTTTTCGTAATGCCGTACATGTCCATACTTCTGTAAATGTTTGTCAAATAAAGTCCATTACAAATTTATCACCTTCCATCCACTCAAAAATTGACAATTTTTTAGAGTAGTGCAGAGTGCTACCGAGATTTGTATGGAATGCCGTACAATGCGCGCTGTAGGTTTCCAACCCCTACACTAGACTTTCTTCAGAAGGAGGAGACACGAACCCGCTACCAGTATTTTATTTTATCAACCAGGTAACCGTGGTCCTCAAAGTAAAGCAAGGTAATGCCTTAATTATTGAGGGAAACATCTATTCAAAACTGTGTATGACATTTAAAAAGAAATATGGTGATTAATTTATTACGACTCAAAAGGAACGATATCTCAATTAAATGCAAATTTACTCCATTAAGGATCCTTTCAATTAAATAGAAATTACATTTTTTTTTTTTAATTTAATGGAGAAAATGCTGATTAGTTGCTCTGCCTTCCGAACTTGTATATCATTAATTGCATTTCCTAATAGCATTACCGAAATAAATAACATTAAAAATTATATCATTATAAGTGTAAAAATGCATGTTTAATCCAATAAATATAGTATGCCTAAATAATAAGGAAATAATCATTTTAGTGAGGAAAAAATATCACTGTTGTTTTATATATATGTTGCTAATAATTGTTTTCATTTTGTGATACATTTACTCATCAATGTGCTTCTTTCTACGTTAGCTTCCAGTTGTCAAAGCAAAATAAAATTACATTTTTAAGGACGTCCTTATTTTAAAACTTTTTAATTAACTTATTTAAACTTTTTCTGAAAAAGAAACTTGAAATAATATGGACTTCAACTCAGAGAAAAAAATTTCATATGTGCAGAAAACAAATCTTATTGTAAGGTATTTTATGGGTGATATTTATTTAAGGGTGTTTTTTAGATGTATAGAACTTTAAATTGCAATAAAACAAAGATGTATTATTCGATTGACATGAATTTTTTTATTCGAAAGATAATCTTGTGGCATTACATTTTAAATATGATTTCTGGCATATGACTACCACGGCTGGCTCGGATATAGTCCAATCTGGACGTCCAATTTTCGATGACTTTTTCCAACATTTGTGGCCGTATATCGGCAATAACACGGCGAATGTTGTCTTCCAAATGGTCAAGCGTTTGTGGCTTATCCGCATAGACCAATGACTTTACATAGCCCCACAGAAAATAGTCTAGCGGTGTTAAATCACAAGATCTTGGACGCCAATTCACAGGTCCAAAACGTGAAATTAGGCGGTCACCAAACGTGTGTTTCAATAAATCGATTGTGGCACGAGCTGTGTGACATGTTGCGCCATCTTGTTGGAACCACAGCTCCTGGACATCATGATTGTTCAATTCAGGAATGAAAAGTTAGTAATCATGGCTCTATACCGATCACCATTGACTGTAACGTTGTGGCCTTCATCGTTTTTGAAGAAGGATTCCACCAGCCCATAAAGCGCACCAAACAGTCAGTTTTTCTGGATGTAACGGTGTTTCGACATACACTTGTGGATTAGCTTCACTCCAAATGCGGCAGTTTTGTTTGTTGACGTAGCCATTCAACCAGAAGTGCGCTTCATCGCTAAACAAAATTCGCTTATGAAAATCGGGAACAACGGCAATCTCGTTTTGGGCCCATTCGACGAATCTACGCCTTGCTTGATGATCGTTTTGATGAATTGCCTAACCAAACTGAGAATAAATCACTTGACAGCTGTTAAATCGGTCGCCATCTTGGAAAATAATGCCAACTTAAACTTCTATACCTGAAAAAAAACACTCTTTATAAGCAAATATATTACATTATTTAATGCTTTTCGCATTTTGATTGAATGATAGATAACATAATGTGGAAAACATTACCTTTACCTTAAATTATTTCTCAAATATGCAATATATAAGCAATAGACATTTAAAAATGCAATTAAGACGTAGGTAATTAATTCGTGAAACACACACACACACATATATATATATATTTACATAAATATATACTCTGTAAAAATCATAGCAAATTTTATTTTTCCAATTTCGAAGCTTTAGATCTTATTAAAGTTTTACTAGTGTACCATCTTTTTTTCCATTTTGCGTTTATGGGGCTTGATGAATTGAAATAAAATGAACTTTTTTTTTTTTTTTTTTTTTTAAAAAAACTTAGTTTATTATTTTTATAAGTAATCAGAAATCACAAACGCATTTGACTGTTATTTTATTAATAAAAGCATAATTTGAATTAAATTTAAGAAACAATCAATCTAGTTTTGTTAATGCATCAAAAAAAAATATTTTTTTGGTTGTATATTACATTTTATTTTTAAGATGACACATTACGATTCGATTGACCAAAATCGGTCAAAAAATCAAATTTAATTTTTTTTAACTAAATTAATCCTTATATACTTTTCTATAACCTCTCAAAATTTGAAAGCTCTAAACTTAAGAAAACGTAGAATTATGATAGATTTCACGTTCGTTTTTTTTCACATCTCTATTGACAAATCAAAACTTTAAACTGACTTATCTCAGAAAGATAAAATAACTGGTTTGTCTTCATTTAAAACGTTAAGGCTTTTTTTCTATTGCTCCTAATGCTTTGAATTTTTTTAACTATTGCTAATAGTACATGTAACAAAAGTTGGTACGCATTTTTGAATCAAAGCAATATTTAATTTTTTAAAAATAATTGAACTCAGAATTTATAGATTTTTTAGGGAATTTTCAATGAACATTCATAAAAAGAAGTATTGTATGAATACCAATCCCGTTAACGCAAAACCCATACCAACTTTTATTATACATAGTTTGACGTACTTGTAAATCAAATGCATGCATGTACGTACATTTTTGTAGGAGAAGTAGCATTTTAAAATCATTTCACAAATTTTAAGTTTTTTCCTTAAAAATCACTTGGTTAGCTTTTTTATGAAATTTTGAGCACAAAATCTGTTTAACATAGTATAGTATACATACATAGGAAGCAACCAAATCAATTTTAAAAAAATTTAATTAAAAAAAAATTGCTTAAATCGTAGCATGTAGCCTTAATAATTCAATTATATATTATTTTAGTAAGTTAATTATTAATTCTTCTTTAATAATCAAAATATATTTTTTATTTATTCATTTGTATTTTGTTTTTAAGAATTGCACAGCTATTAGTCTTAGAATAGCGTTTATTCTTATTTTAACTAGCACTGTGTGGTCTTAAATATATATTGACCTGAAAATGTAACTATTATAAAGTTTCAAAATGATTATGACTCTCTTTTATCCTTATCTGTATTTTTAAATGAACGTCTATTTAGGTCACATGCAAAAATACTTTGGTATCAGGATTTATTAACGATTATTTTAGCCTTGATGGAAAATCAAAGACCGCATCGCAGCCATTGTGTGGTTTGTAGGGCAGATTCTTTGAAATCATATTGCAGTAATCGGATATTAATCTGACATTTTCAACTATTATCTGATAATATAATTATTGGTAAATGGTTTAGTGTTAAATAAGATAAAATCCATCTTGCAAGAGGATAAGTTAATAATAGAATTCAAGGTTTTTAAAAGTCTAAAAAAAATCTTGTTGCCATCAGTATTTTATCAAAAGAGAAATCGATACATTTTGGGGGAAGCATGAAAAATAAAATTATATAGCTAAATTAAAAGTTTCGATAACTTAATTAGAAATTATGCTTCAATTTATAAATTTCTCGTATCGTAAAACAATTATAATTACTTTTTTTTCGAATAAAAAATGTCTGATTCTCCAATAGAAAAGCTATTGGTATTTCAAATAACTATATTATGGATAATAACTGAGGCTGAACAATAGATTACATCATTTTCAGAACAATAGATTTGCCTTCAAACTTTAAATGCAGAAAAATGTGCATCTCTTTAAATTTATATTAGAAACTGATTGTACCAGGTCAAAGACTTTTTAATGATTTTATAGGATCAATTCATGGCTTTATTCCAGTGATGAAAACCTAGTAAAGTAAATAAAGTTAATATTATTAAAATATTTTAATGCGTCCCTAGACAAACAGATTAAACAATACATAGAGATGCTCAATTGGCATGAAATTTCTACATTTTGAATAAACTCTGAACTTATTAATTGAGAGAAGACATGATCACTAGCAGATTATGTATTTTAATTATTCACTTTTCTCATATATAATTATTATTATTTATTTTATTAAATCATTGATCGATCCTTTTTCAACATATAAGTGCCCAGATCATCTTTAAATGTGTAAGTAAATTTGTGATAGAATGTTAGTAAATTTATAATTAAAATAGTAAACCATAAGTAGTAGTACTAAATGTAGTAGTCTTAAACTGAATAATTAAACCGAGAAAAGTGTAGAATTATGGACTAGAAAAAATTATGCACGTAAAAGATATGTTTCTCTAACTTTTCAGGTTTGTTGTTGAAAAAAAACATTTAGGTTGTTTTTTAATTATCATTATAAAAATTAAAGTTTCTTCGAAACATTTATAAAATTTCATGTACCAATAATGCATTTGTAACAGTGTATGTTTATATATAAATACTTAGGTCGAAAATTTTGAAAAAAAAATGTAAAAAGTAGTTACATAACAATATAAGTAGAATATGTCAGAAAATAAAAAAAAGTAGTTTTATTAGGGAACATAACAAAATTACTCTCGAGAATTATTTTTTTTTATTTCATAGAAAATATTTTTTCGATAAATACTAAGCAAAGTATATCTAGTTATAACGTGGCAGAAAAGTCCAATTAATCTCGGTTTAATGGTCTTTATATTGTTTACAGTTGACGAAACAGTTGAAAGCATGTCGAAAGTTAAGTAGATGCTTCTTAAAAAGAAAAGAAATGAAAATTAATAAACACCAGGACTATAGGAATATTTGCAGATTTACAGATGCGTAAAAATTATTTAATTAGTGCGAATATATATACATATATATAAATATAATTATATATATACATATATAATTTCAGCTACTTTTTTTTTACTCTTTCATAAATTGTATCAAAATTGCATTTTTCGTTATTGTTATACTACCTCCTAAATTTTAATTGTAATTAAATAAAAGTTAGTAGAATTACTAGTAGAAAGTTAGTAGTTAGTTGAATTTTAATAGTTGTCACTCCCCTTGCGCGTCATGTCTTACAAATTTTTGTTAATTACTAGTTTATGTCCAACAAACGCCATTCGATTTAGACCATTCTTAGATTTATATAAATAATTTAGATAATTCATAGCTACATCAATAAAAATTAAATGCAGTAAGACATTTTCCTCTCTTTAGTGTGTCATTAATCATTAATTAATTCAGTCATTAATTAAATAATAATAATAGATTAAACATATTATATACATTTAATAGATATAATTATTCATTACATTAATGGGAAAATATATTTCATATCCACGCTGGGAATATTTTTTATAATGCAATAACATAAACAAAATCACAGTACAATTCTTAAACAATGTCTAATAGATTTTTTTCTTAGAAATCACTTTCTAAAATAGTAAAAATTAATTTCCATTTTGAAGCAAACTATTCTTAAAATCACCCTATTCGATATATCCACAAAGTCAACTATATTTATTATCAATGAAAAATTTGCATTACTCGATATTTGTATGATCTCATTATAGATATATTAAAGTTCAATAAATAATAAACTAATTAACTCGAATGTATGCCGCAGAATTTTTGCCAGGGTCAGTGGCACTGAAAATCGAGTGTGGAATAAAATCTAAAGCAAAACATTTGTTAGATGACGAAAATTGAGTTTCCATCCCTTACAAAAG
The DNA here is from genome assembly GCA_019973935.1 of Trichonephila clavipes. Classification (NCBI taxonomy): domain Eukaryota; kingdom Metazoa; phylum Arthropoda; class Arachnida; order Araneae; family Nephilidae; genus Trichonephila; species Trichonephila clavipes. Next base: position 475,743 of record BMAU01001425.1, read on the forward strand.
GAAAAATGTTGCCAGTTCTGCCCACTAGTATCAATGTCTTATCCCATTCCAAAGTTTATTTCCAGTATTCAGTATATCCTAGATTTCGTTGTCTGCTCGTATTTAAGAAGTTTTTTTTTTTGCATACGCTCTCTTTGATCACCTAAAGTCAAAAATATGGCTAATAACGTATCAAGACGAGTTCACTATGACGCAAGTATGAAAAGGGAGGCAATTTTATATGCAGAAAAAAACGGAGAGTATCGGCCACTTTCGGAAAATTTGACCTGAATGGAACAAATATACGTCGATGGCGTTAGCAAAGTGATAGATTTTTTTCTTGTAAATGTTCAACAGTCTTTAATAATTATTTTACATTCTTCTAAAAAATACTCTTTTAAAAAATTGCATAACAAATGCAGTGAGTGACACGGAAGACGACATCGTGAGGGAAAAGGGCAACCACGGCACGAATTACGAAGTCAGCTGGGACATTGGGAGTGATGAATCATTTTGGAAACATGATACTGTCTGATAGAGCAGTTATATATTTATGTGCCTAATTGAAAGTTTTTAATACTGGTAAACAGATGCGTAACGTACACACTCCCGCAACCCCAGCATCGGGAGGGAGCGAAGAGGAGGATTCTAGGGGCCCAAAGCTTGACTGATGTCAAGTACGACTTAAGGCCTTAAACGGTGCAGCTTAGAATCGATGGCTGCTTAGATTACAGTAAACACGGTAAATAATAATTATGCTAAAGATTATAATTTTTTTCATGTTAAATAATCTATATGATAATTTTATTAATAGTAAAATATTTTGATTACTGAACTTTTTTTTAAGTTAATAAGATTCAATTGTTTCCGCGTTAAAATCTAATAATTTTCACGTTCGTTTGAAAGATGCATGAAAAATTATAATATGTTAGTATACATAAAATGAATAAAGAAATCTCATTAATCTAATTGTTTACATATAAAGTATGTAATTATTATGATATATTACTTTTGAAAGGTATTGTATTAATCGAACATGGAAAGAATTTTATAGCATTTATTGTAGTAAATCTTTATGATTTCCTTTTTAAGAATATCTCAAAAAGTGAGAGCCATTTTAAAACAAAGTTATCCGCATTATACCCGCTGAAACTGACATATTGATCTCTGGTCTCTATGTATAAGCCCGTCATATAGCAAAAAGCAGAGAACAATAGACTAATTATGGAAAAAAAATATTGCATATTGATGAAAAAAGCTCTAAGAGATAGCATTGAAGAATATCCAAAACCAAATAAAAATCATAACTAGAATCTTGTAAATTTCTATGTGTAAAATATACCTGAAGTTATAAAATGAGCCGAATTATTGATTGAACAGGCAATCCAAATCAGTGCAATCATTATCAAGGAAAGAAGCAATATAGCAAAAGGAAAACTTATACAAATATCTTTCAAGAAGATTTTAATTAATTATATATTTTTTTCCTGTGTTCTTCGATACTTAGAAATCTAAGAAATTGGAGTACGTAATCTGAATTCTACATATACTGGTGCTGCCATCTGTTTTTCCAGTATTTAACTACAACATGCCCCTGAAAAATATGTTGTTCGTATTTTTCTCATTTCGTTCAATGTATTAGTTCTTAAACTTTTTCTAAAATGAATTTTTTTATCTTTTTATTAGACTTGATTATATATATATATATATATATATATATATATATATATATATATATATATATATATATATATATATATTTACTTAAGTTGGGAGCTATGGGGATAGAAAACATCACAATTTTGAAAATTACCATAAATGAGTATACTACAAACATAACGAAATCTTAGGAAAAATCAATGATAATATGCGTAATTTTACAATTATAAAACATAATTAATTGACGTTCAGTTAATTTAATTAAATAATATTAATAAAAGGGTTTTCGCTATGCAGCATGCTATAAAGTACCTCGCTTCCTTCTGCCATCTAGTGAGAGTTTCAGAGTTTTTTTAAGAGGCGACAATTTGAATGTTTGAGTTCAACGGAAAGAATTTGAATGATAGAGTAATAACAAGTAAACTTTTATTAATAAATCGATAGCACTTTTCAAATTTTATTTCTTTTAAAATATGCTTTGATGGATAAGTTTGGAGATTTTTAGCCGATATGCTTCTTGAGAAGGAATATCTAACTGTGCATACCCAAATAGGGAAACAACAATTAGTAAAATTAAATATGAATTTTACTTTGGAATTTTTATCAAGGACTTAACTCATTCCCTGAAAAATATAATGAAATAAATAAATTGTATTTTAACAATGTTTGATTAAAGTTTAATGATAAATGCGAAGACGCATTAATAAATTATAGCAGCAAGAGCCTTCTTAAAAAGGTCCAAAAAGTTGTGTCGCCATCTGTTGACAATACATTCAATCATAAAGGCATTACTTTTCAAAAATTTCAAATTATCTTTTCAATCATAACTTTCAAATCCCCCTCCCCCAAATATTATTTAAGCAAGCTTTATTCGAGTGATTTTGGTAATTTATTATTTTCAAAAAAATTACGACATTTTAACACTACTTTTTTTTTGTTCATAAACAAATGTCGAAAGAATTTAAGAGTTCAAAAAAGAAATACAATACATCAATGGAAATTCCATACTCAAATAATTAGAGCATGTAATGACTTAGAGATTAAAAATGCTAATATATTTTATAGATATATATAAATTACAACATATATTTTAAGACCTAGGAAAAAGAAATTACTTGCATAAAAAGAAAGGAGGGGATAATAAATTTATTCATAAAAGTAAAGACAGCATATCAAGAAAGTGATAAAAGAGAAATGACGTAAATTATAAAATGAGCATAACTGTAATTTATGCAAGTTATTAAATGAGCAAAATTATTTCAAGAATGAAATGTAGATTTAAATGGATAATATATATATGGATTGCTTGTTGAACACCTATAAAGCGTAAAATAAAGTAGCCTACAAGGATTGACTGCACTTGAATGTCGCATTTCGAAAATATGCAAGCACTATTAGACCTCGTATTTTTGAGCAGCTCTCAAGTTTCACGATCGACTCGAGTTTCTCCATACAGGCTATGAAAAAACATCTAGAACATTCTTACCCCGTTTTTATATAGAATATTCCTATATAAAATGTTTTAAACATTTTCAGTTAAATTGATGCTTGTGAAATATATTGAGAAAAATACTTGAAAAATTCCTGCAGGTAAAAGGGAATTGACCCCTGGAAGAGAATATTGTGGTTTGGAATGATCGTTCATGCATTTTTGTCATAAAAGTATTTCGCTTCCAATAGTAATCACATAAGGAAGTATAACTAAACTGAAAATCAATCTTTTATGTCACAGATTCAACATGGATCAAGTTTATATTATGCATAGATCATTACATTTATATATTAAAAGTACTATTCATTTACTATTACTCCCTATTTCTTCAATATCGCTCTACCTCAATATCAAATTCAGTTATGATGTCTCAATATCCCTATTTTTTCCTCAAATTGGACACTTCTATTTTATGCTCATATGCAAAATATTTTCAAATGCCATGTTCTCTGTACATATTTTAGACCACCTAATGTTTAATTTTACACTGCAGTGTGATTCATCTGTGTCGAGAAATTTGTTCTTTCATGTCTTCTTTAAGAGGACTTGGTACCCTAAAAATCACAAACCTATCGTTTTTTTTTTATTTTCATTTAATCTTATTCTTTGCATTATTATCTTTCGATTGATATATCACTTGTGCATGTTGGAAAGTTAGAAGTTGAATAAAACTTCATTTGAAAACAAATTAGGCAATTCAGCCACACCCCCTTTTTAGAAAAAAAAAGCTAAAAATATGATAAAAAAATCTATTTTATAAATAGAAATAATAACTATAAAAAAAATTTGCAGTATTAAAAGCAGAATATTTCCGAGGCAATACAATAATGTAATTTTTCTTCCTTGTGAAATGTGTGCATGTAAAATTTTTAAATTAAGGCATTTTATATTAATAATTTTTTAATTTTAGTTCTTAATCCTGATATATTTTTCATACAAATGTAATACTTTAATATTATAAGAAGAAAAACAGCTAAAATTTCTGTCGTGACAGAAAAAAATTTTTAAAGTTTTTCTTGAGTTTTTTGTGCAATTAATACTTTCTAAAAGTTGATCATTTATAAAAATGTGTGGGTTGAAAACATATGAAAATGCAATTATTTTAAAGAAACACGTATAAGTAATATCTTAAAATGGTATTTTTAAGTTTAATTAAGCTTATAATAATTATTTTTTCAGAATTATAAACTTTAAACTGGTTTTTCTCAGTTTGTGTTTTTCGAAACCTTAGTGCATTCAAAATACTAATCCTTCGACAATTATTTACCAATTTAGATGTTAAAATAAATACTGTCACTTCAGAAAATCATTCAAAAACAATATATATATTAAGTACAACTCTGCTACAGCAGTGTTTCGCAAATTTTTAATATTTGCGATCCAATTTCAAACATAATTTAGTATGTACCCCCCCTCCATGCAATTAAAAAATTAACGGAATTCCATAATAATGTACTTTGACGCTAATGTTACATTACAACTTTAATTATAAACCCTACAACTCAACATAAAGAGTGTTTTTTTCCAGGTATAGAAGTTTAAGTTGGCATTACTTTCCAAGATGGCGACCGATTTAACAGCTGTCAAGTGATTTATTCTCAGTTTGGTTTGGCAATTCATCAAAACGATCATCAAGCAAGGCGTAGATTCGTCGAATGGGCCCAAAACGACATTGCCGTTGTTCCCGATTTTAATAAGCGAATTTTGTTTAGCGATGAAGCGCACTTCTGGTTGAATGGCTACGTCAACAAACAAAACTGCCGCATTTGGAGTGAAGCTAATCCACAAGTGTATGTCGAAACACCGTTACATCCAGAAAAACTGACTGTTTGGTGCGCTTTATGGGCTGGTGGAATCCTTCTTCAAAAACGATGAAGGCCACAACGTTATAGTCAATGGTGATCGGTATAGAGCCATGACTACTAACTTTTTCATTCCTGAATTGAACAATCATAATGTCCAGGAGCTGTGGTTCCAACAAGACGGCGCAACATGTCACACAGCTCGTGCCACAATCGATTTTTTGAAATACACGTTTGGTGACCGCCTAATTTCACGTTTTGGACCTGTGAATTGGCCTCCAAGATCTTGTGATTTAACACCGCTAGACTATTTTCTGTGGGGCTATGTAAAGTCATTGGTCTATGCGGATAAGCCACAAACGCTTGACCATTTGGAAGACAACATTCGCCGTGTTATTGTCGATATACGGCCACAAATGTTGGAAAAAGTCATCGAAAATTGGACGTCCAGATTGGACTACATCCGAGCCAGCCGTGGCAGTCATATGCCAGAAAACATATTTAAAATGTAATGCCACAAGATTATCTTTCGAATAAAAAAAATTCATGTCAATCGAATAATACATCGTTGTTTTATTGCAATTTAAAGTTCTATACCTCTGAAAAAACACCTTTTATTTCTAATTCAAGCAGATGTTTATTTGCATGTGAAATTCTATTGCGTGGTTGCTTTTGCTTGCTAAAGTTTGTCTCATACGATAATAGTTTTCGAAAAAGTATTGAGTAATCATTACTTTTTTCATTTGATTATCCATTTTTGTGTCTATATTAATATGAGTAGTAAATCCGCTAGAAGATCTACTGATTATAGAAAAAAGAAACGACGTTTTTATGTGAATCAACATTTTAAAGACAAAACATTAGAACCAGTAGCTATCGATGTGACATCTGCTTCATCTAAGAAACTGTGTTTAGATAGCTGTTCTTATCAAAGCAACTCCAATGAAAGTAAGGGGTATGGATTGATAAATCTAGAGATTTTTTAAAAGAAATTGCTCAAAGTATTTAGTTGCTTTTACTGTGGCTCAAAAGCAGTGTTAAAATAAAAGATTCTTTTTGGATTGGTATCAGAATTTTACATTGATTGTAATTCATGTGCTACGCAATCAACTTTTAAAAGTTCACCTGTGTTCGAGTCAAGTAATAAGGATTATGAAATAAACACCCGCATTACATATGGTATGTGTACACTAGGGGTTACTCTACGTGGAATTAAAACTTTTTTTCGGGGATAGATTTGCCTCCACTGGTTTCACAAAAATCCTATGATAGGATTTTAAATAATATAAAATCAGCCGGTTCCATTGTAGATGTTGCTTCAATGAATAAAGCAGCAAAAGAAGAGATATCTGCATCCAAAACAAATGAAATTTGTGTTAGTGGTGATGGAATTTGGAAAACTCAGGGCTATACATCTTGCATTGGCGTTTGCAGCATTATTGGTGATATAACTGGTAAAGCTATTGACGTTGAAGTTTTATCATCATATTGCAAAGGTTTTGATCAGTGGAAAAGTTTGAAATATAGAAAACATATCAAGAATGGAAAAAAAGCCATGAACCATATTGCGTAAAAAAATCATTCTCGTTCTTCGACTAAAATGGAAGTAGCGTGAATGAAGAGAATTTTTAGACGATATCGAAAAGAAATGCCAAATATGTGAAATATATTGGTGATGGTGACACTAAAACATTCCCAGAGCTGTAAAATACAGTGTCGTACAATTTAGAAAAAAATTGAATGTGTTGGACATATATACACACACACACAGAGAGAAGCGGATGGGTGCTAGACTTCGCAAGCTGAAATCAAAGAATTATTGGAAAAAAATATCAGATGGCAAAAGTATAAATGGGAAAAATCGCCTGACAGATAAATTAATAGAATAACTCACGGCATACTATGGAAATGCTATACGTGAGAACTGCAGCTCCATAGATGATATGCGTCAATCCATTTGGGCCATTTATTGCCATTACCGCTCAACAGATGAAGGGCTAAAGCATTACTTCTGCCAGGATGGTGCGTCCTCATGGTGTAGTTATCAAAAGGTGAAATCTTCAGAAAATACATCATACAAATATAACAGTATTGTGCCAACCTCTGTTATGGATGTAGTAAAACCAATATTTGCAGAATTATCCTCATCTAAGTTATTAAAAAAATGTTTAGGGGGAAAGACTCAGAATTCAAATGAGTCTTTCAATTCGACGGTTTGGAAATACTGCCCTTAAACATCAGGATCTTTTAAGAAAATAGTTGATGTTTTGTAATGAATGAGGTAGTAGTAATGTATAACAGTGCTTCTCAAACTTTCAATACTGGCGCCCCCCTTTTCAATCACAATTTTTTTCGCGCCCCCTTATACATTAGTAATGTACTGAATGCAATAATAATGCACTTTGACGCTAAAGCAACAAACTTTATTATAAACCGTACAAATTCATGACATAAGTATTAAATTTTGTATATGTTACTTTTAAGAAAAAAAAAGTAATAGGATAATTATTATGTTATTTTTCCTTTCTCTAATTTTTAAATTGGAACATATTGCAAAATGCGGTGGCTGCTTAGAAGACAAAATATAGATACCAGCTAAATATAGAAAAGTAACTTAGAGGGTCAATTTCTAATCATAAGCATTCCTTTGAAAAACTTTGCTCTGCAAGACAAGCCCATGGAAGTCGCTAATACTTATTAAACTTGTTCTTAATTTAGTATTGATTAATTAGTTATAAAATACTCTGTGCAGCACTGATACATTCAAAGTATACCGGCTGAAGTATCCACTCTTTGCACGAGTTCATTTATAATAAAATAAAAGATTATTGATAAAATCGCTTAATTGTAAGGAGAGTAAAGCCAAGTGTGCGACAATGTTTACAAAAATGTAAAATGATTTTTTAAGTGATTGCTCAAATTATAATTAGTTTTAAGCGAACTGTAATTTTAAGCCTCAAAGAATCAGCATTTAGAATTGATGTTGAATAATGAACAATAAAAAAAAATTCTGATGAAGAATAATTGTATTATTTTTAATATTTTTAAAGCGAAAAGACTTCAACATATTTTAATCCTGGAGCAGGCGCGCACTCGATACTAATGGTCGAGCGGGGTTATTGAATCACCCCAATCCTTTTTTTATATTTATTTTTATAGTACACAATAAAAATCGTAATTCCAGTGAATAATTTAATTAAGAGAAAATATACTCACCTACTTTCAAGGACACAGAAAATATTTCGGAAAAAAGTTATCACGCCGGGAACTCAGACAAAACAAGTACCTTAAGATCGTAAAAAAACGTCTGTCACTCCCAAAATAGAGGGAGATATGTGACAAATATATTTTAGTTCACGTTAAGATTGTCAAACAGGAGGATAGTGTCAGGGCCATTGGTAACAATTAAACAGTTTTGTCAGAATTACCGATTTCGTGCACTCTGTGCTCGGCGTGACCGCTCCCGGATTAAAAATGTATTTTTTACAATATGGATGTTCCAAAAAATGATAAAACGTTTTTCATTATGCTTGGCTTAGTAATCCTTAAAACTTCCCTAAATGAAAAAACAAATACATAAGAGCAGGGACGCAACTAACCGTATACGCTCGAAGGTCAATCCGCAGCAAATACATTCTGCTGCCTACAGCTGATAGCAATAATATATAACAGTGATGAACGTTTTATCTTCCTAAAAATTTTTTGATTATGGGTCTGGGTTTTGTTTTCCTCTGGAAGAGTAGCATTTTCGCTTTGAAAAGAAAACGTAATAAAAAAATATCTCATCGTGGGATTACAGCAAATTGAACAAAACGTTTTTTATTTGGTTATAGTATCAAAGGTAGCTAAAAAATGAGATTTTGAAGTAGAAGCTTTTATTTTTGATGATGTAAAATCGCAGATAATATATATATATATATATATATATATATATATAATTTCCGTGTAAATTTGTATATTTTTATTACGTCAGAAAACATTTTGTTTTACTTCATTCTAGTAAATAAATTATTTTAAATCTTTTATTTTCGATATGCTCGAGGCCTCCTTGTAGGTTTATCGCGCGCCCCACAGTTTAAGAAACACTGATGTATAATGATGGAATGGCTGGTCGTTTGGATATTATGAAACATCTGGGTTGTAAATTAAATCATTTTTCTGCCATTTATGCTTTTCAGTCCGATAATGCTCGAATAAAAGAAGCCGAAGAAGAAAGTCTAGGTCTGCAACATTAGATGCTCGTAGGGCTTTGAGAATGTGAAAAAAAGCCATGCATGAGCTTTTTGTTGAAATAGAAGGTGTGACAAATGAAGCGGGTGCATTTTAAGTATTAAATAATTGTATTTTGTTGTATAAAATTACAGTGTATTGTTTAAACGTGATTTTCTCAGTTTCTATTTTTCACACTTTCCCGCAAGATTAAAAAAAAGGTTTTGATTGTAGAGTTCTAAAATTTTTTATGGGTATTGTACTTGTTGTTTTTATTTTGTGAACGTCACATTTGTCAATGGAATGAATAGGTTTAATTTTGTAGCATATTAGATGGAAAAAAAATTACTTATTATAAATTTTTAAATTTTTTAAAATGGAATAGAAATTTAAAATTTGAGGTTTTTACAGAATAAAGACATTATTTAGCTTTAATTTGGAATATATAAGTGAAGATTCTACTGTACATATATATATATATTTCAAAAGTTTTCTTGCGTGTAACAGAAGGTAAGTTTTTTTTAAAAAAATTTTTGTGTGCATATCTCGTGTTGTTAAAAAAATTATCAACTTAAAAGCAAAAATTGACTAAGTATTTTAAACTTTGAATTCTTTTGTTCAAATTGTAAAAAAAACCCATACGAATATGGAAAAATCATTGATTTATGTTGAATTGAAAAGGTATGTCGAAATGTATAAATTTTTGGTTTCGAAAGGTACTATGTGCCCGTAAACTTGTTCTTGACTTAGAGTTAAGAATTAATGATCAAAAACATTGAATGCAGTACTCATATATTTATAAGTATATTACTTCGGTGCAAATGTGTATTTTACTTTTTATTAAGTCATAATATATATATATATATATATATATATATATATATATATATATATATATGTATATATATATATGTATATATATATATATGTATATATATATATATGTATATATATATATATGTATATGTATATATATGTATATATATATATATATATAGATAGATAGATAGATAGATTGCTTCATTTCAGTAAATTGATAAATTTTTAAATATTCGTTTATTTTCGATTTTCGACTTTTCCATTGCTCGCGCCCCCTGTTAGGAATATCATGCCCCCAAGGGGGTGCGCCCTATAGTTTTAAAAACGCTGTGCTAAAGGTATAAATAAATTTTACCTCCTAGAGAATAAATGAACTATGTGTCAAAATGCAAATAGTTTGTGGCAGTTTTCTCCATTAAAATTTTATTTACCATATCACATTATAAGTAAATAAATGACTATATTGTAGAATTCATTGCATTCTAAATTTTTACTAGGCTTCATTAGATTTATAGATATCTACCGAAGAGGGAGAAATGTAGACATTAGAGAGAGGAAATTGGAATACCAATTCCACAAAAGATAATCACACGAATTAGCTTATGTTCTTTAAATTTAATTCGATGCTGCTTTAAATGACAAGTTATCTCGTGGGAAAAACTTGACTATGAGTTATAGACTCGGATGACATATTCTTGATTGTTTTGTAAAGCAAGAAAAATGTGTATCATTTGTGTTTATCTACACAGTGTGGAATAAAACAAACGAAAATAATAATATATCTTCGTATTCAAGCAAGTACATTCATTATTGAAATCTTTGAGAAATGTTCGCTCACATTTAAATACTTTAGTTGCTGTCATTGACTGTATGAAGATTGATGTTATTTTCTGCATGAAGATGTATATTTTATCATTCTTTAAAATGTGTCTCATTAATCATTTTAACCCCACTTCATGCATATTAATTTGATTCACAACGTTACTCATTCATTAATGAATAAAATATTTTATATTTACTGGTCCTTTACAATTAAGTACACATTTAAAATGGTTTCTGTCAGAGAAAATGTTATGTCTTTGGCAATTTTAATTATTATTTAGTTATTTGGTGTGAAAAGAATGATTAGTAAGTTTTTATGCATTTTAATTTTATTTACCTTTATTTGACTGATACTTTTCTTTAAGTTAATTCGAATTAATATACATACTATACCGCATTTACTCGAACTGAAGCCACACCACGAATTCTCAACAAGTTTTTGTGAAAAATGAAAAATAGTGTAAAATTGTTTAGAACCTATAATTGGTCTAATTGTCCCATCCAACGCATTTTTTAGATAGATTATAAGCCGCAACTGATTTTCAGTAGCTTTAATATTGAAAAAAATGCAGCCTCGAGTAAATACGGTATATAGATTTTCATAAAATTTGTAAACCAATATTTTTTTTAAAATTTTAAATACTAAATAAGGTTATATGTAGTGTTCCTTCAAAGAAATTCTTTGAAAATGTATCAATGCTCGAATATTAGTTAATAAAAAGTTCTGTATAGCATAATTTTAAAAAAAATGTATTAAAACATATAAACATAATATATAAATGTATTATGAATTCCATCCTGATGAGGTAAAAATGTTTATTACAGCCATCGATACTTCTGAATTTAAAGTTTTTAACACATTTATCTGATTTCTGTAGAAAACTGGGATAATTACAATATGTGTGCTGAATAATGTTAATAATAATGATCTCTCTTGTCATTTCTTTATATGAAATTCTAGAAAATAAAAGGTTTCCTTACTCTGACTCCTAATCCTTAAATTTTACTTAGATTTTGACTTAACTAAATGTAAGCGTATATATATTATACAAGTCATTGCTACTATGAGTTGCTCAAAAGTAATTCAAACATTAATATTAACTGAGATATTAAATAGATACTAACTGAACTAACTTTTAATCTGAAAAGAATTTGGATCTTTCTGTACAAAAAATCGTTTAACAGTTTATATCTCTTAAATGTTTTTAAACTCTATCTCAACCGGTATTATAATGGTGTTGGCGAAAATGGATATCACTGTCGATTTAAAGAGAAGATAAATATGAGGCTGTGTGTGATAAATATTGAAAATACATAAATCTCTCATGTCAAATAGTTATTCATTCACAAAATATAGTAATACATTTAATGGGATAAATAATGATGTATAAATATTAATTAAGCCTCACTGTGAAAACTTTCAGAAATAAACACTAATCAAAATACAAATCTTATACCAATGGAAGGGAAAATAATATTTGTCTCTACGTCCAATCATACTCTGCATGATATTTACAGAAAAAACAGAGGTAAACAAATATGAATGAGATTGTATAATAAATTCACGCTGTTCCTTAATTTAGCACCATAATTTAGCACCATCAAATCATTATATTTTCAGGCTGAAATAATTAAAAAGGCAACAGTTAGCAATCATAAAGGTAAACATACTATAAAAACTGTGCCTTATTTTAAAATTTTCTTGTATTATAACTTATTTTAGAAAATTGTATCATATTAATGGGATTAATAATAAATTATTTAAAGTTATTGAGAAATAAATGTTAATTGTTTTATAAAAATTTCCTTTAGAAAAATCTGTTTCACTAGACTTGCATTACTTAAATACGACTTATATATATATATATATATATATATATATATATATATACATGATCTGATTAAAAGTTATAAATAATTATTTTTCTTCACATTTTTAAATTAGCTACTTAAGAAATTAAATAGTGATGAGGGTAATAGTAAGAGGAGATTCTTAGTTAATATACACTGCTGGGCAATTGCTAAGGACGGATAACACTATCATCCATAGAAACCAAAAAATGAAAGGAAGAAAAATGTGGAAAATTAGAATAAGTGCGGGATATTAGCAAGAAGAAGTATGAGTATCCAAATTTATTTTTCCACTTCTGTACATCACGTGATAGCGTTCATAAGAGCTTTAAAGGTTTGACGCGTGTGGACAGTTGTTAGTTCAAGTCTTCCCGACATCACATAGATGATTTTATGCGTGGCCGAATTATTGGAAAGATCGAAGAAGGGCGAAAAATAACAGATGTTGCCAGGGAGTTCGACATCGCTCACAGCGTTGTTTCACGGCTGTGGAAGTCATTTAAAATTACTGGAATGTGTAGTAGACGGCACGGGGGAGGTCGTGTTAGAAGTACGATGCCTGCAGAAGACAGATATATCGTCCTATCAGCAGAAAGGATTAGGCGCACCACAGCTCAGCAGGTGGCAAATCAGTTTCTTGCTGCCTCAGGAAAGCAGATCTCCCGAAAAACTGTTGCCAGACGTTTGAGGGGAGGAGAACTATACGCACGCAAACCTGTTGTATGTGTCCCATTGACCAGACAGCACCGTACTGCCCGTTTGCAATGGTGTCGTGAGCATCACGATTGGACTGAACAGGACTGGGCGTGCGTATTATTCTCAGATGAGAGTAGGTTCAGTCTGTATCGGATTGTAGACGCCAACTGATCTGGCGCGAGAGTGGTACTGCTTATCGTCCAGAAAATATCCAGGAAAAGGACCGATATCCGACATGCAGTATCATGGCGTGGGCCGGCATCATGATAAATGGCCGCATGAGCCTACATGTGGTTGCGAATGGGACTATGACGGACCAACGATACATTGATGAAGATCTACTTCCTGATGTTCGTCTTTTCCGTGGTGCTGTCGGTGATAAATTCGTTTTTATGGACGACAACGCAACATGTCATCGAACACTCGTTGTTCAGGATTGTCTAGACAGCGAGGGTATTCAAGGTCTCGTATGGCCAGCACGTTATCCAGATCTAAACCCCATTGAAAATGTGTGGGATGCTTTGGGGAGGCAAGTTGCTGGTCGAAACCATCCTCCGACAAACAAGTACACCCTCATCCGTGCACTCACAGAGGAATGGGATAAATTGCCTCAACATCTGCTGGATAAAATTATGTGCAAAGTATGGTACGACGTGTGGAATGTTGCATCACACTCTACGGTGGACATATCCCGTACTGATACCTTTCTTTAAGGTGCCTGCTGACTTTTAGATTCATTGTTCCATTTCTCCGTACGCAGATCAAATGAACATTTTTTTTCTTTCAGATGTTTCACAGCTTTTGTACTTTCCAGAACCATAAATATTCTTTATTCTAATTTCTGAACAGTGTGGCAACTATATTTTATTCTACTAGGTCTCATGTCTCGCTTAATGTTATGCTACATAGCAATTTGTGATCCGTCCTTAGCAATTGTCCAGCAGTGTAGTTACATTATTAAATTTTAGATTTTCAAAGATTACATATAAATGAAAAATCTATATTATAATAGCGATCATTGATAATAATTTAAAGCCAAAGTATGATCCCAATTCACATGTTTTTCTGGAAAAAAAATAAAAAAAATAATTTTATTTTAAATACATTTCACACACACACACATTTCCAAACTTGAATAAAGCTACAATTTGTAATTTGTACATAAATAGATTTAAAAAAAATATTTATATTGTATAAAATCCCAGCAAATACATGATACACTTTCATTACACATGACATATAATAAGCTTATTGCGGTATCAAACTTTATATATCCAAGAGATAAAATGTAATGACAAAATAAAAATTAACGAATCTTAGTTTATCTAATGAAATAATAAAAGTTTCTCCAAGAAAATAAACTGAATGCTATTGTCTTTTCATCCCTTTTATGATTAAGTTTCATCTGATAACGGTTTACTTTTTCCACACATGTTCATTTTGGGAAGAAAAAAAGTCGTGGTCATGAATAATTCATTTCCGAAGAAACTTTGTTCAGCAAAAGCAAAAATACTCGCATTTAATGTAGTCCAGAACTAAAAATTCTTGCAACTTTTCTCTTTTTTATATGCTATTCAGCTCATTCCTTTCTTTTCTTTTTTTGAATCTTAAAATCTATTGATTTTCTTATTCTCCCTAAAATATAGACGAAGACATTTATGCTACTATAATTTGACTTTTACTTGTTTTTATTAGATTGTAGCTGGAATAAACACTAATATTTTATTTTACGATTCAATGAATTCAATCTGTAAACTTACTTTATACAAAGAAAGGTTTTTTTTGTTTTATTTAGCTGAAATAGTAAAAAAATTACCTATTTCCAAATCAACACAAATTGTTAGACCTTAATACAATAATGTAATCATTTATGCTTGCAAAAGAATCTATGCTTCTTTATGTAAATAAAAAAAATAGAGCGTTATTGGCAAAGTGTCAGTTGTATTCTAAATTATTACTCAAAGTAAAATATTTTTTGACAATTTTAGTAAATACTAATTTTTTAAACGATTTATGAAACATCATTATTTTGGGCGTGTATTAAGTTAACTATTCATGTGATGCAAAAAATAATTTTTGTACCAGTTGAAGAACATATTTAAGGTATTATTTAAAACAATAAGTAAGTTTAAGAGAACAGAGTATTATAAGTTTAATAAAGTTGTAGATATATATAACATATATATATATATATATATATAGTATAATAAAATAAAAGTGAAGAAGTTCTAAAACCTACAGTGCTACAGATATATATATATATATATATATATGTAAAGGACGTACAAGCTGTTTTTAAAAGATTTTCTGTGAAAACTAGATCTCTCTTTATTGTGTAAAAAGTTTGAAATTTTCATAAAATAGACCCAACTTTCACAAATCTCTTTTATAAATTTCAAGCACATAATCAATTACTAGCTTCATTTAAATCAGTGCTTCTCAAACTTTCAATGTTTGTGACCCAATATTTAATCATAATTTGCATCGCGTCCTCCCCTCTATGCAATAAAGATGTATTACATTCCATAATACTATACTCTGACACAAAATCCACACTACAAGTTTAATTGATATAGTCCCTCCGACGTATATAAACGTCTCGCTCTGCCAGCGTGCTAATTGCCCCAGACGTATACATACGTCTTTCCGAAGTGCTATCTTTTCTGTGAACTGCTATTTATAAAATTATTCCGAAGGCTTTGGAAAGCAATAAAACAGCCATGACAGTGTTTGCGAAGGATTTACTTATTTCAGAGAGGATGTAATTATTTATTTATTTTCTACCATCACCCACCCTCAATACACCACATACGCTTACTTACTTACGTACTAATTGGTGGTATGGGGGAAAAATCGCGTAATTTTGAACCGTTTTTTAAAGGATTAATTAGAAACCGTATAAGATATCAATATAAGTATTAATATTGGTATATAATTTTATACATGACAAATCAATAGAGTCATTGGTAATTATTAAACTTGTCTTTAACCTAGTACCGTTAAATTAATTATAAAATAGATTCTACAGTACTGATAGATTTATAAGTGTATTATTGTGTAAATGAGTGTTTTACTTTTTACTATGTCAGAATGTATTTTTGTTTGTTTACTTTCAGTAAGTTAATTATTATTTTAGAAAAATTTTTGTTTTTAACTTTTCAATAGGCTCGTGCCCTCGTCGTAGGGTTATCACCCCCCCAGAGGCGCGCCCCACAGTTTGAGAAACACTGATTTAAATATTTAAAAATTTATAGTCTTAATTTTAGATCTTTTTGTATAAAATACTCCTGTCTCCATAAAACATCAAATCTTAGTTCAAAATTTATACCTTAGCTAAAAATAATTGTTAGAATAAATACTTCTTGAAATTTTAAATTTTATTATTTTCCATTCTCTGTTTCATCAACGTTCTCTTAACAGATAAATACGTTATAAGCAACTTGTGATTAGAAGTATTCCAGGAGATCAAAATTTTCGGATCTGAACAAATTTAGCATACAATGGAATTTTTACTACTGTTATTCACGAAAATCTTCTTTGAACTGAGAAGAACAATTATATCACACGATTCTATGTATATTTGTTTGCATTTTCCAAGAATGCATTAACATCTAGTAAGATGTTTAAATATATTTATCCGAATTTACCGTGAATGCATTAACTTTGAATATGAGGTTTGAGTACATTTAGAAGAAACTTCGACAAATGCATTAGCTTTCAATATGTTCAAGAAATTCCCGAAATTATCAGCAACAAGAGAATCTATATTTAGTGTTTCAAAACAACCAATTTCTCTAACGTCAAGCAAATGAAGATAACTTTATCTTCCAGAGGTTAAGACAACAAACATACAGATGAGTGAATTGCAGAGAACATCAGATTAACGTCATAAAAAGGCCACTAAGTCTAGAAAGGCTTATTTCCATCCGAGTATTTAATCTGTTAGATAAATGTTGTGATGGATAAGAAAATATTCCTCTTAGAGATAATTTTACGGATACTTTAGAAGATTTCGGGAGATAAGTGCATAATTCATTAATAGATATTTAAGATATGTCATAAACACTATAAAAACAAACAATATTTCGAACACAGACATGAGTGAAGAAAACTTTCTTTTTATTTATTTAATTTTCCAAATAAAACCTATTTTAGGACTATTATAAACATTATTTAAAATAAATTGATGTTTTTGTGAGACATGTATACCGATATTATTTCATATAAAGATATATATTTAAAATGAGCAGTAAGTATGAAATAAACATACGAAAAATTACATGCAATGTGAATAAAATATACATACAAAAATTTGCAAATTTTTATGAATTTATACATAAGTAGTTTACTTTCATTTCAATTTTCAAAATAAATCAATGGACAAGTGCGTATGCGTTGACTTAATAAGAAGTTGCCAAATAATTACAAAGTACTTCTATGTATCTATCAAATGAGGGTGAAAATGAATGTATCAGAATTGAATTTTCGAAATTGAACTTTAAGGAGTTTTTTTAGAACTATCTACATTATTGTCTTTTTTAAAAAGTTTTTTTTATTCCTCATCAGAAAACACAAATTATGAGTTTTGAAAGGATACTGTAATATATTCTACAATCATTTAGTCAATTTGAGCTTTAAAATATGAAAAAAAAAATTAAACACACACACATAAGATTTCCCTTATATTTTGAAAACTATTTATTTGATACATTTTAATAATCTTCTAAAATTCTCATGGCCAGTATTTCATGAGTTCGATCCTTAGTATCACTGAAGACCCACCATATATGATGCATGTTAAATCTGTCGTGGCTCAATGTCATCATGTTGGCATGGTGTGGTAGTTTGGGGGCAGGGAGTTCTAGCTCAGGTGCTGTCCTCATTCCTTGAACACGGCTAAACATTTGCAGGTACGTCTCCAATAACCCTCGTGTTGTTTTATAGTGCGATGTTAATACACACTCAAATTCACTCAATGACTTCCTAAAGCAGTCGCACTACTGGCCATTAAAATTGCTACACCAAGAAGGCGACATGCTGCAGACGCGAAATTTAAACGACAGGAATAAGGTGCTGGAATATGCAAATGATTAGCTTTTCTGCGTATTAAGACAAGGATGGCGGTAGCGACTTCAACAATGTAAATAATTGAGGAAATTTTTTTCAGCCGGTTTCTCATACCCAAATTTCATTATAATGTTGTTGTCTGGCAAAAAGTTCTTATGATGCCTCGTGTAAGAAATAGAAATGCGTAACAGCGCGTTTCTGACTTAGATAAAGGTCAAATTATAGCGTACCGAGATTTCAGTTTATCGTATCGCAGTAATGCTGCTCGCGTAGGTCAAGATCCAATGACTGTTAACAGAATATTTAATCGATGGGTTCAAGATGGTATTAAGGAACGCCTTTCTAAATCTAAATGGCCCCCATTCACTAGCAGCTGAGAAGAAAGGCGTGTTACTCACATGCATTTAATGGATCGTGAAGCCAAGTCACGATCACTGAGTCAAGAATTAGTGTCACTTGCAAAACAACAAATGTCTGCACGAACAGTTCGACGACTTTTACTGCAGCATTGATTCTCAGCTTGGAGACCATGAATGCAGCTACATCTTGACGCTGCACCACAGACAGGAGTGTCTTCCATGATGTTATCAACAACTTACCTTGGCGCACGAATGGTGAGATATTATTTTTTCAGATGAATCCTGGTTCTGCTTACAGCATTAAGGTGATCGCATTCGTGTTTGGTTGCATCGTGGTGAGCACACATAGGCAGCGTTCGTTCGTCATCGTCATATTGGCCCATCATCTGGGGTGATGGTAATCGGTACTATTGGATGTACAACCTGTGGCTAGAAAGTTCTGTAAATGAGCCTGTAGAGGTCGTTGCAGTACTAGATTATCAACGTACCCCGCGTGGTGAAGGTCAATATCTGTTTGAACATGTTTGTAATTAGCAAGGTTCTAAGTGCATTTATTCCCTGTTAGTTTAACGCCGAGCTCGAAAGGTTTATTGTGGATTGTCACGGTGTACAAAATGGGTTAGAGAATAAACATATTGTTTTGTTTCAAACATGGAAAATCGGCAAAAGAAACTCTCGAAATACTCAAAGAATTTTATAAAGATGAAGCTATCACATCAAAGAGTGTTTATTAATGGTTTAAGCGTTTACAGGAAGGGCGGACCAGCCTGAAAGTGCCCCCTGAGCCGGCCGGCCAAAACCTACACACAAACTGGAAAACATTGAAAGAGTTAAGCAGCTTGTGGAAGTATTTGGAAAAATGAACACTCTCTTCACGCTAATGTTTGGCCACACACCGCCTTGGTTGTGTGGCAGTTCCTGGCCGCAAATGGAGTTGTGACACTTGATCACCTCTCTTATTCACCTCATTTGACACCTGTAGATTTCCTCCTCTTTCCCAGATTTAAGTCAGCTCTGAAGGAAAAGAGATTTACGAACATCACCGACATTCAAAGCAACGTGACGGCCGAGCTGAAAACCTTACCGAAAGAACTGTTTTATAGGAGTTTCTAGGACTTATATATTCGTTTCCAACAGTGCATTACCATTCATGTAGATTATTTTGAAGGACAGCCAATTGTGTTTGATACTGTAAAATACTATTTTTAAAATAAAAATTTCTTCACCGATTTTTCTGGCCTCAGGTTGTACGTTTAGGTCTTCGCTTGTTCGCATTGATGGTATTTTCAACATTGCACGTTACGTTTTTGGTGTGTTACGACCCGTGGCTCTACCCGTAATTCGAGCCTTTCGAAGCCCTACGTTTCTGCAGGATAATGCATGACCACACGTTGCCGGTATTGTAAGGATCTTCCTCGATGCGGAAAATGTTCGGTGGCTGTCCTAGCTTGCACGTTCACCAGATTTCGTACCAATAGAAAACGTCTGGTCAATGGTTGACGAGTGACTGTCTCGTCAACATTCGCTAGTCATTACAGTTGATGAGGTGTGGCATCGTGTTAAAGCTGCATTTGCATCTGAACCAGCACATACCATCCGATTTTTGTTTGGCTCATTACCCAGGCGTGTAAGTGCTGTTACTACTGCCAGAAGTGGTTGTTACAGGTACTCATTTCTCAGGATCTGTGCACCCAATTTTTTTAAAAATTTAATCACTTGTTATTTCCAGTATAATATATTTTTCAATAAATATGATTTTGTTTTATCTGCACTTCTTCCTGATATAGCAATTTAATGGCCTGTAGTGTATATATTAGCTGGAATATTTTAATATTAAACACAATTTCTATAAATGATCTCTTTTTATAAATTCGAAAAAACAAAATAAAATATAATATTTTCCTGTTGCGTTTTACATTGGAAAAAACAACTAAATGAAAAATTCTTAGAAACTTGTCTCGAATATCTCGAAATAAATTATTTTTAAAAAAATTATCGGGGCTCTTTTTAAAATCAAATCATACATTTCGCTTATTTCTGTATACATAAATATAAGCGAAATATTTCTTGCTAAAACGGTAAAACTGTCTGCAATATATTATATATTATTCCCTTTCTTTTACAAAACCTTTGAGTTTGTAATTACGCAGCTATAGTTAACTGTATTACCTGTCTCGTAAATTAGCTGTGAATGTGACATTTGATAAGTTTTATAACCATTGTGTAAGGAATCAGAATGGTATTAACAGGCTTTCTAGTGGTCTCCAATACTTTAAAGTAATGAAGGAAAAAATTAACTTATATTAGAAGAATCTCTCTCTCTTAAGAATATAATAGTTCATTATCTCAAAAAATAGAAACAGTGTTAAGTAAATGAAAAATCAAAAGGTGAATAGTCTAACGAGAAAAAATTGATCAGGAAAAATTAAATTTTTTGATATTTTTAAATAAATTCAACTCGATGATTTAACAAAACAATAATTAGAACACCCGACTAGATTCGGAAACCAAAAGTTGATTTTCAGAAGAATTTTATTGTTTTAATGAGCATAAATAGGCTTAGTCACACATACTTATTGAATAAAGAACATGTATCACCCCTAGTTTTTTAAAAAGGATATATTTATAAAATTTTAGCAAAATTTCTAAGTTAAGATAAACAACGTAAATAAAATACACTGGATGTATTTTATTTTTAATTGCATTGATATATTTCTTTTTTGATACCGATGTGCACAAACCGTATGGTAAAAAAATGTTTAAGAAATAAATATTTTATACAAGCATTAAAATTTAACTTTAGTAATTTTTCGTCTTAAAATTGCTTTATCATCTAAGCTAAAAATATCTGTAAAATATGATTAATTGTAATTATCTTAAAACCTGCGGTTTCTTACACTCTAAACATCTCATAACACAGTGTTACAAATTGAATTGAATTGTATTAGATTGTTTTGGAGATAACTCATTTTTCGTGCACAAATTATCGTGAAACTTGCATCCTTTAAAAACACATTTAAAAACATTTTTATAAGTTATAAAGTAAATATATGGGGAAAAAACTTTAAATTCTCCGATTTTATGTGTATCATTTTTTCTTTTGCCTCAATACTTATATTTATTTTCTTTTTTTCCCTAATTGCACCAACATTTAACATTTAAAAGACACCTTTTGAAAGAAGTCGGATACCTTAAGATATTCAGGAATATTTTAATTTTTGCAAACGTGGTGTGTATTCATATTTTTATCAAACTTTTTTTCTTTTAATTTCTTACATAATTATTTCCCTAATTCAACAAAATCATTTACGTAGTTTGAAATAACTTACTTAGAGTTTTCCATGCTATTTTTCTTAATTACAATGCTGTAATTTTATAATTATATCATCTATTGACTTTAAATCTCATATGAAAAACTTTTCAAAACAAGAATTCCAAAATTAATATCTTTGATTTATAAATATCTTAATATCTTTTTAATTAATAAACAATAATTAGAAATCTAAAATATAGTTGAAATATTATAATATAGCACACTTTACATCTAAAATTTGCTGTTACGTTTGATTCGTTGCAAAAGTATTCTTCAGCACTTAAACTATCAATGCAAAGACGCTGAAGTATGCTAAAACTCATACTTAAAAGTCAAGTTACTCTTTACAGAGCCTCATTATTACATAGTATGTGTGTGTGGTTATATTAAAACCATTATTGTAAGGTCCTGAATAGCGACATCTAATATAAAGTAGATATTTTGTTCAAATTAGCAGCTTTACATATTCTTTAGACACATTCTTAGAATAATTTGCAAGAAAGTGATGAATAAGATAGTTATATGTAGTTTCTTTTCATGCAAATTATCTCTTGATCCTTTTCAAACATTTTCTGCCTTGTGGTAAGAAAAATAAATCTTCAATACATTTCTCCATCACTTCCTTATTATTTATTAAAAAATATAATTGAAAGCATTTTTTTTTAATTTTTTAATTGAAGTAGATTTAATTGAATCAGCTTGAATTTCGTATACATTAATCTGATACTTTAGCATATATATGTAACCATTAAAGTGTGAAAAGTGTTTAATAGAATAACTAGGAATTTTTCATGAAATAGCTGTTCAAATCAGTTAAGATACATAAAGTTATCGAATTCTATGCTTTAACTAGGTATTCTATTGAAAGACGACAACTTGATCGTTAAAGTATGAAATACAGTACTCGAAAGTTATTTGAGCCAATTCTAGCTGCTTTTAATCACTTTTGAACCGCTTATAACTTTGCAATGGCGCGCGTGTGTATACCCTTCATTTCGATGCTTTTAGACGTAGAATTTAGACATATTTATGTTAGCGTTTTACATTTTGGATTATTAACAAATATTTTTGCAATCTGTTTTCAAGCAATTACTTATGCAGGAATGGGAGAGCAACCCGTAAATAAGAAAAATTCAATGCAAGAGATTTGAATCTTTAACAAATAAGGGTGGGGCAAGTAAAAAGCGCCACCCTTACCCGTGAAGAATTATTAACTTTGATAGTAGAAGTAAAAAGTGCTAAGAGAAAGCGCAGAAAAAAGTACCACGTGACTATTGGTTACACCAGCATTATGATATCCTTGAAGTTCAAGGAGCAGAAAAGTTAATTGGGCCAGTAACAGATGCAAAACATATTCTTTTTCTTTCCCTTTCTGTTTAACATATGTTAGCAATATGAGTAATAAGAAATTATATCATCTGCATTTATTTATTATTTATCAATTAGCCATCTGCAATAGGGGTTAAATATATTTTTCTAGAGGTTTTAGCTATTTAGGATCAAATAATTTTTAAAATTTTTAAAATTATTTATTTTTTACTTCAACGGTCTATCATTAGATTTTTCATAGAATAACTATTATGGTTATTTCATAGAATAACTAGGTAAAGCGCGAAATTTTCATCTATTATAAACTTTAACAGACGTCTAATTATTTCACGAAATACCTAGTTATTCTATGAAATAATTGAATTACATACTTTAACGGTAACGTACACACTAGTTAAATAACATTGTTTTGTTACAGAAGAAAATAAAATTTTAAATATTCAGAAACGTAATCCTACACACATATACACAATAATAGAAAATATTCGAGAAGTAGAAACACTAAAATGAAGCAATCAAAATTGATACATCAGGGCCTATAAAAGTAGCAGAATTGTTTTCAGTGTGGCCCAAGAAACATTTCTCTTTCTGTTTAGAATACAAAGGAAAATTTTAAAAATGTTATTATTGTTAGGTAGTTCACGTAATTAAATGGATATCTTAAATTTATTTACAGAAAATTATGTACGTTTTAATGCTTAAAATAAAATTTATACTTTTAGTTAAAATATCAGCAAAGCTGCGTTTAAAGTTAGCAATAAAAAACTGGCATTGCGCTTATGAATACTATGTGTCCGTGGACAACCGTAATAATGCTCGTAGTCGAAGCATGACCTTGAATTCTTAAAACAATCTCAAATTTTTTACTACTTCGAATTTTGTAATTAATGATTAACTCAGTATATATATAAAGAGGTGATCAAATGTGTGGACACTTTTTTTAAATTGTAATGTTTTTTTTCCAAGTTTGGCTTATAGAAAACTTTACGTTGCACATAATGCTTGGACATTTATATCATTTTAAAGGGAATTTAATACTGAATGCAATACAAAAACAAAATTCAAATATTTGCAAAGAAACAAAAAGTTATGTAGCAATAACTGTCGAGAGAGAGAGAGAGAGGAGAGAGAGGATGTACATTAGATACTGATGGTAGCAGTGAGTTATCAGAGCTTTGTGAGGTTGCTTTGTGAGGTATTACAGCTTTACATCGATATTTCATTGAGCTGAAAATAGTTTTAAGCTCCTATTTCGTTATTACATGATTCTAGGAAACAATTATATCATCAATTAGTTCCTTTTTATTTCATGGGTGCCTCATTCGGACGAGAGTTTATAAATTGTGCCACATGTTTGCAATAGGATTGAGGTCAGGACTGTTTCCTGGCCAGGATAACAATGATATTTGGTCAAAAGCAAGGAACTAATTAAGGATATAATTGTTTCCTGGCATCATGTAATAACGAAGGAAGAGCTTAAAACTATTTTCAGTTCAATGAAACACGTATGTGAAGCTGTAATAAAGAAAATGAAGGCAACCTTACTAAGCACTGATAACTCACTGCTATCATCAGTATCTAATGTATATCGACAGTTATTATATACAGCATAATCTTTCTTGTGTTGCAAATATTTGTAATTTTTTTTGTATTGAATTCCCTTTAAAATGATATAAAATACCTAGCATTTTGTGCAACGTAAAATTTTCTATAAACATACAAACTTAAAAAAAACTAACTATTTAAAAAAGTGTCCACAATGTTGGCCACTACTGTATATATATGCATACGTGGTGCCGGCCGCTATTTCCCAGCCATACCACTAAATGTACTTCGCATGCCTCGGAGCGTTATATGTGTTTTGGGAGCCTGCCAGTTGTTAGCAGCTCAATGAAGGGAGGACGCCATGTTAAGGAAAAGACGAGACGCGCACTGCAACGCTGAACCAGAGACTACACCATGTTAGAATGACGAGATGGAAGACGATAACGCCTTGTGTTTGATATAAACTACTGAAGATGAATTACACTTTTCCTTGTACCAACGAACAGTATTGTGAATTATGTAAATAATAGTGAACAATTGCATTTTAAAATTAAATAAAGAAGACTGTTGTGCCATCCTGACCATCCCTATATATATATGTGTGTGTGTTCTTATTGAAGTCCAATGATTTCTTTAGTAACATGCTATAAAGATGCTCGACGAATTCTAGTTTGAGTCTAAAAAATATGCACTTGAAAACGTTAATATTAAGACCATAATCATTACACTTGTTATGGACTTCTATAACATACTGTTTATGAATTGTTTATGTCAAAGAAATTGTTTGAAAATGTATCAAAATATTAGTTAATAAAAAGCACATAATTTTAAAAAAATGTATTAAAACAAAACATAATATATAAATGTTAATTCCATCCTGATTAAAAATGTTTATTACAGCCATCGAATCTGAATTTAGTTTTTAACACATTTATCTGATTTCTGTAGAAAACTGGGATAATTACTTGCTGAATAATGTTAATAATAATGATCTCTTGTCATTTCTTTTATGAAATTCTTGTTTCCTTACCTGACTCCTAATCTAAAATTTTACTTAGATTTTGACTTAACTAAAAAGTATATACAAGTATATATAGAAATAGAAAGTATATATAGAGTATCAGGAGTATCATCCTGATATGCATGTTTGAACAGCCTGTCTACATGTGGTTCAGTAAAGGAACATGACTCAAATCCTCAACATAACAGAAAAACCTCGGCATCGGGTTTGCAAGCATGACTACTGAGTTACCGCAGCTATAGAATTGTTTCAGAATATCGCGGTACACACTGAGAGGCCACTTTATTGCGACCACATGACAATTTTATACAAATTAGGTACTAAGTCACCGTATTGCTACTAGAGGGTTATGCCAGTATGAAAATAAAAAATAATAATTTATAAAAAACAGCAGTGGGTATATAAGTAAATTTCTTGCAGGGGTGGTTAATTTGTGATACTTTGAATGTGGATTCATGGTAGGATCTCAGATACAAAGACCACCATATTTATAGAAAGTACCACGTAAAAAGCGTCACAGAATTTTGAATATTTGCTATGGGAGGTAACACAAACAATAGCCTGCGTATCTTTAGTGATGTTTCATATTTTGTACGTTATTTGGGCTAAATGTGTTTAGTTGTTTATATATATACATATGTGTATCATTTGAATATTAACCAGTGACCATTGCATCCAAAAATGTTTAAGTGTTTTCAGTAAATTTATTTATCAAGATTTCTCAAAGCAAGAAGCTTAGCCTTTTATCACAGAGTCGCAAATTGGAAAATAATTTTTATTTGTTGTTTTTTTTAAATCCTGAGAGAGAAATTCAAAAAATAACCAGTCTAATTTCACAAACCCATAACCCTTTAAGACACAGCCCATAAAATTGTGCTGAAACACTCCACGTTCTAGGGGGGGGGTTGCAAAACCTTTTTTATTATTTTTTCCAGTGTCATTGGGGTCAGTATAGTGTTAATAACCAGAAGAACGTAATATTTAAAGATAAAAATATTTTTATGTTCAGTACACTTAAGGGATAAGAATAAAATGGATAAGAATGTCTTAAAGGGATAAGAATGTCTAACACACGCAGGTCGTGCGAACTGGATCTTGAAAGGATATACTTATTTGTGACAGGACGATTAGTTACTAAATCTGAACTTGT
The DNA here is from genome assembly GCA_019973935.1 of Trichonephila clavipes. Lineage (NCBI taxonomy): Eukaryota > Metazoa > Arthropoda > Arachnida > Araneae > Nephilidae > Trichonephila > Trichonephila clavipes. Next base: position 502,856 of record BMAU01001425.1, read on the forward strand.
GCGAGTCCCCGAATCAATTTTAGAAACCAAATACGTGGTTTTTTTTTGTTTGTAGTTATTTGACCTGGTTCAAAAGCAGCTTTACATTGTCCAAGCCATAAGACGATAATAGGTTTCTAGACTGCTAGGCTCTTTACCACTACTTTAGTTTCTTCCACGGGCTGGGTCATTTTCCCCCGAAAAGAAAGGAAATTCGAGTAAATTTAAGAGGGACTGGGAATCTCTCTCTCTCTCTATTTTGTCCGTAACGCAATGTGTGGAATAGTTCGGGGGTGGAGAAGGGTCAGTGAAAAAAGAAGAGATACGTTTTATAATTAGAAATCATATTCAAATCAGTGAGTGATAAACTACGTAAGTACCTTCGTAGTGACATGGTCGCTGTTAGAGGAGTCTGAGATCGTATGATGCTTAGTGTTTGTTGTTTCCTTTTAAGTATTACATGATTGAAAATAATGGAGTTCTTGGAAAGGGATGTGTTTACATATTCCATTTTGTTTTCAGTTCAAGAGAAAATGGAACTTCTTTATAATGAAGTGTGGACTGCCAACGAAGAATAAGTTTGCTTACAGTTTCCGTTGAGGTTTTCCTATTCAAGAGAAATTTCTGGTATCCGATGCTATTTTTTTTTTAGGAGAGAGATTTGTGAGTTCTTACTGAACATGAGCCAATCCTAGGATTATCACCGCACTGCAAAAATTGATGATGCCCAATGATTCCCACTGCTTTGGCTGGACAAGATACTAATAAATTGATTGCTGAAATCTATTCAATATAAAATCGCACCATACCATTATTCACTGCACCTACAATTTGAAATGTAAAATGACATTGAAGTTCAGATACTAGTTGTACATGTTTATACCATTATAATGTTTGTGAGCATTTGTAATAATCTGAGCACGAATTTTCTTCATCAACGTCTGTAATATGTTTTCTTGTTCACTTCTGAAGCTTCAGTGTGTGGTATGGACTTAGCTATGTACGCATTTCTATGAACCATAAGACAAAATATTCTTAGCTATTTGTTTATAGCTGAAATTATATGTACAGCTGTTGGGTTATGGCTACAAGGTTGAGAAAGGAAATGACATCAGCACCTACTCCATGTATGCTTCTTTGAAGTGTTAGGCGTTCCGGCTTCCATAAGGTTAAGTCTTAGCCTTACCCTCAAAACTTATGGGCTGGGAAAGTCATCTGGTCATTTATCTACGTACCAATTGCGTCTTAATTAGCCTCTTTATCGGCATACAATGTGTACCACTCTGGAAATCTATTGATTAATTGTTGTTTTCCGTTTCATAATAAAATGAAAGTGTCGCAACTAATGTACAAAATTAATAAACATGAAATAGATTCTATAGCAGCAGTGCAGAAATATATCAATATAAATATATTCAGATACGTGTAATTATTTAAGGTTTAAATTGTTTAGAAAGTAATTAAAAACTACTGACGCTGAATGTTGGGCCGTAGAGTCTGGGTTTGAATCCCGAAGAAGGCATGGATGTTTGCAAATGTATAGATCCTTTGCGGCATGGGGGTACTCTAAACAACCTTTGAGCCGCAAGTCTTCTTGTGAAGTTGGTGGAACGTGAAGATAGGTGGGAGGACCCTGACAACCTCGAGGGTGTTCTGCCTCAATATTGGGGAGGGGGAGGGGACCAAGATAAATCGTACTGTCACCTGTATGGTGCTCAAAGCTAGGCTGACGACAGACGTTTATCCAGTTCTCTGCAGCAATGAATTTCAAGGACCTCGATCTGGCACAGTCAGACAGGTGGCATTAGTAAAAATAAACCAATTTTAGAAAATTGAAGGAGTTTTCTAAAATTTTGCAATGTTGTTTTAGAAACTCTCAATGAATGGTTTTTGTATATTTTTTCATCGAAAGTAATAGCATCGGCAGTGGTGTGTAGAAAAAGAAATAATTCGTATGTAAGGAAAAGGAAATTAAAATTACAAAACTTTGAAATTTTTTTAAAAATGTATAGTTAAATGAGAAAATAGCAAAAAAGTAAAGAAATTTAATGAGTATTCTTTTCCAAATAATAAATCAAAATTGAAAATTAGGATAATTTTAAATTTGTTCTAATAATTGTGTTCCTAAATTGTTACTGCTTTATTTTGTATGTTACGATAAGGATATGGTATTCCTCAAAAATATTAAATAATACTACCACAAATGTGTATATATATATACAGTCAGGTCTTTTAATGCGGATTGTTTTTATGCGATTTTGAAGTTGTGCGGTTTTGTATTTCAAACATTTGCGGTTTGTATTCCAAACATTTCTAGATTTTGTTATTATTAATATTTTTATACTGAGACGTAGATTGTAGTATTCCGAGAATTTCCGTATCTTTTTGGTGCTTACGTCTGCGGCTCGGCTGCGACAGTCTTAGATTCGCATTCGTTATTTCAGTTGTATTTCAGTAGTATACCGATACGATATCATTATTTCGAAATTATATTTTCTCTTAGCGGTGCCTCGTTCATTTTTATAAAAGTTTCACTTTAATAAGTGGCGAATTTAAGTTGCAATATAATAAGCAGCAAATTTTGATTACTGGATTTAAAGTGAGTGTAGTAAAGTTTTATTTTTCATTAGAAAATCGTAAGTGTAATTTTTTTAAATTTCTTTTCTAAGATTTTATTTGGCCCAATGGAGAAAAAAAAAACATCAAAGACAGTCAATTTCGTTGGAAACGAAAATTGCAATTTTAGATCGCTTAGGAGAAGGATCTACGGCTATTGGAAATCATTTTAATTTAGGCGAATCTACTGTCAGAGCAATTAAAAAGAATGAAGCTGCAATAAGAAAATCGGTCATTTCTGGTACAAAATTAAGCTCCAAATTTACATCGTACACAAGGGATGTATTATTAGAAAGAACGGAAAGAGCCATTGCAATTTGGATTGAGGAACAAGTTTAAAGAAGGATTCCTGTAAGTGGTTATTTAATCCAAGAAAAAGCTCTCAATGAAACAGTCAGAACCATCAACTTCCACTTCCCAAGCTGGAAAAGAATTTTCAGCTAGCAAAGGATGGCTAACCGGGTTCTTAAAAAGAAATGCACTTCATAATATTAAGATAACAGGGGAGAGTGCGACAGCAGATGAAGGAGCAGCAAAAATATTTCTAGAGGAGCTAGCGAAAATTATTGAAGATGGGGACTATTCTACCTATCAAGTATTTAACGCTGATGAAATAGGACTTCATTGGAAAAAATTGCCTAACCGTACTTACATCGCAAAGGATGAAAAAAACTGCAAGTGGACATAAAGCAAGTAAAGATCGAGTCTCCTTATTACTTTGTAGCAATGCATCAGGAGATCGGATGTTGAAATATCTCTTAATAAATAAATCTCTTAGACCACGTGCCCTTAAAGGTAAAGATTTAAAACAACTGCCCGTGCATTAGATGGCTAACCCGAAAGCCTGGATGACAACAGCTATTTTTACAGAATGGTTCAATAATTGTTTCGTTCCAGAAGTGGAAGCCTATATGAAGGAAAAATCTCTCAATTTTAAAGTTTTATTAATTGTTGACAATGCAGCAAGTCATCCACAATTAGAACATCCAAATGTTCAACTAGTATTTCTTCCGCCCAATACAACAAGCCTTATTCAGCCATTAGATCAAGGCATAAAAAATATTATATTAAGACAACGTACAAATTCATCTTGAATAAACTAGAAAATGAGTCCTTAACAGTAAAAGATGTGTGGAAGCAATTTTCTATTTTTGATTGTTTAATTCATGTTGCATCTGCTTCCGCTCAAATAAAACCTAGAACTTTAAATGACTGTTGGAAAAAGATTTGGCCAGCATATGTGACAGACAATACAACCACTCAAACATCGACACTATCAGATGAAATAATTAATTTGGCACATGAAATTGGAGGAGAAATTTTTAATACCTTCAGCCACGATGATATAGATGAATTGCTTGTGGGAGATGCATTAAGTGACAATGATATCATTGATTTAACTTTAGATCTAACTGTAGACGGCGTCGTAGGTCTAGAAGGTGATAATGATGAGGAAGAAAAATCAACTCCCCTCACTGGAAAATTAATTCAAGAAGGTCTTCAACTTTGCAGTAAATTAGAAAATCATTTTCTTATTAATGCCCCCAATTCTGAACGAGCCTCTAAATTACAACGTGAGCTGCAGAACTGCATGTCTGGATATCGTGAACTATATAAAAAAAATAAAAGAATCCTCATCGCGCAAAGTTTAATTACTGATTACATTGTCAGAAAAGGAAGAGAGCGACACAGAACAAGAATGAAGTTTGTGAAAATCCGTGGCCTTTACAGCAAATATCTATTGCAGAGACAGTCTCTTCTGATGATGAAGGTGATTTGGATATATTTATTTGGAAGGTGAGGTATATTTATTTACTCTCCTGCAATTTTTTTTGTCCACTAAACTTACAATGACTTATTTTAACTTGTGTAAAACAGTTCATATGCTGTTCTTTTGTATGACATTTTAATATTAATACTTCATATTCCACTATACTTTATAACCGTTTTTTAATTTAACTGAGTGGTGTATCCATTTTTTCCTATATAAAAACATCAACTTCTTTACAATTATTTTTTAAAGTTCTTATATGTTTAATCCTATTTTCTTCACAGTTAAAAAAATGTAATTTTAAATGTTTATTTTCAAATAAAGAGAAGAGTGTAAGGCTACAAATTCTTTGTGGAAAAAATATTAGAGGTTTAGTCTTTACTTTCTAAAGGAAGGGTTTTAAAATAATTTTCATGTGATTACTTAGATTGCTTTTACAAAATAAGATTGAATTGCTTTCTGCACATTCTGAAAACTAAGTATACCCGTTATCATGTTTTCCCTGTATCATAAAACTAAGCCAATAAATATTCTTTGAAACCAGAAACAGTCAAAAACTTTATTTAATGTATTTTAATAAACATATATAGAAAATAAATATTTATTTTATCCTTTCAATCATCTAGGTTATGACCCACTAGTATTACTATTTTATAAAGCCTTACAGTTGGTACTAAATATAACTTTAAAATTTTAGAAGAAAAAAAGAACTAGTTTGAGGCACTATTCTACAAAATCCGATTTCTAAAATGTTCAATTTCAAATAACGCCACAATAATATTGTCTTTTTTTGTATTTAATAGGTACTAAATACAATTTAAAGTTTTTATACGGAAAAAAACTAGTTTGAGACACTCTATTCAACGAAGTCCAATTATCAAAATGTTCTTTCGAAGCCATAAACTCAATCTTTTACATTTCTTGGTGATAGTTTATAAGAAAGACAAAAAATGTTATAGTAAGAAGAAAAACAAATTCATCTGAAATGTTTCTTCTTGTTTGAAATTAAACTTAATGCTCTTTCTTTTTGCTCTGAAAACCAGAAAACTTTCTGTAGTGTAATGACTCTATTCTTTAAAAGTAAAAGAAATGCTAATTTTTGGTTATTAAAAACTGGGGATATATAGCAGTAAAGTTATTTGAAAGGTGAAATTTTTGTATTTCATTAATGTCACATTAAAGTGCTGAAAGAAACTGTAATATAATTAATGATTTTAGAATTAAGGAAGAAAACATGTGACCGAAAAAGGCAATTAAAAATGATAGCTTTAAAAAATATTGCACTTTTTTTTAATTAATATTTATTTCTGATTGATTAGTTTGATCAGAGAGAGAATTATTTAAGGATTAATACTAATTTTTGCTTGTAAGAATTATTGATAACATTTTTTATGACTTGACATCAATCAGCAAATTGAGGTAATTTATTTTTTTATTTAACTAATCATTATTAGATAAAAAAAAGAATTATTGACAGATTGATAAAAAGTCCGTAAAAACTAATTTTAACTGGATAATTCAAAATTACGATGAAGTATATTAATAGTAATATAAAATACTGTCTTTAAAATAATAAATGAGTTCAAAGAAAGAAAATATTCCTCTATAAAAAGTAATAAAGGGTGTTTTTTTTAGGTATAGAACTTTTAAATTGCAATAAAACAACGATGTATTATTCGATTGACTTGAACTTTTTTTATTCGAAAGATAATCTTTTGGCATTACATTTTAAATATGATTTCTGGCATATGACTGCCACGGCTGGCTCGGATGTAGTCCAATCTGGACGTCCAATTTTCGATGACTTTTTCCAACATTTGTGGCCGTATATCGGCAATAACACAGCGAATGTTGTCTTCCAAATGGTCAAGCGTTTGTGGCTTATCCGCCTAGACCAATGACTTTACATAGCCCCACAGAAAATAGTCTAGCGGTGTTAAATCACAAGATCTTGGAGGCCAATTCACAGGTCCCAAACGTGAAATTAGGCGGTCACCAAAAGTGTCTTTCAATAAATCGATTGTGGCACGAGCTGTGTGACATGTTGCGCCGTCTTGTTAGAACCACAGCTCCTGGACATCATGATTGTTCAATTCAGGAATAAAAAAGTTAATAATCATGGCTCTATACCGATCACCATTGACTGTAACGTTGTGGCCTTCATCGTTTTTGAAGAAGTACGGACCAATGATTCCACCAGCCCATAAAGCGCACCAAACAGTCAGTTTTTCTGGATGTAACGGTGTTTCGACATACACTTGTGGATTAGCTTCACTCCAAATGCGGCAGTTTTGTTTGTTGACGTAGCTATTCAACCAGAAGTGCGCTTCATCGCTAAACAAAATTCGCTTATGAAAATCGGGAACAACGGCAATCTCGTTTTGGGCCCATTCGACGAAGCTACGCCTTGCTTGAAGATCGTTTTGATGAATTGCCAAACCAAACTGAGAATAAATCACTTGACAGCTGTTAAATCGGTCGCCATCTTGGAAAGTAATGCCAACTTAAACTTCTATACCTGAAACAAAAACACTCTTTACTTCCATGCTTATTTGTGATTAAATAATTATCATTCCTTTTCTTACTTATTGTATACTTTCAAGGTATTCAGAAACAGTTTAAATAATTTCACCAGAATAATTTTGTGTAAACAGTAATAAGTTTGTGGAGTTTAACTATTGCAGCTTCTTTTTGACAAATATCGAGATCATCTTTATGTCTTTCATAGAAATGTTAAGAGGTCTCAGGGGTGTTAACTTTGTCTGGAGGGTTGAAAATATAACCAATTTTCAAATAGATATAATTCTTTGAAATTAAAATTAAATAATTCGATTATTTTATACATTATTTATAAAGAAATGAGGCTTCAAAAAAGTACGAAATGTTTTTAAAATATAATCATAATTTTACAACTTACATGTATATGAAAATAAGAAACATCTCTGTAATAAATATTAAATTAATTTTATGTTGCGCATGCTATTATCTAAAATAGTAGTATTTGATGAATAAAACTTCATGTAGAATGACATAAAATGTATCATTATGACATAAATGTATGATACTTTTTAAGCCCTGCATAATTTTAGTAGTATATACATTCTGTATTTTAAAATACTTGAAAAATACTGAAATATTTTCGAAAAAAAATAATGTATTTTTTAAAAAAATTTATAATTCATCATTTAATTTATACGAAATAGCTACAGTGTATAATACGAATTTATTTAACTTTATAAATCAACTTATTGCTAGTAATTAGAGCTACTATTTTAGAAAACATAATGGACAAGTTCTAGTTTGTAAACAACAACATTGAGTGGAACCCACCGGAACTTCCGGTTTAATGTTAATATATGGGAAAACATCGAAATTCAACTAAGTTTTTCAAAGTTTTAATGCAAGTTTTTGAAACTTTTTTTTAACTATATGGATAGAAGATGATCTGTAGATTTCAGATTTCGGATTTCATATCATTTAATTCAATATTTTTTCTAAAATACTTTGTTAAATTTTTGGCTAACTTAGAGCAAGGTTGATATAATCGCTAGCTTATCGCTTTTTTTGGCGACTAATAGAATGTTTAACAAGCGAAATGTGTACTAAGTAAATAGTATTAGCTTGCGTGCGCCATATTGAATTTGTTTTATTGTTGTTTATATATTTGCGTTATTATATTATGCGTTATTATATTATATATATAATATATATATATTATTATAAATATTATATTTATTATAATAATTGTATTAATATATATGTGAATTTTTTTTGTTCCTTTCCTGGATATAAAACGAAAAGTAATGACAAATACTTTCGAAATTTTTTTAATTATTTGTGTTAACCATTTTATATTCATTAAGATACTGCATGTACTTTCCGGCAAGTGTTTCTATATATCACATTTTATATAGTTATTGGATTAAATTTCTTCCCTCTTTATTTGAAGAAAAGTAATTATAAATATATGAAAAATACTTTTTATTATTTATATTTTGTTAATTGTTCGACCTCATTAAATCTTAATTCCTTCATTTCTAGTGTTCGAAATTTTTTTATTGTTTCTATTTTGTTTAATTGTATGTTAATAAAGATTAATTATGCTAACTAAAGATTAACTATAATTTGTTATAGTTATTTTATCAGTTCTTTGAATCCATATGTATTGTATTTTTGTAAAATCATATCATGTTGAGAAAAGAACAACATTATGTGTGTTAATTTCTGAATTTGTAATTTATAGATCATGTCGAGTGGTTATTATATGGAATTGGATGAAACTCCAAAGACTCGTTATGATGAAAAATTATCTTGTAATGGGAACAAACTTCCTGATCCATTTGATCAGAGTACAATGGAGCATGTATTTGTATATAATAAGAAGTTGTGGCCTCCAATAACTTTTGGAGACATATACATGTACCTTGTAGAAAAGGAATATACTTACACAAGGGAAAAAATGAGGAATCACAAAAGTTTAGATGCATTTAGCTATGTATTGAGTGGGAAAGTAAGCCCCATTTCAATATATAGAAACAATGCTCTAAACATTTGTATTCTAACTGTAAAGTACAAGCTAGCCAGACTATGAATAAATTTCATAAATGCTGGTTTTTAGCTTCCTGCAATGGTATAGTTCATAGTGGGCATTGTACTTGCATGGCTGGGTAAGCATTGTTTTTTAAATTAATAAAATTGAAGGATAGCATGATATCTTTATTCTTGAATTTATATATTAGGACTTTCAATCATTTATGAGATTCGTTGTTTTTAATTATCCTGAAAGATTCTAAATAAGTGTGTATTTTTAAAATTACCACTTTTCTTTAAATAAGACATTTAAACTTTTACTGTTCTTTGAAATTGTCCGATTGAACTTATTTGCATTGATGTGTTATTTTAAAATTAGTGCTCTTTCGGATTAGGAGAAGTTTGTTCTCATGTTGCAGCATTATTGTTTGCTGTTGAAATGGCAAATAATAAGGAGAGCCCTGCACCAACATCTGTAGCTTGTATGTGGAACAAAACTAGCAAGAAAGTAAGCTTCATGAAATAATACTTAGGAATTAAACTTAGTTTTAACTAGGCATTACATTTTTAAAAAGTTTTATATAAATTTTAATTTTGAAACATTGAAGAAATTTGCTTACATTAAAATCATTGTTGATAACTCATGATAGAGAAACTCCTTCTGTAAAAGCAAGCTTTTGTGAAAATTAAGTTTAATATTCCTCTTTATTTTTGTGTTATTAATGGAAATATTTTATCATTTTGTTTGAAATCTTACATTTAAAAAATTGGCTTAAGTTTTTATGTATTGTTAATCGAATATTTTCAGATTTAAAGTAAAATCATTTATTGCAATGTTTCTAACAGGGTTGATCCAGTACAAGTTTCTGCTATCAATTTTAGCAGAAAAAGAAAATGCAAACAGAAGGTTTTTAAAAAATCAAAATTGCCTTCTGAAGAAGCATATAAAACTTTCTTAGAAGCTATTAAGGTAAATTTATGAAAAAAAATAATAATTAATTTTCATATGATATTTTATAACAATTTTCTGTACTATTATTTTTTGCATTGGATCTTGTGAAACATCTAATTTTTCGTCATTCATGAACCAATCACATAATTTTGGGAAACAATACGACTTTACAAACGAAATATATTAGTTGTTACGTTTGAATACCATGAGAGAATGTTGAGTGGCAAAATATTTGGCACATATCAGTGATTTTACCAACAGATATAATACACTAGTGCCAGTTTATGCATATGAGTTAATTTTGCCATTGCCAAGAGTGTGAGCAAAATGATACTTATTTGGGTGAAAAATCAATTCTTGTTTTTATAATCTATTTTATGTTACACACATGAAATAATAATACATCACATTTTTATTGAAATAATACATTATCGATTCATTTAATCTACTAATATTTCAGGAACATAATCCTGATGCACCATATCTGGAAGATCTAACAGATGAGGAAGAAACATCATCTGCCAGTGAAACAGAGCATCAGGAAGAAAATCATCTTCCGAACTCATGTTTTGCCAGAAATTTTAAGAAATTAATTTGTATTTATTATATGTTTTAATACATTATTTTTATTTTATATGCAATTCATTGTGTTGTAAAAATAAAAAATTATTTTCATTAAAGGATGAATTTTAATTAATCCGAAACTTTCATGTTTAACTCAGGATGTAAGAGTTTTCTAAAAGTTTAATCATACTTTTAAATATACTATTTTTTTAAGTCTACATGTAATTCAATTAGTAAAAACAATTACATCTTTTCTAATGATATTTTCCCTTCATATTGTATAATAATTACTATAAGTAAATTTTTGAAAAGTTAAATTTCTTTAATTTGCATATATTTTTTCAATGGTTTGGAATCATTACTACATTAAAGAATAAATATTATTGCCTTTACTTTAAATATGTAGGAATCACTTTGGAAATAAAAATTTAATCAAGACACAAGAAATATTTATATTATAATGTACACTTATTGAAATGAAAAATTTAAATTCAAAGTTTCCATACAAAAAGGAGAATTAAATTAGGAACTTATGATTGATAACAATGTTACCATAATATACACTTTCACTAAAAGGGAATTCTTGTAATCAAAAACTTATATATTAACTAATATTCTATGAACACTGGCTGTTTGTGAAAATACATTTCAGTATTACTATTAGACATATCTAGATTAATATGATATTCATTATTTTATTTGTTTACATGTGATGAATTTTCAATTTAAATATTTTATGCAACAATATTTTTAAAAATATTTATTACTTTCCACGTTTAAAATGCTGCAAACAAATTTCAATGCACTAAAGAAATACATTTAAAAAAAGAAATAGGTTTCTTATATAAAATGCAAACATCGGTAAGAAAAATAGTACATTATCAATATAACAATATTTTACAGAAATGTTTATTACTTTCCATGTTTAAAATGCTGCAAACAAACTTCAATGCACTAAAGAAATACATTTAAAAAAGGAAAAAGGTTTCTTATATAAAATGCAAACATCGGTAAGAAAAATAGTACATTATCAATATAACAATATTTTACAGAAATGTTTATTACTTTCCATGTTTAAAATGCTGCAAACAAATTTCAATGCACTAAAGAAATACATTTAAAAAAAGAAAAAGGTTTCTTATATAAAATGCAAACATCGGTAAGAAAAATAGTACATTATCAATATAACAATATTTTACAGAAATGTTTATTACTTTCCATGTTTAAAATGCTGCAAACAAACTTCAATGCACTAAAGAAATACATTTAAAAAAAGAAAAAGGTTTCTTATATAAAATGCAAACATCGGTAAGAAAAATAGTACATTATCAATATAACAATATTTTACAGAAATGTTTATTACTTTCCATGTTTAAAATGCTGCAAACAAATTTCAATGCACTAAAGAAATACATTTAAAAAAAGAAAAAGGTTTCTTATATAAAATGCAAACATCGGTAAGAAAAATAGTACATTATCAATATAACAATATTTTACAGAAATGTTTATTACTTTCCATGTTTAAAATGCTGCAAACAAATTTCAATGCACTAAAGAAATACATTTAAAAAAGAAAAAGGTTTCTTATATAAAATGTAAACATCGGTAAGGAAAATAGTACATTATCAATATAACAATATTTTACAGAAATGTTTATTACTTTCCATGTTTAAAATGCTGCAAACAAATTTCAATGCACTAAAGAAATACATTTAAAAAAAGAAAAAGGTTTCTTATATAAAATGCAAACATCGGTAAGAAAAATAGTACATTATCAATATAACAATATTTTACAGAAATGTTTATTACTTTCCATGTTTAAAATGCTGCAAACAAATTTCAATGCACTAAAGAAATACATTTAAAAAAAAAAAAGGTTTCTTATATAAAATGTAAACATCGGTAAGGAAAATAGTACATTATCAATATAACAATATTTTACAGAAATGTTTATTACTTTCCATGTTTAAAATGCTGCAAACAAATTTCAATGCACTAAAGAAATACATTTAAAAAAGAAAAAGGTTTCTTATATAAAATGTAAACATCGGTAAGGAAAATAGTACATTATCAATTTGCTAATAAGTAACTTGCAGTAAGCAAGATGTAAATGAGTAACACATGACCAATAATGAATTAGGCCAACTTCAGAAACTTTCCTATATCAATGCACATTGAGAAAATTTAAATGATCACATCTGGCTTATCAAGCGTCCTTTAAATATATTGCATAAAGCTGCTATGACAAAAATTACATCATCCCCAATGCAGGTTTCTTCACTGTTCTTATTATTAACAAAAAGAGATAGGCCCCAAGGATTTTAAAATTCTGAAGGTCTTAAGTCTCCCGATACATCGTTCAATATGTACCCGGAGTCTAGACACCTTACGGGAATTTATTACCTCAGCGCTACTCAATTGTTTTTTACCCTTAGTAGAAGCTGGTAATACTAAGGAAGCCTCTCTTTCAGCAACCAGGTCCTTTACTGGAAAGCCTCTATCTGCAAATGTCACATCACCAGGTCGAATTTGTTCCAAAAATCCGCTTAGCTGTATTATTTGCTTGTCAGAAGTTCTTCCTCCAAACAACTTTGAAACAAATGACACTTTACCTAATGGTGTACATGCAATTAGAAACTTAACAGTATTGTGACTTTTATATTGTGAGAAGGTTAATGCTCTGGCATCAAATTGAAAGCTCTATCAATAAAAATTTCAGAGCAATCAATCAATGCCGTAACCCTGCTCCAATTTTCTTTCAAAAAATTAGCAGGTACCCTTCTCCTATATTGTTGTTTAGATGGTACTCGTATATGTTTTTTAAGGACCTCAGTCAGTCTTCTTACCCATTCCTTGAAAATTGAGCTTGCAGCTGACTTGGAAATTTTGAAACGAAAGGCAAGGTCTTCATGTAATAAACCAAGCCGAAGTTTCATAAAAACCAAAAGCAACTGTTCTGAGTACTCAAGGGATGTATTTGTGAGAGGCTTCCACCCAGATAAAACCAGATTCAACAACGCAGTGAGGAAAGCAACATTTTGAATTTTGGTGTAAAAATTAAAAGCTTTCGCATTGTTAAAAATCTCATTTTGTGAATGTTTATGGGTTATGTTCACAAAGTTTGTCTTTAGTGCATTTCTCCATTTCATTTATTTCTTCAAAGGTTAAGTCAGTCTGCCAATCTATTTCTTTGGTATCAAGCTTCAATACAGGGGGTTCATTCTCAATTTCTGGAAAAAATTAATGAAAGAAAAATTATTTCATAAAATTAAAATTTATAAATTAATAAATATTAATCAGCCAAAAAATTTCAAAAGGAAATTAAAATTTTTAATAAATTGAACTAATTTTTTGAAATTTTTCAAATTAACAAATATGCACGAGTTAAATAAATTAGATTAATATGCAAATTAATACAATTACTCGGATTACTTTGCGATACTAACAAAATTTGAACATACCAGTTAAGGGAGCATTCCACACTTCTCTACGTTTTACCTGCCTGTTATATCGGTTCACTGAACTTAATGAACCTTTATTCTTCATACTGGCAAATATAGATGGCACATAATCAGGATGCTCAGCATCACTAGAAGGTTTCCCTGCAAAGCATTTTAATTTCTGAGCATCACTATTTCTTTAGGTAATTTGCTTTAAAAAAAAATTTTAGAAATGAAATAATTCTTATGATAATTAACAATGCTTCATTTATAACATTTATATTTATTATAGTTGACTATGTACAAGATCAAAATTGAAAACTTAGACCAGGAATTGCTAACTCAAGGCACTCTTTCCACAATTGTTAGCATCTTTGATAATTAACTCTAATATAGATGACTTGGTAAAAAAAACTACAATTTAAAAAGTGCATTAAAAAATACTGATGGTCTAATAAATATCTTCAATTAAATATTTCAAGCTACTCATTTTTATTTTATATATAACCTAACTGATTGTATGAACCTGTAAAAAATTTATTAACAATAAAACTTAAGTTTGTACTTTTGTCTTATTTATTACATTATTTTTAAATTCCCACTATTAAGATTAGCATAAAAAAGGGCACGGTTTGAGTAAACAGTCATATTAATCCTTAAGTAACATCGTTTTACCTTTCCATGTTGTTTTGTTAGTTGGAAGTGGTATGCATAATTCTTTTTATCAGATAGTGACACTCTTCCCAAAAAAGTTGGCCACCCATGACTTAGGCTTAGTTAAAATTATCCTTTCATTTAACAAATCATATTAATAATAAAACGAAGCGCAACATATTACATTAAATTTTTATTTTACAACACACAGATTAAAATTTAATTATTCTCACAAAACTAATGTCTGGATAATTTTGATTTCGACGCTACGTAATTATACTTAGATACACAAAAAATAATGATTTCATACAACAAATATTTGTGCATAATAACAATAACAGGTTATTTTTTGAATTTATACATTTAAAAAATACAAATATATGTGATTGTGCAAATAATATAAATAAAATAAGTTGAAAACTACTTCATATTATTGTTATGAAAACGGTTGCCAAAAGTATGGCCAAGGTTACCATAAACAAGACTCGAGCAATGTTTGTAACAAAATACATAAGATTTTTCGATAAAATGCAACAAAATTAGAATAGAATAATTTCAATACTAACCTGTAATGAAATGCTTGTTACAAAGCGCAGATTTAGGATTTGCTTTCAATTTTTCTTTGCAATGCAGCCTCCCATTGCGGCCTTCTAGATGGATTTGTTGGAAAGCGGTACATTTTAACAGCCGAAAGCAAATTTGTACCGCTTCTCATACTGCATCCAACTGCAGAACACATAGTTCCCAGTTTGCTCTTTCTAGGGCTGCTCATTTTTAATTGATAAAATTTTTTTTTTGCGAAATCTAAGACAAATTAAAATAGCTACTGCCTACAAACGTATACAAAACAATGTTATTTTGCTGAAACCGGAAAACAAAAAGGGTTACAACGACATCAGAGCCCCCATAGTAAGCTTTACGTTAGAACTTGCCCATACGCGACGTAAAACAACTAACATTTCTTACAGAAACGTTTCTTAATTTCATATGCTTATAATTTTTTTAAATTATGATTAAACATTTTTACTTATGTTACAACACTTAAGTATATACACTCATGTCCATAAATTAAGGATAATTCAGAATCACACAGAAATTGAACTCAAAAATAAAAATTTCACCTGTAGAATTATCACACACATCTTGAAGAAGAATATGCAAATTACAGGAAACCACCAGATGGCGCGGATAGTACATCACAATGACTTGAGTGTAAGATAGGGGTATATAAGGAAGGGTGGCAAAGAAGTAAAATTGTTCACATGCGCTTTAAAAGCCTTTCAGTGCAATAACCACATAGTTATGGCACAAAGGAAGCATTTGGAGTATTTTTTACGTGGCAGAATTAATGTACGACTGGAATGTGGACGTACCCAGCTGGAAGTGTCCGAGGAACTTGGAATCGCACAGAGTGTCCTCTCAAGGCTTTAGAAATGATTCCAAAATGATGGCAATGTGAGTAGATGTTACAGCACAGGTTGTCCCTGAGTTACAACGCCGAATGAGGACCGGTATATATTTGGCAGTTACTGCCAAAAGAAACAGACGGAGCACAGCATCAGACCTGTCTCATCAGCTCTCTTCAGCTATCGGTACGACAGATTCAAGGCAGACCGTGTACAGACGCTTAGGGCACATTGGTCTATATGCTCGTAGGCCTGTCAGATGTGTTCTACTTACCACAACTCACTATCACCTGTGATTAACCTGGAGTAGAGAGCATGCATTGTGGACACCACAACAGTGGTCTTGTGTGATGTTTTTTCCGACGAGTCCAGGTTTATAGTTTGCAGTCTGATTCTCGCCGGACTTTAATATGGAGAGCTCCAGGTACCCGTTACCACCAAGAGAACACCATTGAACGACACCGTTACGGTGGTGCAGAATGGCTTGTTTGGGGAGGAATTATTCTTGGTTCCAGAACTGACCTGCATGTTCAGACTGTAACGATGACCGGAATGTCATTCTGGAACAACATGTACGTTTGTTTCGGTGCGCCATGGGTGCGGAATTTCTGTTTATGGATGACAACGCCCGTCCTCACCGTGCAAACATTGTAGACGAATGCCTTCATTCGGAGGATATCACCCGTATGGATTGGCCAGTATACTCACCGGAATTTGATCCAATAGAGCATGTGTGGGATATGCTTGGCCGACGAGTTGCAGCCCGTCAACCCCCTCTCACCTGTCTACCGGAACTTCGGAGGGCATTGCTTGATAAGTGGTGTAATATTCCCCAAGATCAGATTGATAATTTGATACTCAGCATGTCTAGGCGTTGTAAGGCCTGTATTGCATCGTCCGGGAGACATACTCCGTATTAACCATCATACTAAACATGTTATACTGTTTTTGTAAATAGGCTTTTGAAATTTGCTCCAGGGAGTAAAGATCGCAATTTTTATTAATTACGTCAAACATATAGCATTTTTTTGCTCTTTACATTTTGTTTAATAAATAGACTTTGCCAATAAGACAAATTTGTTTTGCATCTGTCTTTTTCTTTGCCTGAACTTCATTATCCTTAATTTATGGACATGAGTATACATTTTTACTTACTTTATTTATGTACACACTTTGATATACACTTTTTGAAGCCGAATTTCTTAATAAATAATGAGTAAAACAATCGAATTATTTAATTTTAACCTCAAATAATTGCAGCTAATCGAACATTATTTATAATTTCAGCTCAAATTAACATCCCTGAGACCTCTTAAAGATTATAACGAATTTATAATATTTCCTAAGAGTATAGCTATATAATTTGTCAATAACAAGAAATGGATGAGGGCTTATTAACGTCTCACTTTGAAATTATACTAGGGTTATCAGAAACACTTGTGATTTTGATCTTCAGCGACCAAACGGGATCAAACCACTCAGAAAAAAAGTGAGTCATCACTGACAGATCACTTTAGACCAGGGGTTGCCAACTCGAGGCACGCGTGGCACTGTGGAGTTTTAGCAGTGACATGCGAAGACTTACTGAAAAGTTAAAAAAAAATTCAAAAGATAATAAATAACCAATTTTTTTACAATTTTATTGAAGTGGGATTGTCTCAGACAAAAAAATCAATATTTGGATCAAAGTATGTTTATGAATTAAGAGTAGTCGGTAGGCTCTATACCGACAATGTTAAATTGAGCCATTTAGGAACCTGTTTCTCAGAAATTGTTAAAAATAAAAACTTAAAATTTTGGCTGTGTAGCAATTAGGCTTTTTATTTAAATAATGGTAAAATGTTTCAAATATATTGTTTACTTTTTTTCAAAAAATTTCATCGTAAAAGTATCGTTTTGAAATTTGTGAAAATTGTCATTTTTTTTTACGATAACTGCTTCTGAGCAAAATATTTCAGGAAAATCTCCAAGAAAGTAGCTCCATTATATATAGTTACATATTATTTATGTGCTGTAAAAATAGCAAGTAGTTTCATTCATAATTTTCTATGAAAAAGGTACACGAACTTTGAAAACAATCCTTTTGAGATCATTGCATTTTAAGTGTAAAAATGCACTTAATTACAAAAATAATAAATTACAACATGTATTTGCCCTATTTTATTAAACATTAGTATCTTCTTAATTTTTTAAACATAAATATGAAACAAAAACCTTAAAATGTTCAGAAAATACATATATAGTAATTTTCAGTTTTTGTTCAACGAGAATTTTTTTAGCATTTTGCATCATTTTTCACAAATTATGTAACAATCTGTGAGGAATTTTTAACTTCAATGCATTATAAATATCAAATTTGACCTTATAACATCATAAATATAATGTAAACATGCATCAATATGTAAAATTCATGATTTGGGAATACGTGATTTTACGACGTTAGAAAAATTTAATAATGGATTTGTATGTTTCTCTCCGTGCAAAGACAATTTATAAAAGTTTCAAAATTCAAAATCTTCTCTAAACTGTACAAATGATTTCTAAAAAAGTCAAAAATAAAACTGTTTTTATGTTTTTAAATATGAAATTGGTGTATTCTTACGCATGTAACAAACTTCTCGCAACGACAAAAAGCATTACACATCTGAGTTGTTGTTAGTTATCTTTTTTGAAAAACTTTTGAATTATTAAGCTTAAAAACTTGTCTGAACAATACATAAACATTAATAATTGCAATTATGAACTATTTAAAATATATTGTTTAGTTTTCTCAAAAACATGTAACATAAAAATATCACTGAGAACTTTTTAAAAAATTGACATTTTTTGTCACGATATATGGACTCCAGTCAAATATTTTGGGAAAATCCTCAAAAACTCACATGAAATATATATAGTTACATATAAGTAACATGAGTGGAAAAAATCATTACGTTCATACATTATATTCTGAGAAAAACATGAATACAGTTTTAAAAAACATCATTTTTGAGAAATTTGAATTTTCACTATAAAGTGCCATTTTATCACAAAAATAATGAATTACAACATCTATTTGTCCCATTTTATTAAACATTAGCATCTTTGCAATTTATTTTGCATAAAATAGTATACAAAAAATGTTCTAAATTGCCCAGAACATCATTTTTCATTTTTTTTAACGAGAAAACATCAAAATTTTCTCACATTCTGTATCAATTTTTAAAGAATTTGTAGCTTTCATGCATTACGGATATAAAATTTGAACAGAAAGCATCATAAATATAATGTGAAAATGTATCAATATGGTTTTGGTCAATATGGTGTGAATTTAAGATGGTATTTAAAAATACCTGATTATACGTTTCGTAAGTTTTCCTTAGGTTTTCGTAACATTGTCATTAGGTTTTGTTGTTGCAGACAGTTTCTAAGTTTTAAACTTCGAAAATTACTCTAAACTGGACAAAAGATTTCTAAAACAGACAAAATAAAACATTTATTAATTTTTTAAACATGAAATTCATGTATTTTTAAGTATGTAACCAGCTTCTCGCTAAGACAACAAACATCACATTTAATATTTCATCTCATACCTTTATCTAAAACAAAAAAACTATACACTAAACATAAAGACATAAGATTTTAAATACATGTATTCATTATACACTAATATTTATACTAAAGGGGAATTTTTTAAATATATTAATTAAAACAAGATGTTTTCTGACATTTTTTCTAAAACAAACTTTTAGTTGAGTGATCAAATGTGATTATTATGAATTTATTTAAAATTGTCATTTTTTGTCATGATATCTGCTTAAAAATATTTCAAAAACGTCACTTCAGTATACACAATTACATTTAAGAAACATAGTACATGCATAGATTTAATTTACAAAATTTTAAAAAAAATATTCAGAAAACAATTTTTATAAAAGAAAATTATCTTGTAAAAGTATAATCCTTTTTCTTTTCCATGAGAGATTATCTTAATTACGCCTTATGTAGTTATTAAATTAAGGATTATTACGAGTATATTTCTCACCTGTGGTCACAATCCTAAATCTTAATTTTGTTTCTTTTAACACTTTACTTAAACACGCGAAGATTTAGTAATAATTAAGAATAACTAATTAAAAATGAATTTCAACTCAAGAAAACACATAAATTTCAGTAAAAAATGACTACGTTTTAAGTATAACAATTACTAAAACCCACATGAAAATCCGAAAATTGCCTTCAAAGGTTTTTAGAAAATCTAACAGTTGCAGTCAAACAATTATCTAAAGTTAATTTGGGTATTAAAAAATAAAGATTAATCGAGGCTTTCGAACTTTTCCCAAGTTTTAAAAGACAATGTTTACATTTCTATCTGTCAAAATGGGCGTGGTAAATCAGCTGATTAATTTTTAAAAATCATTTTAAAATACTTCTAATTCATATAATGGCTTGCATGGTATATCATTGGAAAGGTCTACAAAAATATCAAAAACTCAAAATCGTTTTCTGAAAGGTTTCCACCCGACTTACAGTTCTTAATGTTTTCTGCTATGAACATAATAAAAGAAATATCAATCAAAACTAGCTGACTAATTTTGCTAACATCTGTTAGAGCTAACCCTACTAAAAAGGATTTGGTAATAAATAAATAAATAAATTGTAATTCAAAAGCCACATTATAAGTAAGTACGGGGCGTTTAATATAATTATTTTGAATGATTTAAGTTACTAATATTTATTTTATACCGAACCTAAGTAATTGATCTCGTAAAAAGTTTATTAACAATAAAACCTAAGTTTGTACTTTCGTCTTATTTATTATATTATTTTAAAACTTTGACTACATTGATTTACATTAATAAATGTGCTATTTGTGTAAAAATCCCATAATAACTCTATAAGAACATTTTTTCACTTTTCCATATTTGTTTGTTTGAAAAGTTGGAAGTGGCACCCATATTTAAATATATATATATATATATATATATACATTTATATATATATATATATATATATACATATATTCTTTTATCAGACAGTGCCATTCTTCCCAGAAAGGTTTGCCATCCTTGCTTTTTAAACTTTCTAGTGAAAGTTACAAAATTTCTAGACTTTGGAGAATCATTTCCTAAGTCTACTGATAATCATTCAAGATACTTGAACCCATTCACTTTTTCTTCCACATATTGACCGCTTCTTTTCTTTTCACTGCATGGCATCGTAAATCATCATTTAAGCGTTTTCTATTCGACAATTTCTTACGAATATATCACTGCCAGAGGGTTTGATAACCAGTAAATCTTTTTTTGCAAACGATATTCTATTCGAACTTCTATCCTATTCGGTATGCTTGAAATGAAAAACGTCGCAAAAACGCCATCCAAATAACGAGTCTTGACAGTTGATTTTTTTACCATTTCAATTTCTTTTTTTTTTAAATTTCACTTGAATTTCAAACCAAAGTGTTTCTTTTCATATAGAGTGGCTTTTGAGAAATCAATTTTGAATTAGTTTAAAACTCGTTGCCTTGATTAGAAATTAATGCAATGTAGCTTTCGTTTTTGAACACTATTATTTACAATAAAGAAAAATGTTTTTTTAAATTCATTTCTAAGTTAATTCTGAAAGCACAAGCAATACTTTGAAGTATAGTTTAACAAGATTGTATTTATTATAAAAAAGTACGATTTTTTACTAATAGATTCAAACAGTTTTTTCTAACTTAGATTTCAATTGAACATTAAAAACATTTACTTTATAATTATTAATTTATGCTCTTAGCATATTTTTAACACAATTAAGCATCCAGATTTTATCACGCAAGAACAAGTTTCCTAAGGAGACATGGTACATAATGTTTTGTTTGTTACGTATATCTATTACATAAAACAGTTTTTGTGCTCAAAAAGCTAACCATTTAATTTTTTTAAATAAACATTTGCAAATTCAATAAGTAATTTTAAAAGACTACTTTTCCTTCAATAATTAACGTGCAAACATGAAACTTTTGTTTCACTTTACGTCGAACAATTTATAACAAAAGTTGATATGAGTTTTATAATAATGTAAATTATATTCGAAAAACACTTTTTATATAATTGGTTATTGAAAACTTCTTGGAAAAATGTATAAATTTCTAAATTCAACTACTTTTTAAAGGATAAGTATACTGCTTTGATGCACAAAGGCACACCACAGCTTTGGTTACACTTTTAAAGCAATAGTTAGATAGAATATTGAAGTATTTGGCACAATAAAAAAACCAGGCTTAGCATTTAAAAAGAAGAAAAAATTGGGATTTTCTCTTTATGAGATAAATCAGTTTAAGGCTACACATTACCCTAAAAATTTCATTTTTACCGAAAATTTTGTTTTTGCATGTTTTGGCGGCCCATATCATAGAGATGCTTGCCACGAAATTTCAGATCTGTTAGAAAATTAGTTTTTAAGATATTTGAAGTTTTATGAGCTATGGTTTTGGTTTCGGTTTCCTTTTAAAGCATTTTTTCACACTTAAGTTGTATTAATTAAAAACATTTTTGCGCTTTTAGTTTGAAATGGTTATTAATTCCAATTTTCATTACTAAAATCATTTTTGCTTGATTATGTTTTGAGTTTTTTGAGTTATCATAATTAATTAATAAAGCTTAATTTCATGGCCAATCTTTGCTTTAAAAATAGTTTATATAACTTAAAAGCTTTATCATTAATTTTTCCTGTAGAGAAAATGCCATGGCAAATGCGTTCTGGGTTTCTGTGAGAAACAATATTTCGAAGAGATGGAATACTACTGAAAATGATGGATCTAAAAATCAGTCCTCAGCTGATTCTGCAATTAGACTTCCGAATACAAGTATTCTGAATTCAAATGCTGCAGACAAAACGGAATATTTTCCTTGCTGTGTACCAAACTACGTTATACTAAACATATTGTAGTACTATATTTTAGTATTTTAAAGTCGTACGACAAGAGCTAAAACTTCCTAAACTGCCCCAATTTAAAACTGAAAAAAATTAAATTTTATGAGCAAACCTGAATATTTTTAGCTTAACTTAGTATCATTATTATTTTGTACATAAATGCTTCGAGTTTCAAAACTTTTGTGAAATATTAGGTTAAGATAAAGCTGAATAAACTGAGGTCTTAACAAATGCTATCAATATTATGCAAAAATATATTTTGAATTAAAAATAGAATTTTCAGTCATATTTAATAAAAATAGAGTTTTGATGTAGAACATACATTGGAAAATAACATATTAAAAAATTAGTGTTTTACGGGCATTACAAGTTTTTGTTTTATGACTTTAAAAACTTTAAATGCATTTTTCTCAGCCTTTTAATTTTGAAGGTATAAGTATTTTCTAATCCCTAAGGCTTTTTTCCTGTTCAAGATAGAGGCTTGAATTTTTTTTGTATACTCCCAAATGTATGTTCTATGAAAGCTAGTATGGATTTAGGGCTGAGAACTCTAGTTATTCTTCTAAAAAATGCTAAAGTTGATATTTTTAAAATTTTCGTGTTTTTTCCAGGTTTTTCTATAAAAATAATTATTAAAAATCAACAAGGGAATAGATTTTCAAATCCATACTAAATATTGTTTGTAATAATGAAAGAATCATAAATAACTTAAAATTACTAAAAAATTTTAAAAATTGAGTATTTTATAAGAGTTTGAAAAAACTTCAAAAATTTCTAATTTTTTAAAATTTTAAAATAATGGCTGGTCAAACAGACTTTATGCTTACAGAATCAGCTTAATAATGTAATCTAAATATAAATCATCAATTATTTTTACTGTAACTGTCTCCAAAAAATTTTTTTGAAAAAGGGTACCGTGTAGTCTTAAAGTTTTGATTTTTTGGGATACGCGTGTAAATATATAAACATAAAATTCATCATATCTCTGGGTTCTCTTTTTAACTTAGAGCTTTAAAATTTTAAAGAGTATAGCTAAAGAATAATTTAGGCTAAATAAATTTTATTTGACTTTTTTTGACTAATTCAAGTCAATTTGTCTAAGCCTCTATCGTTCTGTACCCTCCTTCTCTTAAACACGTTTTGAAAAATGGCTAGAGTTTCCTTTGCTAAATGTGAAATAAATAAATTCTCAACTAAATTTGAAACACATTTTTTGACAGAAGATTATCTAAATTTTCATAATTCAAGTAATTGTTTACAATATTGAGCATTTTTAAAATTTTTAACAAATTACATAAATCAGCAATTTTCCCCTTTAACATACAAAATGAAAACTCATTTAACACATTAAGGTAAATGAGACAAAATATACACAAACAAAACTTGTTTTATATTAGATAAATATTGTATTAAAGCTGAAAAAAATGAGCAGTGTAGAAAAATTTGTGCTGCTGCTCTCTCTCTCTTTGCGATAATGGAATCAAAACGTAATATTGATGTTGGAGCAACTTTTTGTCTGAAAATACATTCAGATTTTGCATCTTCATGTTCAACGTCCCAAAAAATGGTCTTTATATTTTGTGCATAGGTGCAAAAATGTCGAAGAAAAGGAAAAGCATTAAAATATGTTTAAAATAATGTGTGTTTTTTATTATTATCATTGAATTTCTTTTAACGTCAAAGAAAAAAATATGTTCCGCGTAATATATTGACTAAACATTTAGTTGAGAATTTTTCTTTAGAAATTTGAAGTATTCATTATGTTAATATAACGTAATTTAAATAGTCTGTAAAACTTAAGTCTGGCAAAAAATATGCAATGTTTGCTTAAAGTGAAATATTTCGATACCAACTTTTGTACTTACGTTATATTTTAAATATTTTCGAAGTATATATGGTACTATTAATACACTGTAGTGCAGAAGTAAGTTGAGAAACAAACACATTTTCACGGATTTTTCAAAAACTATTGAACCAGTTCAAATGAAATTTGGTAAGAAAATACTTTAAAAAAGTATAACAGAAAGGGGATAGTAAATCATTACAATACTTGCTCATGATCATGAATTGTTCTCATTTTATTCTCATTAAAGCATTTTAGTCAAAAAATGATGTAGCTTAATGACGCTAGTGGTGGGTTTTGTACAAGGAATGATCCCCTTTGATAGCAACCCCTCCCCTCAATGAACTCTCACTACTTAATAGGCTTTACATGAGTTTTTGAGACAATGAATCTCTTTTCTCCCCCAAAGTATAGCTTAGCTCCATGAATGTTCTGGGTATGAGCTGTTGAAAGCTGCAATTTATCTGCAAAGAGCATCCCAAACATGCTCGTTTGGAGTCAAGTCTGGAGATCTGGATATCCACTTCATCCTTTGAATACTTTCAGCCTCGATGTTTTTGTCAATCAGCCGAGTACAGTGCCAGCAAAAGGTATCGTGGCCCAAAGTTCTCCCGTTGGCATTGAGTGGGAATATGGAGATGGGGCACTAGAGCTCAGGTTTCGTCCGCGTTACTTGACCTCTTTTCAAAATTACTAGTTTTGTCGCCAGTAGCCCATGCGTTGCCTTAGAGTTCGACTTTAATATGCACTCAATAACTCATTTGGTAATTGCGAGTTGGTGTTTAGAGTGATTTAGAGCGAATTACAGGTTTACATATTCTAAAAGATAGTATGCTTGGACAAAGATATTCGGGAAAAAGTTTGTTACTATACGTTATTGTAGTCAGTTTCATCGCGTTGAATATTGAAGCAAACATATATTTTATTATTTTCATTTAATACTTTTCTTTTACTAGAAAGACAAAAGTGTTACACAAGTGGTAAAAAGATATGCGCTGCTTGTGGCGAAGGTGCCGAAGAACCGTAGGAAAGTGGTGATTGTTGGTGATTTCAACCATGAAAATCAAGAACGCTGGAGAAAGCCTTAAATTACATGTTTTATTATTTGTTTTATTGCAAAGGAATCCTGCTTCGAGAGCTTATACCAGAAATGGAGACAAAAGTTCAGAAAAGTATTATCTTGGTTCAGACGATTTAAAGGCAGGAATTGAAGAAAAATGTTTCGAAATAGCGAATCTGAAGGGCGTCGTGTTTCATAAGAACAACGTGAAATCTCTTGAGTTTTGATAACTAGACAAAAGTTGTTAGAGTTCGATTGTAATGTTCTACCTCATACATCATTTATACAAGACTTCTATCTTAAGATTTCTAACTTTGTAGATCATTACAAAATTCTTTTAATGGAAAAAAACATCAGCTTTCTGGTCGATATAAAAAATTTACGCAGAAAGGGTTATCGTCACAAAATCTAAGTTCTGGAAGGATAAGTTTTCCAGTTGCCTGAAAGATGGAGGAATATTTTAGAATGGAATGCCAGCTATATTATTAACAATTTCGTGGACAAAAGAAATTTGCCTCACTACCGGTTGGGACAATTCATGATATCCCGTCCAAGTTCGCTACAAACTAAAACACAAAGCATTTACAAGAACCGTTTTTGTACATGAAATGCTGTTCAAGCAGCTAAGGTCCGAAAACAAAAAAAATTCTATGAACAATTATGTAATTAATAGTAAACTGGGCATCCGTGAATGTGTTAAGAAATATATACTAAAATTTAAAAGTGCAGAGTTTTTCCATTTTTTTTCAAAATCGAAAGAACTTTCAGGACACAATCCTATATATATATAAATGCACAGGGTTTGCCCTAAAAGATTCCAGAATGATTTTTGTAGTTGGCAACGCTTTCTGGTGGGACGAACTTTGGATGGAAATGTTGATGGAGGATTTAAGCTCCGAAACAAGGACAGTGTCATTTGCCTGTGGTCTGTTGTTGAGGTAGTGTCACATAACGCGCCGAGGTATCTACTGCATCCTCGTATAGCAAAAAAATGGACTAGTTTTTGGAGCAGTGTTGTGCAATATAGTATTTTGTGTGAAACTCCGTAAAAATGGCACGGAGATGCTCAAAGTTCTTCCGAAAGCCGAGGGTGAGCCAAACTTCTCAAATAAAGCCAAACTTTCATACTTCACAAGAGGTTCCGGAAAGGTCGGGAGTCCGTCAAAAACGACAGCTACTCAGGACGCCCGTTGACATCACAAACGGGCGGTTCGGTGCAAAAGGCGTGTACAGTTTTCGACAAGGACTGACGATAAAGTGTTCGGGGACTGCAGAGGAGTGTAGAATACCCAAAATAATCGTTCATCGTATTTTAAAGGGGGATTTTCAATGAGCTGCGACAACCCTTCAAGCCACATTGCTCTCATACTCTAAGAGTTTCTGGCAAAAATGACGTAGAAACAGTGCCCAAGCCACCGTACAGCCTCAATCTGGCACCAGCACATTTCTTTTTATTTTAGAACACTGAAAGGAGCTCGGCATGGCGCGATGGAGGCAATAAAAGCAGCTCTGACTACCTCACTGGAGATTCATTTTGACGACTTGAAGTGCGTCTGCAATGATTGAGTGAATCGTTGACAAAAGTGCATCGAATCAGGGGAGAATACTTTCAAAAGTATTGAAAATATTGCAAACTGACATTAAATAAAGATTTTTTAAAAACAAAAAAAACCTTTCGGGACAGATCCTGTATACAGTCATGTTGACTGATCCGAACACAACTATTATATAAGCACTTCATCTGATATAATAATTCCATTATGAATACAATTTAATGGTTAATGGATATAGATTTAGAGAAACCAGTATCACACTAAAGAATAAAATCAGTAAAAACAAATATTTTACAAAAATCCTTTCAGGCATACCTCTTATAACAGTATGATAAATGATTAAAATAATCAGATATTACCAGTTGATATCCTAAGAAGCAATGCATTTACGTTAACTATCAGGATCTATTTATCAAGATCTAACATATCGTCCATCAACAGTTCCTGCTAAGTAAAGTTTATATTGATGGAATATTTGCGCTGAATATGCTATAGGGAATTTCTCTCGTTTTACTAAATTATTCAAGAAAACATTGCAGTGTAGTGCATGTCTTAATTTATAGTAGTATACCGACAATATATAAATTGCTGAAATATTATTTTGCGCTTAAATATATTTAATGGATACCATAAATGGATTTAATGTACATAATGATAACCACCCAAACTGATCTGTATTTCATAGAAGGCACTTTTTTTCCTCATATAGATGACATGCATCAGAATCATAGAAATGAGAATATTAATAATCCTTGTTTCCATTAACAAAAAGATCCTAGTCCTTCAATAGGAAATCTTTTAAAAAATGATTTTTTTTATCTTTTCAATGTAGCAGAAGGATCATTATAATAGTTCTTAAAGGCAATCGTTATGCTTTCTTAAAAAGTATCAGCGACACGCCTAAGGCACGCAAAAAACCGTTCAAATTTTCTACAGGTTTTTCTAATTTATTGGATTCAAAATTTTCCAGAATATCACTTGGGTATCTATAACAAATAGATTTTTATTTTCTGTTCTCAGTAATCTCATTCAAGAGAAAAATAATTATTTAATGCCGAAAGACATGATTAATAAATGTGCTAGTTTCTGAATGACTGAGCATACTATTCTCCAAGTAATGAATAATAAAATATTAGTACAGTATAATTATATGTTTGTACCATTAATAATTTTAAATTCGTAAATCTTGCTTTAATCTAGTTACATGAGATCATGGATTTATCTAAGCAAAAACCAATGCACTATGCAAAATCCGTTGCATTCCTACTTATCTGAGGATAATAACTAAGCTGTATTTAATGTTGGAAATAAAATCTCAGTATATAATGAAAAACTTTTATAATTTATTTTACGTAATTAAATTGATATGAAGTATTGGAACGAGCATGGAAGTAAGATTAAGTTATTTTATTTATTCAGTTGCTTTCGGAAGTTATTAATAATCTTAACTCCACTGAAGTAGAAGCGAGTGTAACGCGTCATGCAATTTAATGCTTCAATAGAGAGAAATTCTTTTATGAATAGGTTTCATTAGTAAATATTTGGAATTAATTTACATGAATAAGAGAACCAACACTTTTCATTTGAAAAACTTTCTATCTATAAACAATACTGATAGAATTTTTGTTCTCTTTAGAATATATTAAGTGTTGAGTTCCGGGATCTTATCAAGTTCTTATTAATTTGTTTTTTTTATACTTTCTTGATGAATTCAACACAGACTATTTTTAAGGGAAGTCATTGAATGCAGAATAATGTGATGTAAAAGTACTTTTACATGTCAGGTCGATAAATGATAACGGACGAGAAGCGAACATATTTACAGGATAATGCATATATGAATAAATTTATAAGCTAAATAAACTTCCTGGTTGAAATAGACGCTAAATTTAGCTTCTTTCCAAAAGAGAGTTGCATTGAAAATGTTTGATCATGCAAATTGAATTTAATTGAATTTTAATCAAAAAATTTAAAAATAACCACTATTTTGTCGAACTGTAATATCTTTATTAAAATTCTTTAACGTTTCAAAAAATTCCTTAAAATTACTATTGGGGGTGGCATTTACACCCACACCATTTATCAAATGCAATAATTAGTTAAATAATATGAACAGAATTATTTAAATTAATTGATCAATGAATCACATTTACTTAGAAAAATCATAGTAAAGAACCAAAATAAAAGAATAAAAAATATTGTACTTAATTTACATGATGTTAATATTATTATTTCTAACTCTCAGCAGTTACATACTGAATACTGATATATACTGATACATACCCAGTAATAACTATAGACTGATAAACATATGCTAATTATTAAACTTTAAAATGCACCCATTAATAGTTAAACATTTGTTTATATGAATATATGAGCAATTAAATATTATAAAACATATATATATATATATATATATATATATATATATATATATATATATATAATAATTAACGCTAATTTTCTCTCGAGGTTTTCTTAATCCATAATGGTCCTGAACCCTGATTTTCTAGTTTACCCACCAAACGGCAAAGAACTATAGCTTTATTTATTTAAAATTAAAATGGCCCCCTTTTAATTTAAGAATTATATATAATCTACAAGAAAAGCCTTTAACGGAAGTCATATGATTTTAAGAGCTTCCGGTTGTCCATCAGTATAAATAGACTGAGATTTCTGGATAAAAAAGCTGCTTCTTGTGATTGTCATGTAAACCGAGAGTGTTATTTTCTTACTGTGTATTGTTCTGAGTACTATTTTTGTGAGTGTTCTTCCTGAACAATCCAATAAATGTAGATTGCTACTTAACGCGAGTTTCCTCCCAATTTTTCCAATTTTATTTTTGCACATAAACACACACATATACATGTTTAATAATTCCCTTTAATTTCATCTTAACAATTTTTTAATTTGTGATGGTCCTGGCCTTCAGGACTGGCGCATAAATAATTAACTAGCTTGCCCGCATAACGTGATAATCGTAACCGTATCCGTTGAAAATTAACAGCTTTGCTCATGTAAACCGAGAGTGTTATTTTCTTACTGTGTATTGTTCTGAGTCCTATTTTTGTGAGTGTTCTTCCTGAACAATCCAATAAATGTAGATTGCTACTTAACGCGAGTTTCCTCCCAATTTTTCCAATTTTATTTTTGCACATAAACACACACATATACATGTTTAGTAATTCCCTTTAATTTCATCTTAACAATTTTTAATTTGTGATGGTCCTGGCCTTCAGGACTGGCGCATAAATAATTAACTAGCTTGCCCGCATAACGTGATAATCGTAACCGTATCCGTTGAAAATTAACAGCTTTGCTTTTTTTAAAGGAAGATTGCATCGAAATCTATCGAGCGATATCTTTCCACCAATAATAAGCTTTCTCCACGGAAGTCACTCGGATTCAAAGATTTCTTGTTGCCGCTTCATATAAACGCCCTGAGATATTCTGGAAAATCTCTCTTTTGAGTTCGTTATTTTGTTTCACGTGTGTGTCTTTTTGTGCTGTGTGCTTTCTTTTTTAAATGTCATCCAATCTAGATATTTGTGTCAAAATGTGAAATAATGGATTAACATTCAACAAGACCTCCTGCAAGGGAATGCGACTAAATAACATCAAAAATAATTCAATCTGACCATAATTAAAGTAATCCTTAGCACTCGCTACTATCATGTATATGTTGCAGGGAAATGACGAAATTAGGAATTCCATCGAATCCTTTAGGGATATGATCAATTGACGTGATATGTTGAAATAACGTCTCTTCAACGTCATTTCCCTGATGAAAGTAAGTGATTTTATTGAATCTCTGAACTGTTTCAGTGAAATGATGAAATAAACTAGTCAGGATTTGCATTTGCAAAATGTTGTCCGGGGGGACACCTGTGAGGATCGAGTCCTTGTACTTCCTAACCAAACAGGTAGTTATATCGATCCCCTAAATATCAATCACATATCTTTAAAAAATGGCACCACAGGATTAACATAGAGATTAGAGTGTACTCAACTGAGAGGAAAGATTTACACATAAAAAAATACCAGCCTAATTTTCTAATTATTTGTTAATTAGTTTCTAATAAATAATTTGTATTTCATTGACTATTGTTGTATTACTTACTTCTACATTTAATATAATGCACCATATTTGTTAAATAAACACTTTTAAATTCTTGACAATATTATTTTATCGTTTCACTGAAACAGATGAGGGATTTTTTCAAATCCTTAACTTTCAGCAGCGAATGACATTGAAAAGACGTTATTTTATCTTCTCCCGTCAATTGATCATCTCCCTTAGGAATATGATGAAATTTAATTTCATCATTTTCCTGCGACATATATGTACAAATAACTTAGCATAATTAGCTTAGTAGCATAATTTTCATATACAAATATCTGTCAGTTAGCTAATAATTTCCAGAAATTATGATTCCGTTCCTTAAAACGCTTAATTATTTAGAACTAAATAGATAAAAAGTTATTTTAATTGAAATTCCTCATTACTCTTTATGTATTTAGACATACATTTCCTTTTAGAAAAATATATGCCATTGAATGTGTCATCTAAGAATAAAATGCATTCTATTTTAATCACTTCATATTTGTACTTTCGGTGGAGTCAAGCTTGTGTCTCAAGTTCCGATTCACATTTTAGCGTTCCGTTTAATCCAATTTAGAAATCTCTGCGAACACGAAATGCAATGTAAATGACATTTTTCACTCGTTCTTGAGAACAGAGCAAATAAGAGCCAATGAAATTAAAGAGCTATTCTCATTGTTCAATTAAGGAATCTAGCTTTATTTGAAATAATAATTTCGGACGTGTTTTAGCAGTTATCATTTAAATTTTAAGCAATCATTTTTAATACGATTTTCAAATATTATTTTGGGTATACTATTTCTGACAGAAGGGTAAAATCAAGCATGATGAAAACATCATTCATAAATGAAAATAAATAAAAATTCTATATCGATAAGGGGATTTAGCAATTCTGATTTATTTATTTTACTACTACTCCTTTACAGTACGTTATAAATTTCATTGCAGCAAAATATAAGTTCAAGCCATGATTTACACTTATTGTAAATTAAAATAAAGTTATCAGATTAATTGTATGTCAGTCATCAGTAAAAAATTATCAATATTAAAAAATACTAACTATATATTGATTCATAAATGATATTTGCACTAAAAATTTCTGATTAAGTACATATGCTTACATATCTTGATATAAATATATATCAATATATATGTGATATGTACATGTCCCATATCTTGATAAAAATAAGGACTTCGCAAAATAATTTAAAATTAAATAATCTTTTTGTACATGTTCAGTATTATAAAATATACATTTTTCTCACATTTTTACTAATTTTTCCATTGAGAGTAGTATCTACTATTTAATTTGTTATAATAGAGCATTTTATTACAGAAAAACAAGTTTAAATCATAAAAATTTACCATAAATTTATATCACTTTTTAATTCTTGTAAACAGGAATTTGTTTGTGTTTTATATATGTTACAGTTAGTATAATTAAGTTTTTTCATAGAACAACTAGGTGTTTCATGAAATAACTAGACAAGTCAGTTAAAGCATATAATAGTTGAAATATTTCATAGTTGACCTAGTTTTTCTGTGACATGACTAGTTATTCTCTGAAATAATTAATGTTAGACCATTAAAGTGAAAAATAAATAATTTTAAAGTTATGTTATATATATTAGTTGATCATAAATAACTAAAATCTCTCGAAAAATACAATTTATCCCTATTGCGGATGATTAACTGACAAATAATCAGGAAAAGCAGATGATATAATTTATATATTATTGCTCATATTTCTAACAACAGTTAGACAGAAAGGGGGAAAAAAGAATATGTTGCAAAAATAGTTATATTTAAATATTATTATCACGAAAATACATGTTGGGAAGAAAAATTGTGGCTTCATGAAAACATTGTGTAAACTTTTTCAAAGAAAAATGTAAAAAAAATATTAATTTATATTTTAAGAAATACCATTATTTTTTATTTTTCATTATTTATTAGAGAAAAGATTGCTGTGTGATGACACTTTGAATTGCATTGCATATTATTTTTAAAACAAACACACTTTTTACTATAACACATTTTTTTAAAGGAGTACTTTTTTAAATATTTGCCCACTGCCACATTATGAACTGTTGCAACAGAAAGAAGCATTGTGTTAATATTCGGAACTTCTGCAATGGAAATTAATTATCACTCACATATACTGAATCGAGAAGTAGAGTACAATTGTTTTATTCGGCCATCTCTTGTTCTTAATCGGAAAAATCCTTCCCCAAACCAGCTATAAATGATTCATATCTAACTAAAAGCAGCTAAAACCGGTTCAAAGAACTGTCGAGTGCCACATTTCATACTTTAACACGATCAAGTAACCGTTATTTTATAGAATATCTAGTTAAAGTGTATAATTCAATAATTTTATGTACTTTAACTGACTTGTTTAGTTATCTCATGAAATACCTAGTTATTCTATGAAAGAACGGGTTTCCCACTTTGACGGTAACACACACACACACACACATATATATATATATATAATTATTTTATAATTTTCAATTATTATATCTAAAATAAAAACCATTAAGTTCAAAACCTTAGAAACAAAATTAAACTATTAGAGTACCTGGATACCTATATATTTATGCTACCTTTTTCACCTCGGAGTGAAATACACCTTACATTTAAAGAAGATTCTGTCTTTTTTTATAGATGTCTGATGTCATCCAGTGTTTCTTACCACTAAAACAGTTTTTTCCCCTTATTTAAAGTTGTCTTGTTGAGAATCTCTCCTTTCTTTTCAGTTAAAACCATTTGCCTTAGTTAACATTTATATGTTACAAAATATATATATATAAGCAATTTATTAAAAATATTTTTAATAAAATTTTTATTTTCTTATATGGAAATTATTTAGGAAGATTTTGCATAAATGTCATATTCCAGACTTGGTTTAGAGAATTTTGTTATTGATGTGAACTTTCCGTCAGGTTGTTGCAATGATATAAATGATGAGGAGGCTTTTAGACGTTAAGCATTTACATTTTTATGGATGAACAAACGAGTCAAGTGGCAACATAAACAGTACAGCACAAACAAAAATAGACAAACACGTGCACCTTAACCCTTTATCTATCGACGGTACTTATATAAGTACCTCTCACTTTAAAATTACCTAGAATAACTTTTTTTACGAATATTCTGACGGTACTTAGCAGGAATGTTGTTTGAAATCCACTCTTCCAAGATGATGACACTTTAAGATGGTAGCACGGGTTCTATGATGAATATTTTAGCGGGGAAAGCGAATAGTTTTATAGCAGAAATTGTGTTTTCAGCTGACGGTGTTTTCAGCGGATTGCAAAGATTGTCATTTTTGTTCCGAAAAAATAGTTTATTTCAAAATTTAAGTGTCTTATTTTTTTTCTTTTTTTGTATGCTGATTTTTGTATGCGAACTTAGAAAACGATTTGACTATTTATTTTAAGTAAACAGTGTATATAAATAATTTTACAGTGGAATATCTTTAATTAATTAATTAGCGCGCTCTAACGAATAACAATTTCCCAAAGTTGAGTATTTTGTTTATGTGTGTTTATCCCTTAATCTTCAATGTAGGGATTAAAAAAATATTGCATGAAAAAAACTGCACTAAATCATAATGCGGTAGATAAAGGGTTAAAGCCGGTCACACAAACATTCTTTAATCGCTCTAGAAATCTCATCTATTTTTACTGACGGTTAACCGGTTATCAATATCAGATAATAAAAATCATATTGATTTCCCGTAAAGGCTTTCCCAATTTGTCCAGATACTCGAGTGATTCATATATTCAATCATCCTTAATTTGAAAATACTGAACTTTAAGATTTGGTGATATAAGGTTATGGCTATATCTCCTTTTAGGATGATAAATTAGATATTAATGATCACGAGAAGTCTTGGAGGGCTGAAGACTATTATGAATTACAATCTCCCAGGAGAAAATTTAAGAATTTTAACATATATATATGTATAGTGATGAGGGAAAATATTTATATCAAATGAAATACCTTCCTTATTTAAAAAATCATAGAAAATAACCTTTGTCATGAAATTTCTGCATTGTTTTTATGCATATTTTGTAAGCTCATATATATATATATATATATATATATATGTGTGTGTGTGTGTGTAATAAAAAGTTATTTTGCAGATATACCAAATGTATAAAGGAATAGAAAGTAAAACATGAACCAAGAGAAATTGGATTGTGTAATGAAACCAATTTTGCACACACACGCATTTAATGAAAAAAAAATGCTTGAGAAATAATTACTACAAACTTTAGCAAGAAGTTAGGAAGAAATTTATCTCAAAAGTTTATACTAGGCATTTGTGCTTAAACTTCCCACATATAGATCATTAAACATATTCATAAGTCGCAAGAAGCGAAAATGGTCAGTTACAGTTCTGTTTTTTTTAATGTTTAAAACATATATTTTCTTAATTACACCGAAACAAGATATGCTTGTCTGATTACTTCTGATTGAGGTCGTTACGTAAATCATTAATTTATTCGTAATTAAATCGTTAATATTAAACTATTAAAGGTTTCCCACATTCCCAATACATTTATCATTCTACTAACTTACATGGAAGTCATTTTGCATTTCAGATTTAATATCTAATCCATTTGTGACCGGCTCACGCGTCTTTTCATTAACATGTCCTTTTGGGTTCTTTGGGGTCAGAATGAAGGGCAACTTTTTCCAATCAACCCAAGTAGTAAAGCATGAAGGAAAGATGCAAATTAGTAAGCTTTTAAATAACAGAAGTTTAGAGTAAGCTGTGTGGCATTTTGGGGAATGTTATGATAGTCCGTATTTCAAGTGTGAAGAGGTTTTGAGAGGTTAAGTGACAGCCAACAGAAGTTACCCGTGACAGAGAGCCCTTAGGTCAAGGTGCATACCATTGCACGCCAGTGAACCGCAACTTCAACTAGGATCAAATTGATCGCTATTTCATTCGACATTAAGGTAGGAGTGAGTATTTAAATATTCGGATCTGCGATAGCATTGGTATTAAGCTTAGGTGAGTTAGTTATTGGTAGCGGGCTGAGTTACGTTATTTCTGTATTATATATTGTATGTTTAGCCACCATAGATTCTCTCACATAGCATATTATTATCTAATCTGTTAAAGGTTTAAGTTAAAATATTAATAAAGTCTTTTTAAGATCATGGCAACTTCTAGTTCTTCCTTTTTTCTTACACCACTAGCTCACGCTCATAATCAAGGAGAAGGG
Organism: Trichonephila clavipes; assembly: GCA_019973935.1. Taxonomy (NCBI): domain Eukaryota; kingdom Metazoa; phylum Arthropoda; class Arachnida; order Araneae; family Nephilidae; genus Trichonephila; species Trichonephila clavipes. The sequence continues at coordinate 539,469 of BMAU01001425.1, forward strand.
CATCCGAGGGGCGTGTCCTTACATATTGTTTATATATGGAGCTAAATATTTTAATAGTTGAAATGTATATTTGCTATGTGTAGCCATTTAACAAAAACTAAACTCTTGAAAAACAGAGCGTTACATGTATTACTTTATAAGCAATAATAGTATAATTTTCAGCTTTTCAGTAATTTTTTAAAATTTGTATGCGAAACAAATCTGTAAAAGTTGTTTCGAAAAGTGTTAACATATATGAAACTTGAAAGTGATTCTAGATTAGTAGTCTAGTAGAGTTTATTTCATCATGTTATGCTTGTTATATCGATACATCACTTTGGCTTATGTAACTGTAATCTGCATTTACTGCAGTTTCAACAAATATGTCAGATTTATTCTCAGGAAATAACCCAAAACAAATAAATAAATTTTGGATATTTATTACAGAATACAAATTTAGCCGCAAAGAAATATAAAACATGACATTTCCTATCAGTTTACTTAAAATTAGAACTGAATATGTTCATATTTAGGTTACCTGCTTAAAAAAAGTAAAAAATGCATGTATACATGTTTTTTCAAAAAATATATTCCTATTCATCAATAGCAACATTAAAGTACTTATGAAAAAATATCTATTCGTAATGTACTTTTTCATTTATATATGCTCGATATTCTAATTTAAAGATCTCTTGAGGCTTTTTAAGGAGAGAGAAATGAAATCTTCAAACAAAAAATAAATAAAACATCTTAAATGTTCATTACGTATTAAATAAACATGTTTCAACGTGCATTTGAAATAACCTTAAATTAACTGAGATTTTTGTTACTGATTATCCATGATATTGATATTCCATCATTATTTTTTACATAATATATTTTTTTAAAAAATGTTTAATCTCACATGGCCTACCTGGTTTCGAATTCTATCTGGATTTCATTGTTGTAGACTTTATATTCAAATCGATTTAAATCCCAAGAGCATGAAGTATGTGAAAGAAGCACTTTGCTGTTCCAAATCATAAATAATGCATTGAATTATATATATATCAACTCTTTTCAGCTTTTTAGACTTTGGTCTTTAAGTTAGAAAATCTTATGCAAATATTCTGTGCAAAAGACTTACTCTTTTTTTTCTCTTTATTTTTTTGTTAAACTTTAATTCAACCGCACAACGATTGAAATATTATACAATGCAGATATTTTGTCGAATATGCAGTATTTAAGTACATAGTGAAAATGAAAGTCAATGTATAAACTTTAAATAACCGATCCTGAAAATGATACTATCGCACTCTTAGAATAAAAACAGACATTATAAAAGACCGAAACATTTCTTAGAATTTGATAGCGATTAGACTTATTTATTAATGCCGACAAAACTTTCGAACTTACTTACTTTAAACGTTAGTCTGTGGAAGTAAGTAAAAAGTAGGGAAAATGTAAAAGGAAGAAAGTAAAAATTTAACATTTGTATGAGAAAGGAAATAATTTAAAGAAGCCCGTATAATCTTAAAGTTATAAATGTTTTCAAAATATTTATTTAAAATATTTTTAAATAGTATTTGAATAAGAGCAATTTTTTCAAGAGAAGTAGCTGAAAATCTCTCGTAATATCATAAAATTATTCGAGTAACAAGGAATTTTGAAAAGGGGCAATTTAAAAAAATATTATACTCAGCATAAAAACTAATTAACAAGAAAAATTTTTCCCTCTGTTTATATTAAAGTTGAAAATTTCATTGCAATGCATTTGAATTGTGAATCAAGTTTTGGAAGGCAAAACTTATTTCTTTTGCCAATAATGTATTTGGCTTAAATCTAATCAAGCTATCACTAAAAGTTCCATTCTTTGCACTTTATTCCCAAATGTTTCATTAACTTTTACAAGTGTAGAAGATGCAGCATATCCTAATTTAAATTTGTAATAGAAAATTACTATTAAATTGGAGTTTTACATATACTTGGGATTATACACTCTATTACAAAAAAAAAACGACTCACCAAGAAGGAGTTGCCCGATTGTAATAAAATTTCGTATGTAAAGACATTTGTACCCCGAACATGCTAATGGTGTCCAATGAATGAATAGTGGGAGCTACAGCACATCCGAATTAGGCACTCAGCAGGTATCCGTAATAAAGGATTCTCAATCTGATGGTCAAAATTTCTGTTCAATTGCGATTTCGGATACGATTCAGACTGAAAAAATGCCTCACCGGAGGATTCGAGCTCATTACGGGCAAATATCAGAGTTTGAATGAGGTCGTATCATTGGACTGAAAGAAGCAGGTTGCGCAAATCGGAGAATCCCTCGTCATTTGGGTTGAAGTGATGCGGCCATTAGAAGATGCTGGCAAGAATGGGTGGGCAGTTTCAGATTTCAGCGTCGGAATGGCAGTGGTTGACCTAGGGTCACAAATGATCGGGAGAACGGATTGATTGTCAGATCAGCTGTCACAGCACCTGATTCCTCGTTATCAACCATCAGACGTGCGACCCGCACACGAGTGTCCACGAGGACCATTCACAGACGACTGAAAGAACGAAATTTACGCTTGTACCCACCGCTACACAACCTGCCAATCTCGGCTGCTCACTGTCGAGCCTGCTTACAGTGGTGCTCTGCTCAATCAGTTTGGAACCATGCTGACTGGGAACGTATAGTGTTTAGCAATGAATCCAGCAACCAACTGTGTCTTGATGATCGTCGAAGACGTGTCCGGAGTCACACAGTGCAGCGTGCCAATCCTGCTTTCACTATCGCACGCCAAACAGGCCCTCAAGCAGAATTTATGGTATAGGGAGCCTTTTTTTTTTGACAGACGAACTCCTTTGGTTCTCATTAGAGGCACACTTACAGCACAGCGGTAAGTCGATGATATTCTGAGACTGTTTACCTACTGTTCCTTTTGCAGTATCCTGGCCTTATTTTTCTGCAAGTTAATGCCAGACCACATACGGCCTGTGTTGATATGAACTGTCTTAAAGTTTGTCTAACACTTCCTTCGCCAGCCAAATCACCAGATCTCTCCCCAATCAAGGATGTTTGGGATATGATGGGAAGGAGACTGCATCTACTAGGAAATGTAAATGACCTGGCCCAACAATTGGAGCAAATTTGGCAAGAAAAACCGCAGGAGGCCATCAGGGTGCTTTATCATTCTATGCCACGTCGTGTGGCAGCTTGCCTCCAAGAAAGAAGTGGGTCAACACCTTATTGGGCTCATTACTTTCTTGCTATAAAACTCTGAAATAAATCTTTTAAATTTTTCTGAAATATTAATCATTTTTTATTCTGTACATAATTTTTCTACTCATGAATTTTTGTCTCTATCGGACAACTCGTTCTTGGTACGTCATTTTTTTTTGTTATAGAGTGTATTTAAAGTTTTACGTGATAGTGAGATGACTTTCAAAATTAGCTTTTTAAAACTTCTGCAAGTTTTTTTCACACTCCAAAATTATATGCAGTAAGATACGAGAATCTGCATTTATACTATTTTTATGCAAGACGTCGTGCAACCTACCAGTTTCTCGTAGGACATTAAAAAGCGATGCATAATTCAACTTCTACATATAACTGTAATTGTTAATATAAACTAGGAAAGATACAATATAAAAAGTTTCATAAATTAATTAATTATTTTATATGCATCAAGCAGTATCTGCTGTTCTTTAGTTACTTTATTTAGTTTCTTTTTGTTTCTGTACTTTGAAGCCGGTTATGTAACATATATAGGTAATTTTTTATTCCTCATTGTGTTTTCATATATTTTAATCAGCAAACTATTTATGCTTCAGTTTAAATTTTAGGATACATAAAACCATTTTTTAAATAATACAGAAATAAAATTATTAATATTTGGAATGTCTAGTTTTAATGTACAACACTCAGTTTCAAAAAGTAATTTTGGTTAATCGTTTAAATCTACCACGAGTACTTTTTTAAAATAGTATTCATAGAAGCAACTTAAAAAACATGTTACTGAATATGACTACAAAATATCCATTTGATACTGAGGATGTTATTTCGTTTAAAATTACAAACTACCCTACAGATTTCAGTAAAAGGTTTGAGTTTCAGAAGGGTCCAATAAATAACTTAAAAAACTGAAAGCTTTCAAGTGTTTTTGACTCTGTATGTATTATAACACTCTACAGTATTTTATTTATGGAGGACTTACGCCGAAAAGTTCGGGAGTTAAGTGGTCAGACATGTTTTCATCTTTTGTTACATTGCATATATTAAAGTAAGAGCATGCATATTTTCCTTTGTTAAAGTAAATATGTTCTATATTATTTATAAATAAAATATATAATATATTTTTTAAAAAAGGGTATACTTCAATATTGAGAACAACTTTTCTAGTATTTATCAAGCAAAAATGAAAATTAACTTATTTACTAATATATATATGTAATAATGTCCTCTAGCATCATTTTAATTAAATCTTTTTAATGATATTTAAAACATGCTTTAATTATTTGGTTCAAAACTAATGGCCTAATCTTAATCGTAATTGATTAATATTATTACATCAGAAATCCCTTTCCAGCCCATTTTAACCAATCAGAGCTCTTGTTAAAAATAGTCACGCGGTCTTCCCTGTCGGGTATATAATTCGAAAATATCTTGTGATCGCTCTCTTTGTCATTGTGAAATGTCGCTGCTGCTTGTCGTTTCTGTTATATGTGCCTGTTTTCGTGTTCTTACGAAATAGATGTGAAATATAAAGGTGTGTGTTTGACCATCTACGTTATGTGTGTGTAAATAAATAAGATGAAAATTAATTCTGAAGATGTTTTCACTAAACCAGATATGCCAACAATCCAAACGAATCAATACCGGTCAATGATACTGCACACACATATATATACATACATATATATATACATACATATATATATATACATATATATAATGTTTTAATTCTATATGTAAAACATGTCTCTTTTCCTAAACTGCGCTTCACAGTAACATGTATATATGTTATGCATGTTATTATATAAATGCAAAACAATGTATTTAATGGTTTTGATTGCTGTGTTGTATTACTATTATGGTTTATAAATGTAAATGAATACAATATAAAAAGAGAAATAAGCATCTGAGATCTCTATTAGTTGAAGTTATAACTTCGGAAAAAAAGAAATTAATCAAGCAAGGGAAAAACCTGATAAAAAATGAAAATTAATTATGATAGCGAAGGTATTCAGAAAAGTGATGAACTTAAAATGTTTGAGTTGAAAGGGATATTTTCAAATGCTAACTAAAAACCCCCATCAAGAAAGATATAAAGCTACTAGTGTACCACAAGACACTTTGCACCCTGTCAAAAAGAAACACGCAAGACAAAGTTTACTATTCTATTTGCCGATCATCTAAGGACAATGAACTGCAATAACTTTTACAAAATATGACAGTTTTGCCTTCAAACATTTATCCTGTTTTGTTATTGAAAAGTGTCTGTGATGTGTGTCCTTTTTTAAAGTCACACAAATTTGAAATTTTTTAGTCCTGATTGATTGGGTTTCTTTTCAAATTATTAAAGAAAAATTAAAATATCTTTAAAAGTACGTAAGTATACTTTTTCTTAATTAAATTAATTAGTAGAATTATGATTTATATCGTATACAATAAAAATAATTATAAGAAAAGGATTGGGGTGAGACTCGCGACCACCAACGTTAGTATAAAGTGCTCAACTTCTCCTTGGCTTAGGAATGCTTGGCGCATTTTACTAATTTGGTCATTGGCGCGAATAATATCAACCAAATAATAATTGTAAGTAAGAAAATAGATCCTTTAAAATTTATACACCTTGTGCAAATTTATGAAGAATTTTCTGTTAGATTTGGTAGCTAAGAGTCTCAGTTAGATTCTTCAAAAAATAAAAGTATCAAAGTTTGAATTTCTTCTAAAATTAATCAAGAAATCAAATATAAAATGTACAATGTATTTTATATTTATCTTTTTAGGGTTACAAAAAGCATGCATTTTTGTTTGTGCGTGAAAAAAACTTTATATACGGAAATAATATGTTGTTTCACTATATATATATATATAGTATATGTGTATGTGTGTGTGCGTGCAATATAGGTATATTTTCCCAGATGAGATGCCCTACAGGTAAGACAAGGTATAGATTTTCGTCAGTTTTATAGATTTAACATATATCTATCCTATAAGAGATGCCCCCAAACTATCATCAGATTATCAATTTAATTTAGATCAAGGATCATCATCTGGAACAAATTTCGATATATACCACTACAAAATGTTGTTTACCGATCACAAATTTGTACCAGAATAACAATGACAAAGCAGAAATCGACACGCTGGAATCGATTGAACATAAAAAAAGTTGTGTGAGTAGTGTACGAAAAGTGTAGGCGTATGATACAAAAATTATCTATTTTAAAAATATTCAGTGAGAGGTTCCGTTTTCTTCAACGAATTTAATAAAAACATGCTTCCACATACAAATTTGTTAAACATTAAAATTTTTTAGCATTGAATTGTTATCTTTTAAAAGTCTCCTTCGTTTTTTTTTGTACTTGATTTAGGTCAATGTTAAAGATCTATATTCACAAAACTATTTAAGGTGCAAAAGACAATAATTTTAATAGCTATCAAACTGATTGCAGAGTACTAATTTTTGACAGAATGACAAAACGTATGCAGATTTTTTCCAAAGAATGTTAAACGTTAAAAATTGTCTTGGATAAATGATTTTTTTTTCTTTGTTATTGTCAAATTCGGTGTCTTACAAACAACAAAAAAGTTAATTAGCCTTTCATTTTCGTATAAAAAAGCGAAGAAAAAAACACCTTTAAGGGGAAATTAACGTGGATTTTGCACATATTTCTTATCTAATATCCGAATGCATATTTCAGAAACAGAAAAATCTTTTTAATGAAACTTGTGTAGTGTATAATTGCTACAATATATATATACATGCAAAAACTATTTTCAAATCAAACTTGTCGCCAAGGTCACATTGGCCTATATATTTTGCGTTATTAATATTAGTTTTTTCTGTCTACCTACAAACCATCTTCCCTGCATTTTTCCCCTTTGACTGATAAGTCAAAGAGTAACATTTTCCGATACTACATTCAAATATATAATTGAAAAAAAATGCACCAGGCGAATGTAGAACTTAAGGACGAATAATCATAAATATAAACATTTAAAGCAATTTTTGGAAAACACATTCATTCTAAAACGCATATTAAAATTTTTTTTCTTCATGTTTTGATATCCAGAAAAAATATTTCAAAATCCATCTTTCTTCCTAATTTGCATTACTCTTCCTATACATACAAATGACTAAACCCGTTTTTATCAGACGTTCTGATTTTAAGAGCCATTATATACAAATGTAAATTGTACCTTACAATTGATGCACACAGGTAAAAGCATATATATATACAAAGTGTGATAAAATAAAGTGAAGAAATTCTAGAACCTACAGTGCTAAAGAAGGAAGAAATTGGGATTCACAAGACACAACAAATGTAAATACAAAAAAGTCCTTGGACTAAACTGGAGACCTATTATGATTTCTAAAGCTGTCTCTGAATTAAGCCAACAATTTAGGGTTAGCAATGCTTTATGAATCCAACCTTCCCCCGTATATATATATATATATATGTAAGGATAATTAAATTAGATTAAAAATTAAATTCCCTATCTAGAACTTAACGTTTCATCTTCAAGTATCAAACTAATCACACATGTATTTCTTCCGAACATATGGCCTAGCCAATAAACATGTCTAATTCCAGATCGTTAGATTTAATAGCCCTATATGTCAGCATTGATTTTCAAGTACACTCATAAAATCAGAGGTACTTCTCACATCTGGCTTAGTTGGTAAAATACTTAGATTTCCCTATGGCGTTCTTTTTCTCTCTGCCTCTCAGCGTCAGAGCTTGTATAGATTTCATCAAATAAAGTCTTTTTTAAAACTAAGTCTGATTCTGGCTCAAAAAATATGTCAGAATGAACACAGGTAGGACTTTCCTGAAAACGCACTTTTCAGAGTTTAAACTTAAATATATTCTTAAAGTAAAAACGATCGCCGATGACCGTAATAAATGCTATGTAGAATTTGATGGAACTCCGACGGCGCTGTACATATCTTTGCTGAATACGTCGGGTTGCTGGAATTGAGAGGTATTGTAAGAAAAAAGAAGAAACGCGCTATTAACGCCAGGAAGAACGCACTCTTTACCACCGAACGATATTTCTGTCTTTGCTGAAGAGGCCAGCCAGATGGTCTTGAATGAATGGCGAAGAAAAAAAGAAGAGAAGCGTGAACCCCTAACCCAGTGAAGAAAGACGTAGCTCCTTCTACCGAAAAAATCTTCTCCGGAAAATTTGTGCAATAACACCGTGAATTTGACCACCATCGATTGGTGTGGTGTGGAAGTTAGGAGTGGGGGTGCCAGCTCAGATGTTCTACGTCACTTGACCATGGTTCAAAATTACGTGGTCCGTCGCCAAAAGCTCTCTTGTAGCTAAACAGTTCGACGTTAATATTCAATCAATAAATCAATTAATCAATTGACCACCATCGAATACAATAGTGAAAGGAAAACGTCAAATGTAAACGTTGAAAGACCAATATCGAAAGAAAAATAAATAAATAAAATTTTACTAGTGCAAATCAAATGTCAACAACATGTGGATTACTGATCACCAAAAATTTCTGCCGCTACGAAGTAAAGGTCAGTGAAATTATTAAATTTCATTTTAGTAACATTGAAGTGACTGAGTTTTGCTGAACAGAACTTTTAGATAAAGAGTAATATAATATAATATTTAACTTTTATATTTTATTTTGTATTAAAGGAGATATTGTTTATGCTTTAATTTAAAAAGCAAAGTGTATGTGTTTTATTATATATACAAGATTTTGAGGAAATTTTAATGTACTTTTCATAATTTTATCTTAAGATGTCGAATGATTTAACATTTATGATAGAAATTGGTGTTTTAAAGTTGAAAGATATAAATTATGTTTTTAAAAAAATGACTAATGTACTAATACTAGTGATTTTGATTTTTATAAGAAACAAAAGTAAAATCACGTTGCATTATTTCTTCTCCACTGAATTTTAGTGTCTTGTTAATTATTTATTCAGCAGTAACCTTATTGCATGCCCTTTAATTTTTTTTTTCATTTTGAAGTTGTGTGTTTTGATATACCGGCCATATATCTAGATTCACTATTTCGCGAAATTTTCCTTGTCTAAATTTAAAATTTATTTAATAACTTGCAGCTTATTTTTGGATTTTATACGGTGGATAAGCGAGAATACAATCATTATAATTTTGTATATGTCTTGAAACATTAAGAGGACAAACGTGTTTAGTTTGGTATGTAAACCTCTTATTGTTTTCTTATTAACATCCCTGAACATCTGTGAGTTGATCACGCAGATTTTTCAGAGAGATGTGTTAGAAAATAAGTAGTGTGATATAGTTTATATTAATTATTGTGTGATGTAAGAGAAAGTAAAGAATTTTGTCTATGGAACGAATATTTAGAAGGTTACGGAGAGATTCAAAATAATTCTATGCGATATTGTTAAGTTACAGTGAATATTGTGAAAATTTTCATAAATACTAAAGGTGATTATAGAAGTCAGTCCACTTTTTCGACTCAAAAATCATAAAAAAAGAGCTCTTATATTCTTTTATTCTTTAACTCTTATATTCTTTTTTATTCCTATATTCTTATAATTTTTATATTCTTATATTTCATAACGCATATGAAATAAAATATTGTTTATTGTGTTGGATAGTGCAAATAATTTGCTTTGTGTACACCGTTTTCATATTATTAATAATTTCTTTTTATTAGTGTCTATATTTTTTTATCTTTTTAAGAAAATGTATTTCATGTATGCAAAATCTGTGTAACACTATAAGGTATTACTACAATGGCACCAAAGAAGAATTTTGTATAAAATTAGTATTTTAATATTTGTTTGATACCATGTATTTTTATATCTACTATTTTATTGTTTGATATTATATATATATATATATATATATTTTCCAACACAATTTTTTAATACATTATCTGCTAGCTATAATATGAATCTATTATTATGAAGAAATAAGAGAAAACACGAGCTCTTATTCTGGATGTCGAATAGATTTAAACGAGCTAATCTTCAGTTATATGTACGGAAATTCATTTTTATCAATTAATATTTTGGAAGTGTCATTATTGTGTTTGTTGTTGTAGAGTCGTGTTGTTTTTTTGTATTTATTTTACTTAAATAATTATACTATGTGTAATATGCGTTTCCAAATGATATTATGCATTGTTTTGTTTTTGTTGAAAATTGATTAAGTTTGTAAAGAGAGAAAAACCACGCCATGACTCCCTTTTGAAATCGGGGGAAAATGTAAGGATAATTAAATTAGATTAATAATTAAATTTAATATCCAGCACTAAACTAATATTTTTTTCATTTCATCTTCAAGTATCAAACTAATCACCCATTTATTTCTTCCGAACATAGGACCTAGCCAATAAACATGTCTAACTCCAGACCGTTAGATTTAATAGCCCTATATGTCAGCATTAACTTTCAAGCCCGCACATAAAATCAGAGGTACTTCTCACATCTGGCTTATGTGGTAAAACACTTAGATTTCACTTTGGCGTTATTTCTCTCTCTGCCTCTCAGCGTCAGAGTTTGTGTAGATTTCATCAAATAAAGATAACTAAGTCTGATTCTGGCTCAAAAAGCATATCATATATGTATATATATATATATATATATATATATATATATATACACTGGTGTGTAAAAATTAAGGACGAAGTCGAAAAAATAACATATCAGCTGAACGAAGAGGCAGAGAGGACAGAAAGACCAATCAGGAGATTAAGTAAGGTGATGTACGCTAGCACATGCGCAGATATGCAGGTAGACGTAATGAGGGAGTGTCTGAGTAGTATAAAGCATGTTGTCGGTGTAAGATCAGTATTTCTGGCAAAGAGATTGCACTCCGTATAGCAGTTAAAATCACACCGAGTTGCTGCCTCTGCGAGAAATAGCGAATAATCAATCTGTTAGACGACATCTGGATGCATTTACCCGAGGTCGAATCATTGGGAAGTTGCAGGAAGGCCGCAGTGTGACAAGTGTGGCTGCAGAGTTCGGAATTGCTCACAGCATCGTTTCATGACTTTGGAGACAATTTCAAACTATAGGAACAGCTATCCAGGGGTTCAGTAGTGGTCGTCCACGAGGATCCACACCCGCAGATGATCAGTATATTGTCTTACAGGCCAGAAGAAACTGGCGGCAGACAGCGGGAGAAATCGCTAGACACACGACACAGGTGACTGGACGACCGATATCGCGTTTTACCGGGGCCAGAAAACTGTAAGGGGGTGGTCTGTTTGCACGACGCCCTGTACGGTGTGTACCTTTAATGCTTGCCCATCGGAGAAGGCGTTATCTGTGGTGCCGGGAACACCGGATTTGGAGAGACAATGAATGGGGACGAGTACTCTTTACAGATGAGAGTAGATTCAGTTTGAGTAGCGATTCTCATCGCATACTCATCTGGAGAGAGCGGGGAAGCCGCAATCATCCCTCGAACATCCTTGAAAGGAACAGGTATGGAGGTCGCGGTGTTCTCGTTTGGGGAGGCATCATGATTGGTAGTCGTACAGACCTTCACATCTTCGACGCAGGTTCAGTCAACGGGACCCGTTATTGTAACGAGATTCTTCTTCCATATGTGCGTCTTTTTAGAGGCGCTATGGGTCTGCAGTTCCTTTTCATGGACGACAATGCACCATGTCATGGCACAGTAGCTGCCGAACAGCTCTTAGAGAGTTGAGGACATTGAACGTATGGATTGGCCGGCACGATCTCCGGATCTCAATCCCATCGAGCATGTATGGGATTTTCTAGGCAGACGCTTGGCAGCTCGTACCTTACCACCAGTAACGATTCGGGAGCTTCGATTGGCGCTGCAAGACGAATGGGCAGCAATGCCTCAACAACTCATTGACACCCTCATTCTCAGCATGGGCAGACGCTTTGAAACCTGCCTAGCAGTCAGGAGAGATCATATCCCCTACTAAAGACCGGATGTTTTTGCTGGACATCCATCACAGGGATGTTTCGGCCTTCAGTCGCATTGCGCTCCATGCTACTTTTTCAATCAAGCTTCTTTTTATCCCTCTGATTTCTCTTTTAGTAAGTGTTGCTTACATTATCCTTACGTATTGGGGATCTTACGGTATTAAATGTGTTGATTTTTAAAGCTTTTGTACAAAGTTATATTGAAAAAACCGTCTCGAACTTAATTTTTGCACACCAGTATATATATATATATATATATATATATATATATATATATATATATATATATATATATATATATATATATATGTATGTATGTATGTATATGTATATATATTTATCCACCAATGAGATGGTATTCGAATAATTCAGAAAGGCTAAGAGGTCGGGGACTTTTACAATTTACATACAAAAAATTAGGTAGAATATTTTATATATAAATTGAAAAAAACCCCATATAAAATAAAACAAATGATCACTTTTGTATTTCAAATCTTGAAAAATCTTCTTTATCTATAGCAAATAACCTATCAAATACATTCTTGTTTTTTTTGCTGAAAAGTTCCTCATATGTGTCCAATTCTGAACCTAGTGTAGTGTTTTTGAACTTTTGTGCCGCAGCTCACAAGGGTGCTGCAATGGTCTCAAGAAGTAATTAAAATTGCGTGAGTTTTGTAATTTTGGAATAGTGTATGCAATAACGTTAACAGCTACTAAAGATGTCTCTTTAGATTTAGTTATTCTGCTTTTTTCTGTGATATTTTTTCCTCAGTTATAACTGACGTTATAACATATATATATATATATATATATATATATATATATATATATATATATATATATATATATATATATATATATATATATATATATATATATATATTATATGTCTGTCATTTCTTAGAGACACCAAATACATACTTTTAAAATTAACAAAATATTTGGGAAGTAAAATTATCACAGACACACACATTTATCAGTTATATATATATAATCAATTTATTTTCTCTTTTTTTAGTTAAATCATACCTTCATTCTAGTTATGATTTCTTCCTTTCATAACAAATGCTGCTTAAATTTGGAATACAATTCTAATTTTAATATTTAGTCGGTTGCTGCAGTAATAGATTCAGAATAGTTTCTGCTGTGGTTCAGTTTTCACTAATAATTTTATTAATATGCAAGTGTTATAAATGCATGAGAATTAAAAGCTTTAGAATTTTGCCACTAAGTCAACTCATATACTATTTTGACGGAATTGAGGCTGATGAGCCCATACTACAAATGTGAATATTTAGTAACATCTTTATAAGCCACACTTAAAGGATCTACACAGCATTACGTTATAGTTTTATACATTTCTCATGTATGAATATCTGTAATTACATTTTAAGCACTTGAATAGTTACATCGACATGTTCTTGGAGCAAATTTTCTGATTAAGCATTACCATGCATTTAAATAAATAAAAAATATTCATGTGGTTGAAAAAGTTCACATTATAATTTGAATTCAGAAAATTGATAAAATCACTTACTTTCATCAGGGAAATAACGTTGAAGAGACGTTATTTTAACATTTATCGTCAAGTGAACATCCCCCTTAAGGATTTGATGAAATTACTACTTTAGACATTTCCCTGCGACATAACGATCGGTCACTCTTTGCATTTCTTGTGATATTTTGATTCACTTGAAGTTAACATACATAGTACCTTTAGTCTGTATTCATAGCAGAATTAAAAAAAAAAGGATTGAAATTCGATGTGTTTCCATAAATAAAAATAATCTTGGAAAATTTATAAAAGTGTTTACTGAAAAATCCTGGTATGTAAAAGTTTTTCTTTTTTTTGTCATTCAAAGGGAAAATGTAGCTTGTTCATTGAAAATATTTTGGAGAAAATATGGTCGTGTGGTGAACGTAGTCACCCTAAGTACCTAAAGATTATAAAAAGCGGTTGCCATTCTTGAAAAAGAGGGAGATACGTGATAAAGACATTTTAGTTCTCATTAAGTCAGTCATATAGAAGGATACTGACAAGGTTATTGGTAACAAACAGACATTTTCCCCAGAATTCAAGATTTCATGAGTCTGTGTTCCGTGAGACCACTCCCAGGTTAATAATCTATTGAAAGTACTGTAAGTACCTGGCCTTTTTGGGCCAAGGGACTAAAATGAAGGGAAACTATTCTTTGTGCAAGCTCGACGAGAGAGCTAAAAGCAAAGATTCGAAGACGAGATATGAAATTAAAACTCAGAATCTGACCGTATAGAAAACCTACAATGTTATTCTAATAGTAAACATTGTATATAGTTTAAATAGTAATATTTTTTTAAAGAAAATTAATGGCTTTCGAGTGAATTATTACAGTACCATATATATATATATATGTACGTAATTATGATAAATAAATATCCGTCATCTCTCTCTTAATGCATTGTGAACGAAGCGCGATAAAGGTAAGTATTGGTTGAAAGGAGCGGGTGCTAAACAGGGAAAGATAGTTAAGGTAGTTAAGACGCTTTTCCCCCTTGTTTACCAAAGAAATAAATCCTTTAGAAGAGAAAAAAGGAGGGAACAAGACACTTTTGCTTTCCTCCTCAGAGAGAATCGTTAAATTTCGTTATAGATAAAAGAAATGCAAACATCTGAAGAGGGCTTACTTGAGAAAAATAATAATTTTATTAATACGACACCCACGAAAAGTTAAAATATCCCTACATTTTATATAAAAAATGTATTTTCATCATGTTTCATTGAAGTATTTAAACGTGAAAAATAAATAATTTAATATTTTAACGATAAAATAATCTATACTCAGAAATCATTTAAGTTATAAAATTATATAATAATACAAGAACAAATAAGTTAACACATAACTTTTTAATAATTGCATGTAAATTTTTATGTAATGAAAAGCATGTATATTTTAACTTTTCTTTTTTGTTTCTCCTTTTTCAATGATGCGGAAGATTACAAAAAAACTAGCGTGCTTTTCTGTTTTTGAATTTATGTGTTCAAAAGGAAATAAATTGTCACAACTTTAGGAGAGAGCTATGTTTGCGTTTGTCTATAATATACAATACTTGAAACGCAGAGTTTCTGTAATAGCTGATAGATGCTGCACAGAAAAAAGAGTGCAATCAGGCGTAATGTGGCCCTTAAGGAGAATGCAAGAAATAAAATGTGCCCTAGGGAGTCAATACAGGAAAATGAAGAAGAAACTTCCTAGCGTAGCCACTGGTTTCCAAAGTCTCAAGAGGTTCACAGTAACCGAATTGGCTTTCTTTTTTTTCATATTTACCCTTACTACCACAGGTCACAGTCCAGCAAGTTTCTCTACGCTTCAGAAACGTCTTCTAAAATAAAACTTCATTTTAAGAAGTACTTTTACTACTCCAAGACGAAAGACTTGTAAGCAGTTCTTTGTTTTCCTTTTGAATCGTTTGAAATGAGTTTTCATTTTTCTATGCAAACATTGAAATTCAACTTTTTAGAAAACTAGCAGTTATGTGAGAAAATGAGAGCAATAAAAGAAATTGCAGTACAATGTATAATATTAGCAACAGAAAACAATCTAATTTTTGAGGCTACTTTTCTAGAACTCTTCTGTGGTTTTGTTTTCTCATGCATGGCGGAATGTTTACACATATTACTTTTTTCCATGCAGATCAATTGAAAAATAATCTTAGTGGCAAAACTATGTTTTAAATTTTTTTTAATATCATAAGTAAAATTAAAGTGATGGATTTTTGTGCCTGAAAACTCAAATCAAACGCTTTGCTGAAAATTTTGTACTCTATTATAAAAGGGGAAAACTATTAAATGCAGAGTATTGTTTTAGTAAATGAAGAATTGTACTTAAATTTAAAGTGCTATTAAAACATTTTTTTTTTAAAAAAAAGTTATACCTTATGGAAGTCTCAGAAGCCCAGAAAGTGACAAAAAAAAAACGTGCATGGCCGTAATACTATATTCAACTATAGTATTAATTATTGTTTTTTGCAAATATCGAATCTTTTTAAGCATTTTTGTAATTAAAACCCATTATACATAGAATAATAATTCACATAAAAACATTTATTACATATATGATAATTCAAATGATATTTTCTTTAAGAGCTAAAAAACCTGAATAAACCTTGGCTATTTATAAATGATTTGCGCTACTTGTCTTTTTTACCAAAGCACATTGACACACACGCATACATGATTGAAAATGTGATTCAGTTTTTAATGCTTGATTTGCTTCCAATCAAAAATAAACTATACACAACACATTTATATATATATATATATATATATATATATATATATATATATATATATATATATATATTTAGTTTTGCTTGAAACATTTCCTAAAATATCAAACATTTTAATTCCAGAGTTTTTAAACCACACTCTATTATTTAAGAATTACATTTTTTAAAAATATCTTAGTCATTTTTTTATTACTTAGCTTCGAATTTTTCTCTTTAATTCTAAAACTTAAATAACAGATATATAAGCAATAATCAATTTCGAATACATATGACGATTTAACGACTTAAAAATATTCAACAATCAACTATTTATAGGTTTTGAAGTATTTTATATAATAATAAAGCTAAGTATATGTAGAATTAAACGCACCTTTATGAGGAACCTTTTTGAAAATATATTCATAGTACTCCACACGAAATTGGAGACTTTTCCATTTCAGCATCATATACTCAGAACTCTTTCCAGACAGAACTTGTAATTGAATTTCATGACTTTTGAATGATAATATTCACTGTATTTTATGTTTATATTTAAAACAAACGTTTTATAAAAATGTGATATTTTAGGCATTGTTAATTAAGTCTAGAAACTCAAAAATTTGACAGTAACTCACTTTTAATTTTTGATGGTTTGTATATGTTATTTAATGATATAACATATAACCTCTAAATGTGCATTAAAACATCACTCAGAAGGAATTGTATATTTGTGCAACGTGATTATGATTTCAGAATTCTGTGCAGAAGTATTAAGAGAAAAAATGCATTCATTTTAACAACTAAGTAGACAACACAAAAAATATTTTTAAGACCTTAAGTTTAATAAATATGATCATGCAACAGACTTATACTCATATATTATATCAAGAAATGCAGTAAAATCAAAGAAAATTGAGCTCAAACGTGAAGTGCATGCTGAAGAATATAAATAGTTCTTGAAAAACAATCTTAATTCCTTCCATAATATTGGAGTGCTGATTTTGAATTTAGAGAGATTTTCTTAAGGCTAACACGGATTGTGAGCAATTACACTTGAAGGCCATGCAATCGCAAAAGCCAATTACATTTAAGCCCTGGATTTAACGGACTTTGATATTAACGAATCAAATTTTCCTCTGACACACTTCTTGACTAGAGACAATTTTATGGCAGAACTAAACGAAATTTCCGGAGCTAATTCCTTCTAACTACAAAGTTAGCATTCATTCCCTCAATAATTTAATTCAACTGTTAAATAAAGTATTCCAAGTAATTACTATCGATTGAGTATTTTCAAATGCTGAGAAGAATTGCTCCATTGCAATATAATGATGAAAGTTCATTGTCTTCTATTCTTTGAAATCTTAAGAATTCTGCCTATATTTCTATTATGTTTTATAAGACGAATAGGTTATTTACAATATTCTTGTTCATAACAAGAATTCTTTTCCAAAATAATTATAACGTTATTAAGTACGAAATAATAACAAAAAATGCAATATTTTATTCATGAATTTTTAAATGTACTAAAATTAATCAAACTACATATAACGTTTCATTCTTAATATTCATATTAATAGCATGTAATGTTATCAATTTTTTACATAACCATAAATATCAGTGACATAATTTCTCCATTTTCAATTTTTGTTTTCTGAGTTTAATATTTATAATTATTTTTTTATATACACTCCGGAACATTGAAAATAGCAACCCAAGAAGGAAGCTAAGTACAATCAAGAAACTTTGCAAATAAGTACAGCGTAATGTGATATGCAAATGATCCATGTTTTGTGCCAATACGCATGCTCATACACGCCGAGGTGGCGATACAATCAGGAAGAGGGTTCTATATAAGCCAGCGCAAATTCGAAGATTCATAAACGTGACGATTACCCGCCGATTGTAGGAAGACTTTGGTAAGCGAAACATGCCAGATAAACGTGCTAGAAGACATTTCTCACAGTTAAGCGAGTTTGAGAGAGGCCTGATCATCGGGATGAAAACTGTAGGCTGGTTGGCGTGCCATGTTATGGCCAGGTGGATCATTCGGAGTGTGCCATTAGAAATTGTTGGGAGCAGTGGACACGAGAAGGTACCTACGCGCGGAAAACCGGGCCTGGAGCGACCAGGAAGACCACGAGGAGAGAGGATCGAAGGATCGTGCGGCAAGCACTTGTGGACCCCACATTGACTCGTTCAACGATACGAGCAGACGTAGGCGTAGCAATTGTTCCACAAATAATTTCCAGACACCTTGCAGAAGCAAATCTTAAATCCAAGCGCCCTTTCCGTGCACTCCCTTTATGACCGGAACATCGGCAACTGCGTCTACAGTGGTACCAAGCCAGATCAATGTGGAATATCACAGATTGCCAAATGGTTGTGTTTAATGATGAATCCCGGTTTGTTTTGGGGACAGATGATAACCGTGTACGGGTGTGGAGGGGCCCTGGTGAGCAGTACGATTCCCCCACACTGTTCTACGTCACACTGCCCGCACAGCTGGTATAATGGCCTGGGGGTGCCATAGCCTATGATATCCGGTCCACTTTAAGGTAACAGAACACCTTCGAAGAAAATTTTTTGAATTAACCTGAATTTTGCCTGTAAATGCATATTTTATGAACTTATGGGTCTCTAAAATTAGAAAAATACCCAAGAAAAGTTTTGTTAGTATACATTTTTAGTGTCAAAGGGGTATTTTATAAAAAAAAATAAGCAAAAGTAAGACTTTACGCAAAACATGATAACTGAAAATAAAATAAATATATTGACATTTTTTTGTAAATTGAATAATATAGCATACAACCTTATCTAGGGAATAGACTCTTATTTTGGTAATATAACTATTACGTGGGAAGTTATTGTGTTTCGAGCTTCTATACGTTGACATTTTCTTTAAAAGCTATTGTAATTTTCATTTTATTGCTATATAAAAAAAATTTTTACTCAACACAAACTCTTAAGAAAGGTCTGTTCCCTGTATAAGTATTTAAAAAACATACATATAAAATTTTTATTTCATTCAAGCATAATTTTTTGAGATATTGTGTTTTGCGGTAAGAAAAAATGTGAAAAAACTCATTTTGAGAAAACGATAAAAATAACATTAAACTCATATGATTACAAGAAAAACACTTACTTTCTTATTAAAATGCACCAGATTTATAATCCTTTCCCTCTTTAACTTCTAAAACACTATTTTTTTTCTTTTTAAGTGCCCTTAAAATTTTTCTGTGTTTCTTTGTTTTGGGGTCTACGTTATGAATCAATTCACAGATTCTGCATCTATCTAAATGTCTATACACTTTTGAAGAAAATTTTTTAAATTAACCTGAATTTTGCCAGTAAATGCATATTTTATGACCTTATGGGTCTTTAAAATTAGAAAAACACCCAAGAAAAGTTTTATTAGTGCACATTTTTACTGTCAAAGGCGTATTTTATAAAAAAATAAGCAAAAATAAGATTTTACGCAAAACATGATAATTGAAAATAAAATAAATATATTGACATTTTGTAAATTGAATAATATAGCATATAACCTTATCTAGGGAATAGACTTTTATTTTGGTAATATGACCACTACGTGGGAAATTATTGTGTTTCGAACTTCTATACGCTGAAATTTTCTTAAAAGCTATTGTAATTTTTACTTTATTGCTATATAAAAATATTCTACTCAACACAAACTCTTAAGAAAGGTCTATTCCCTGTATAAGTATTTAAAAAACATAGATATAAAATTTTTGTTTCATTCAAGCATAATTTTTTGAGATATTGTGTTTTGCTGTAAGAAAAAATGTAAAAAAACTCATTTTGAGAAAACGACAAAAATAACATTAAACTATTCTGATTACAAGGTAAGCACTTACTTTCTTATTAAAAAATGCACCATATTTATAATTCTCCCCATCTTCTACTTCTAAAACACTAATTTTTTCTTTTTAAGTGCTTTTAAAATTTTCCTGTTTTTCTTTGTTTTGGGGTCTGCATTATGAATTGATTCCCGGATTCTGCATTTATCTAAATGTTTATATCCCCGTAAGGTAAACATCCCAGGGTTTCCTATATTCATTTTATCTAAAACTTTTAGACACCCATTTAATCCTTCATTGAAGTGTATAATAGCATTATACGACCCAAATTTAATTGTTTTGAGTGAAACAAAAACTTCCTTTGGTACTTTTTGCCAAACTATTCCATTAAAACACTCGTTGGCATTTTGCGTGTGTTCATGCAAGCACTTACTTAATATCTGTTTGTCGCATAGTTCAAAATATACTGGTTTAATTTTATTTAAAACATTTTATAAACCAGCATATTTTGTGGCACATTTTGTTCCATTTGCCCCCCCCCGCTGAAAATAACACCAGCTTTCTTTCCCTATTGGGCATTGACCATGCATCGGTTTCTTATTACTTGATGCACAGTGATATAACGCAGCAATTACATTTTGCTACATGATATTTAAGTTACCGACATTGCTGTGATTGCAATTCCGTAATAGATTGAAATCTGTCAATAAAATTATCAGTTAATTTGCCTTTACCAGACAGTCCTTTAGTTTTAGTTTTCACAGACGCGAACCAACTCTCTTTTGTACATGGCCAATGCTCTCAAACTTGGTCACACTGTTTAATCCATAAGTGTCTTTCACACTCATGAAAGCTTTTGAGTCGTCATCCCCATAATATTGAGTGTAATGCAGTCTGCGGTTTTTTTCAGATCGAAGAAATATTCGGGAAGCCCTCACAATTTCCATTTTTGACGAAGAGCCTGTGAAATTACACTAACATATGTGGTCGGCTTTTGACGACTCATATTCAAAGTTTCTTGGCATAGTCTGAAGTCTCTTACATGTTGGACAGTAGGACGACATAACTTATATGTCTAACACCTTACCAGTATCAACTGATATTGCAGCAACACAGCCATTCATAGATGTATAGCCTCTTTGCTGCCATGTACTATCCACCGATATGCCACATTTTACAATATCGGATGATACATTTTGTTTTTTGTCCACAATTTCAGTAGCAGCTTTTATCATGGATTCCTCAGCTACTTCCTGAACCACTTTTAAAAGCTTTGCATCCTGATTTTTGTAAGCAGTTTTGGTTAGTCGAGGCAAATTTAATGTTGAGCATAATTTAAATGCCCCAGCAAATCCTTTGCCTATCTGCCGCATATCATATACTAGCCTGGTATTTATGACAGGTGCACTTACAACTTTTTTTGATGAAACAAATGCAAAAAAATGGGAGCACAGTCTATATCTGAAATTCTCGAATAGTTTTACTTTTTCAGCAAAATATTTTGTGCAGCAAAGTTGAGCAAAAGCTTTCACAATAAGTTCAAGGTCAACGATTCTGTTACCAAACACAGGACCAAACAATTATTTCTTCTGCAGTTGATAAAATCTCATTTCCCAACAGCTGACAGTACATTCAAGAACTGCTGAAGTGCTATTATTTTTCAAAGTGTTTGTGAATTTATTACCATAAAATTGCCACTTGCGCTTTTTATCAATACTTTTAACTATTTTTAAGTTAAAATAAAACTGAATAAAGCAATCAAATAAACTTTTTTACGCTGTCAATTCTTTCAGCATGAAAATCAAACGCATATGTAAACAAAGTCAAAACAACAAACTTGCTGCCAGGTTTTACACATAAAAAAGCAAAAATGTATTTCCAAATACATTTATATTTATTTTTAAATGTTCTATTTTAATTTCTGACTAAATATTTGTATATCAATTATATAGTATTTCATGCCATATACTATGAAAGAGAAACGTAAACAAACAACTCGGCTACTTCCGGTTAGCATAAACTATTTCGGGTACGAGAAATTTATGATTAAGTAATATTGAAAAAGCTGTAACCCCCAACTTCTAATTAAGATAGAAACAAAATTTAAACAGATTTACAAAGATAAAAGATTGAACTTTAATATAAGACCAAAAACGAAAAATCGATATTTTGACCAAAAATTGAGTTTTAGAGGTGTTCTGTCATCTTAATGGTGATGCGTGAAACATTAACGGGCCAACGTTACGTTGATAATATTCTTCGACCCCATGTAGGACCGTTCATAAATGGTCTCCCAGGGGCAATTTTCCAGCAAGATAATGCTCGTTCGCATACAGCAAGAGTTGATCAAGACTTCCTACGTCATTTTCAGACTCTTCCATGGCCAGCCCGCTCCCCCGATTTGCCCCCTGTAGAGCACGTGTGGGATCAGCTAAAATGGCAGATGCCATCGCGTCACTCTGTACATGATTTAGAATTGGCTGTTCAATATTTGTGGGCCCATCTGCCTCAGGACAACAAAAGGCGTCTAATCAACTCAATGCCGGACCGTGTGGCGGCATGTATTGCAGCTGGAGGTGGTCCAACGCGCTATTGAATTTGCCCAGTATTTGTGTCGTTGCACACCCTGTATTCGTTTAATTTTCTTGTTTTTGAGATCAAGTGAATCTCTCATCTGTGTTATTATGTGTGTTAAATTTCATTTCAATCCGATGCTTTCTTCTTGGGTCGCTATTTTCAATGCTCCTGAGTGTATAATAATTCAAAATTTATAAAAAAATAATCTGAGATTAAATAAAAGTTTTATTTAAGAAGCTGTAGCATTCATTTTGCGAATACTTACCATTTCCTACACTCTTAATATTCCTAAAAACAGGGTATGTTAGAAGTTCGAGCCTTGTGTCGCTGAAGACCCGCCATGTAGAAGGAGTCGCTGCACGTTAAATCTGTCGAGACTCAAAGTCCACTCCTTGGTGTGGTATGGAAGTTAGGAGAAGGGGCGCCAGCTCAGATGTCATCCTCACCACTTGACAGTGGTTCAAAATTACGAGGTCCTCCGCCAATTGCCCTGCGCAGCTTTATAGTGAAACACGTTATTATACTTTTTCTCTTTCCTAAAACCAGGATCCGCCTTCTATAAGAAACATTAATTATGAATGAGTTGGATGATTGATCAGGTGATTAACTTTGCACTCTCAAGTAGCATGATGGTTTCTGGTGATTTTAATTTGCAGTGTCAAATGACGAGGATGGCACCTGAGCTGGTACCCCTGATAAATATAATGGGCATCAGCCCCTTTAAAATGTGAATCTAGGCACTAGGACTTGAATCTATGACTCGACTGAAGTAATTCCAGCCACAAGTTCGTGACCAGGAACATTCGGCTACCATGGCTACTCAGATGTATCAAAGCATTCATACAAGCAGTAATTACGTGTGATATACTTCTTCATGTAAAAACTCTATTTGATAAAATATTTAAAAGATAATGACATCTTTGCTATTTTATCCTTTAAAAATATGACTTTAAGCAATATTTCCTAAAAATATCTAGGCGCACTTTGTAGAGCGTAAAACTTCCTGGACCAATACTATATTTGAAAGAATGTCTATGCTTCTAAGCAAACTTAAACGCATGGTTCGTTAAACAAACAGTGCCTTGTATTGAAAATTATGAAGCGATGTTACAAAGTTCATATTTTATTATTATTCAGAAGTTTCCTAAAAACATTCATTCCAAGAGAGTTTTGAATAAATATCTCTTTTGACTGAATAGCTAAAGCATAAAACTAAAATATCATGTCTCAGGGAACCATTATTTTATAATAGAGCTTAAAATTATGAAAAGAAAAACGTGCATGTTTATGTTTGTGGATTTTATCATTAAGTTTCCTTATAATTTAAGCATTGGTACCCTAAGAAAGAGCTTAATTAGAAATAGTACATAAATTGGATTAACTTTAATTGCTTTAAAATATTTTTTTTTAAAATTTTTATTTCATATAATGCTTGGATTCCAATATAATCACTGTTGAGTTTCTCTATAAAATGATGGATTTAACAATTTTTTTTTTATACTTCTTTACTTTTTCATAGTTTCCAATTTTTTAATTTATTTTTTTTAGTAAATTGGGACATTATCATCTCACAAAAAAAGCTTCATGTATTTATTAAAAAAATTGCATAGATTTATAAAGAACCATCGCAGTGTTTTCTTGGTTCTTTGAAATGTATCAGTACTTACATGAATTTATTTTATGAAGAATGTTTTGAGTAATATACATTTCTTAAGTTTTTATTTTCCGCTTCTTACTTCAGTAAAATTAACAAATCGAACTCTTTAGTGTGGTTTGAATCTCTTACATGATTAGCATTTATGTTGGGATGTCCATATTTTCATTTCGAATGTTGAAAATTTTCAGTTCTCTTATATTTTTTCCCTTACCAACTACATTACGAACACTTGCAAGCGATAGTAATGCTAATAAATAAAATGTATCAAAATTTTAATTGAGTTTTATAAATAATAATAACTAATTAAGTTGCATACATAATTTTTTTATTTTAAAATTGAAAAAGATTGTTTAAATAGTCGACTTTATGTGGAATTATATTTCTAACATTAAGTCACTAATTTTGACAGCAATTTTATCAAACTGTATTCATTCAATAGAAAAACTGAAAAAAAAATGAAGATTTAAATCAATATAATTACTTATAACTCAGTTTGAAATTGTTTTTCTTTATAACTAAATTTCATACCTCCAATTAAATTTTCTTTTCTTACTATATTTGATTTTAAATTTATAATATTTAGCTTTCTTTTTAAACTTCCATACATTGACTTCTTCATTTAATCTTTAAATTTACAAGCAAATTTATTTCCATTAAAGAGACCTTCTGTTTCAGTTTCATTTGTTACTATTCTAATAGTAATTCTTAATATTTTTTGTTAATAACTATAAAACAAAAAATTAAATTCAGAAACAAAAATATTTTTCAGGATTTTGCATTAAAAAGAATATATATTCAAGGGTAATTACTCTCTCCATAGTTTTTACATCAGTTTCGTTAAATTAGAATTCATTCAGTTCAAAATTTATGCTGCTACTTTTTTTTAAAGAATTCTTATAAGAACAAATAAATAATGTTCCATAAAGCAGAAATATTTCCATACATTTAGCATATGTTTAATTTAATTACTATTAAAACATTACTTATTTAATTGTTTTCAAAATAAGGTAATTTTCAACAAAAAAGAGAGGAAAAAAAATGCTTCTTTCTAAGAACGGTAACTAAGATTTAAAGGGATTAGTAAGACATCATTCAAGAATATGTCTTGCAACTTAGCTAGAAAGAAATTAGTTTAAAAAATGCTTAAGCCCAGATAAGAAAATAATTAATTTATAAAGTTTACATTTTTACGGAGTAAACACATTTTTTGTGAGAAATTGCTCGATTTAAAGAAAATATATATCGAGTATAAATATTAAAATCCCTTTCTCCTTTTCTGTAAAACATGAAATGAATTGGAAACATGTATAATTCTTTTCAGTATTTGGAAATTAAAATATATATTATTTAAACCAAAGTTATAATATTTAAATAACTTAAAAAAAACAAAAGATGCTTTATCTAACTGGCGTTTTTGAATGAAAGCATATTTTAAATATATTTTTAAAAGGTGTGTTTGTTTTTTTTTGAATAAACAGCGAGTGAGAAACTTTTTTGGTTATTTTATTCTGCAAAAGTATGTAGCAAATTACTCATTGTCTAGACTTAAAATTACTATTCCAATTAATGTGCAATTAAATTTCTTAAAATGACACATTTTGTCTCCTAAAATATTTGATTCCTATGTATATTGACATTTCTCATACATGGCATATCTACATATTTGAAAGCAGATTTAATTCAAGATCTCGTCGGATTCCGATTATTGCCATGATTTAATTTTGCAGATGAAGTGGAGCCAAATTGATACTCAAGTAAAAATTTACATGCCACATAATCATGTGACATGCATGTCTAAAACTTTCGCATCCAGAAAATCTATCGGCTCTAGCCGGGGTCGATTGATTGATTGATTGAATGAATATTAACGTCGCACTGTTCAGCTACACGAGGGCTTTTGGCGACGGACCACGTAATTTTGAACCATGGTCAAGTGACGTGGACGACACCTGAGCTGGCACCCCCCCTCTCCTAACTACCACACCACACCAACGGGAGGACGTTTCAGCTCTCGACAGATTTAACGTGCATCGCTGCCCTACACGGCGGGTCTTTAGTGGTACTGGGCTCGAACCTGTGACAAAGCAAGCCACAGTCCGATACCTATACCACTCGGCTACCGCGGCCTAGCCGGGGTCGAACCCACAACCCTTATGATTGCAAAGTGGGTACGTTACCGACAATTGGAGCCGGCAGTTTTGCATATTATTTGATACAACTGTGATTTGGTACTGATCTTAATAAGACTTGATCATACTTATCTAAGAGTATTCTTGTACATTTTAATATGGTGGTATGTATGTGTGTGTGAGTGTGTGACTTCTATCTCTCTCTCTCAACACGGTAAAAGAGATACTAAATATTTTTAGGAAATCAATGAGAATAATTTTACAGTTTTATATTTCAGTAAGTACAAAAAGTACTTCAGAGTTCTTATGAGATTTTTAAACAATTCTAGTTGCAATATTTCCATTCTAACGAGAGTTTTAAATTAAATTCTGCGGAATTTCATGTTACTTTCTTTCATTTTGAAAAGCAAGTGTTTTGAAAATCAGAACTGAATTCACAATGATTACGTTCAAAGAAAACTTGGAAACCACGATTTTATCAAAGGATGTAACATATAGCGAAGAAGTTCTGTCATTGTAGGCGTTTAACATTAAAGATAGATGACCAGCATCAATCATTCTGACCGTGAACACACGGGAGATATCTTCGTGGCATACAGTATTTCCCATTCAAACATAGAAGATTCAAAAGGTTTTTCTTCTGATGGGAAAAGTTTTCGTCCTTTAAACAATTTTTTTCCCTTCAAGAAACTTATCAGTGGTTTTTAAAATGATCCGAAATCAGTTTTTATCTCGGGTTTCATTTTTATTGATGAAAATGATTTAAGTAGAAAAATGAAATAAGTACTTACTTTTTTTAAAAAAAAATCTCGGAAACTCATTATTTTGTAATTTAATCGAAATTTTCGAAAGAGATTTCGTTCTATCGAATACATTAAATATATGCACACACTCAATTTTATACATAATGTTATTTTTTAAATTGTTTGCAATATATATAATTTTTTCTTCTTTGCAATTTCTCCTACGCTTATATTCATAGGATAATCAAAAGTATTTTTTTAAACTTTCATTATTTTATAAGACTTGGATAGTCACAATTTTAATAAAAATGAATTTTGTGATTTAAGAATAGCAGTGTACACACACACACATATCATTTTAATACATCCCTTATAATATTACACATAGTTCTTAAAACTAACTGGAGAAAACGTGATTTTACCTTCTATACCTATTTATTAGAAAATACATTTTATATTCTAAAGTGAAAAACATTATAAGATTATTTTTTAACTATTGCTCATACATATTATAATATAGATCAACTGCTTTAAAAATGCAGCGCTTAGAATCATTGTGTGAAAGCTGTTCTCGTAATTAAAAAAAACACCATTTATTACGCCATTCTTTTTAAAGAAATTTTTTTGATTTTAATTTTTTAAGAGAAGAAATGTATTCAACTAAATATATTTCAAGTAAATTCAGATACAATTCTTTAAAAAGTGCTGGTATGTTTGCTGTTGTTGAAAAAACGTGAAAGATTCTCATTTTTAATGTGAAATGTTACATATTTATTCATTATCTTACTTGATATCGCATTACAATTTGAGAATTTATTTCTTTTATCAAACCATTTTATAAAATGTCCTGTAAAACCTCAAAAAATTTACATTAAGTTATAACACATCGCTTTAAACTCGGCATATGGTAGTTTTTTAGTTTAATAAAATAAACTAGGTACTGTTTTTCATAACAAGAAGCAGATGTTGTTTTTACCGTCATAAATATTTTGCTTTTACAAGAGGAGAAGCAATGCTTGGAAATTCTGTAATCTAGGGAGGGAAAAAACCTCTTACGATATCTTCCATAAAACTTTCTTTCATCAATCACTAAAACGTTTCTTGTTGTTGACTGTTTTGCCAGAGGTTTGGCAAAAAGAACAGTGGTTTCTGCAATTTTCTTCACTCACTTGACACAAGCATTAAGAGAAATGATGAAAAATGTTCGCATCGACGTTGATTTTATATTGGAATTCCATGCGATACACTAGTTCTGTTTCTCTATAATAACAAAGATCTGTTTTCTTTCTTGTCGATTACTTGTAAGACAGAAAAAGAAAAGCTTATTTTAATAGAGTGGCTAATTTGTTTGGTGACAAAGTGCTTTTTATCAGCATAAAAATTCTATGTTTATGGAAAGAAATACTTGCTTAAAGTATTTAATACATTTATATGATTCAAATGGTGTTATGAAGATTTTAAAACTTAATATTCAACAGTCAGTCTTAGTAAATAAACATATAGAAATTCAACTTTTTCTCTTTAATTCTAAAATAAACTTATGCAAGTTCTAAAATAAACAAATTATTTTCGTGGTAAAATAAATTTATACAAATATATTATTTTGAAAACTCATATTTCTAGCATGTACGCAAATAATTTAACTTAGTTATGAATTTGAATAAAAACCCTTTTAATATCAATTTTCACGGTACTTGCGAAATATTTTTTATAGTTTAATGCAAAGGTCACCTACCTTATAGCTGTGGTGTGCCAAACCAGTTTTCCAATATGATTCAAGGTGCCACTAAAAAGGAAATTTTTGAAATACCTCGATTCCCATAGAAAGAATTAGAGAATACTTGTCTAGAATACAGATTAAGAGTTTTATTATACTTAACTGTTCGAACTAATAGGGGCAAACATGTTTTTCTTGTTTGAGTTGGTATGTGATTACTAATGTTGTCATAACCCACCTCAAACCTGTTATATATGCCTTTATGTAGTGTGACAGATAGATTTTGACTATAGTTAATTCATTTTAATGTATTAGATGCTCAGTTCTGAGCCTTCCAGTGGGGCAACTGTTAATTTCAATTTTGCGTTCTGTATAAGAGGTGTTACTTTTACTTGTTCAAAGATGGATATTACTCCAAGGAACCGTTCTAAAATAAATCTCTCTTATTGAACACATTTCTATGACTGGGAGAAATATAACTATGGCAGGTGGGATAATCGAATTAAGCGTTTTAAGAACATTTCAAAATTCTGGGTCATCGTCTCCAAAAAGAAAAGAAAAATGTGGGCGCAAGTGCAAAACTACTTCTAGAATTGATAAAACTTTAATAAGAAGTAGCAAAATATATCCATAAAAGGCAAGTATAGACCTTTGAAGGGATTTATTGGATTATGGTGTTGAAGTGAGCCCCTCAACTGAGCGGGAAAAGGCTTCTGTAAGGTGGCATTAAGGTACCAAGACTGAAGAAAAAAACTCTATGAAAAAAAGTTTAGCATGGACTAAAAAATACCGATCATGGGACTGTTAACGACTGAATGAAGGTCATTTTGAGTAATGAAAAATTAATTTGTGCAGGGATACAAATAAAGTATAGTTGGAAGAAGTGAAGTTGAAACTTTGTTAACAGAGCATATCCAACAGATTGTAAAACACCCTTATAAACAGATGGTTAGAGTTTTTTTTCACAACAAATGGTCCTGGAAAATTAGTTCCTCTTAAATACATGAATTATGGCAAATATATAGAAATATTGTCGTAGGATTTTTCCATTCTTGGAAATATTTGATGGAACATTTCAACATGACTTGGACCTTTGTGTCTCAATTCTAAATTGTTCCATACTTCTACGCGGAAAATAAAATAAAAGTACTCTATTTTCTTGAAAATTCTTCAGACTTATATCCTATTCAAAACTGATGGCATACACTTAAGAATCGTTTCGCTAAGATTAATCGTATGGCAACAGATCAAATGATCAAATGGGCTATACTAGTGTGTTTTCAAGATGATGAAATCAAGAACATGTGTGCTACTCTAGAAGAGTCAATGAAGAGTTCAAAAGGTCATTTCTGCTAAATGAAGACATACTTCGTACTATTATACAGTTGCTTTAGTCTATTAAAGGTATGTAATGATAGAAAGCTAAAATTTTAGAAAAAATGACTTTTTTTCCAATTTGTTCCAATTAATTCGAACTGTATAGTATATTATATAATTTTACTTCATAAATTAACATATAAATAATCACAGTCTAGTACTATTTCTTCAACAAAAATAAAACAAATTAAAATTGTACATATAATTTGTATTATGAATATTGTATAACAATTCATTTAAATAAGAAACAAATAACATAATTTATTATTCTTTCAATGTAATTAAAGACTGAAAATAATATAACATTACGGCTTATACTTGCGGTAATTATGTGTCGGCACAGTGAACCGAACGAAGGAGAGAAATTGCTTGAATCCAGAGAGGACAGACTGAGCGTTTCAATTCTGTCTAATAATTTTGTAGTGATGCAGAATGCCACTGAAAACTATGGCATGGTTGCCACAGGTTGCCGACGCCTGTTTTACTGAATAAAGAAATTGCTTTGAATGAATTATTCAGAGATCGAGATATTTTTTATCATTCTCATTTTTACCACACGCAAACACTATAAATATTTCCATATAAATTATAGACAAATGTTTATAACTGCACTAAATTAAAAATATCCATATTTCAGTTTCGTTAAATGACAAAAAGAACTGAAAATTCTTTGTTATGAATAAAAAAATTCCGATTTTAAAGATGAAACTCCTAAACTTAATAACCTGAGTTCAATCCCTCTGCTACAGAAGGTCGTTCCCACTTTATGAAAATGATTTTGTGTAATTCATTTTCTCGTTTTAAATTTTGAGATAAAACTTTGGAACCTTCAGTACAAACGTCTGCTAAGGTTTTCTTTTGATTGGAATGTAAAATAAAAGATTTTAAAAAGGGCTCCTAAAAATGATAGATGGCTCGAAGGTTACATAATTACGCTTTCCAAAGAGAAATATTAGTAACAACAAGTTAAAAAGCGGTGTAACAATCTCTGTAACTGCATTTTAATCAAAGTTATTTGCATATATAAACTTTGAAAAAAGCGTCTAGCAGAAAGTAAAAATGAAAACAAGACCATGGAACTTCAACCTAAAACTGTTAAAACGCTGGCAACTATCAAGAAAGTGAAGTCTCTGATCCTAAAAAACAAAATCCCCCGACTCAAAGTTTCATTCCATAGAAACTAGTAATGTCTTTCGGGTGAGTGAGTGAGTG
Organism: Trichonephila clavipes; assembly: GCA_019973935.1. Classification (NCBI taxonomy): domain Eukaryota; kingdom Metazoa; phylum Arthropoda; class Arachnida; order Araneae; family Nephilidae; genus Trichonephila; species Trichonephila clavipes. Next base: position 571,058 of record BMAU01001425.1, read on the forward strand.
AATATTAACGTCTCACTATTCAGCTACACGAGGGCTTTTGGCGACGGACCACGTAATATTGAACCATGGTCAAGTGACGTGGACGACACCTGAGCTGGCACCCCCTCTCCTAACAACCACACCACACCAATGGGAGGACGTTTCAGCTCTCGACAGATTTAACGTGCATCGTTGCCCTACACGGTGGGTCTTTAGTGGTACTGGGCTGGAACATCGTAACAAGGCCAGCTACGATCCGGTACCTTGATCACTTGGCTACCTCGGCAGTAATGTCTTTCGGAACATTATGTAAAATCATTCATACGGATTACAAGTTAAAACAAATTGTGATATCCCCCCTGGGAGAATATTTCTCGGAGTATCAGCGGGAGCTAGAGGTGTAGGATTAACGGAAGAACTAGAGGCATACATAATCTTAATATATCTTTATTAAGATTTTCAACTTAAACTTCTAATAAGTTAAATTATAATAATTGATGTGAGAGAGTCTACGAAGGCAAAATACGCAACACACAAAATATATAGATCATAACGAGTTAACCTAACTCGGACCACTATCAATAACTGAATCGTCTAAACTCAAATCTAATACAATCACTGATTCTAATATTAAATATTTAATCCAACCTTGTTGCAGTCTGGAGAATCAATCACTAATATATTAAAAGGCAATCTTGTATTTACTTGCATGCACTGGTATGCACCTTGCTTCTGTATATCTTTATCATTTAAAACTTCTAATCACCGCCACGTAACCTTATCCAAACTTGAACCACGAACTATATTAACATTCCTCTACTTGCCATCAACTGCCACAAATTGCCATCTCGCTTACTCTAAGTTCCGATATTTAAAAGCTTGTTAATTTGCATCTTTTATTCATACTTCACTTCTTGAATTTGGTTGGAAAAGAGTTGCCATTAATTTTGGCTCAAAGAACCGAAAGGACATTTTAAAGAAAAGACGCGTGAGCCCGTCACAAGAAGTTTAAACTTAAAGATCATATGCTTTTGCCAACACATATTACTGAAAGAAAAAAAATTGCATAAAATTATATGAAAAACACTTAGCTGCTGAAAAATGGAAATCTGTGGTAACACTGGATGAGGAATGGGTATATTTAAGCAAATGTAATAAGAAAAGATCAGTTTTCTATTGCAGAAACTGACGAGAATGACCGTACGGAATGGCTTCATCTGTGTACAGAAAAATTTCCAAAGGGATTCCTGATAGTAGCAGGATTTTATTACAACGGCAAATTATAAATCTAAAAAGTCTTAAGTACAGCCTAATTTTATTCATCCTACTATCAGCAGGATATTTTTGAGCCAATTCTTGAACAATAAATTCCAACTTTATATGGAAAGGACATTGATAAAGTTGAGCTTCATATGGACAAAGCCTCTAGTCCCACGTCTAAGTCAACTGTCGCTTATTTAGCAAAGAAAGAATCAGAAGCAGGAATAAAGTATATCCCATTTGATGAAACAAAGGGTGTTTTTTTTAGAGGTATAGAACTTTAAATTGCAATAAAACAAAGATGTATTATTCGATTGACATGAATTTTTTTTATTCGATAGATAATTTTATGGCATTACATTTTAAATATGATTTCTGGCATAGGACTGCCATGCCTGGCTCGGATGTAGTCCAATCTGGACGTCCAATTTTCGATGACTTTTTCCAACATTTGTGGCCGTATATCGGCAATAACACGGCTAATGTTGTCTTCCAAATGGTCAAGCGTTTGTGGCTTATCCGCATAGACCAATGACTTTTCATAGCCCCACAGAAAATAGTCTAGCGGTGTTAAATCACAAGATCTTGGAGGCCAATTCACAGGTCCAAAACGTGAAATTAGGCGGTCACCAAACGTGTCTTTCAATAAATCGATTGTGACATGTTGCGCCGTCTTGTGGGAACCACAGCTCCTGGACATCATGATGGTTCAATTCAGAAATGAAAAAGTTAGTAATCATGGCTCTATACCGATCACCATTGACTGTAACGTTGTAGCCTTCATCGTTTTTGAAGAAGGATTCCACCAGCCCATAAAGCGCACCAAACAGTCAGTTTTTCTGGATGTAACGGTGTTTCGACATACACTTGTGTATTAGCTTCACTCCAAATGCGGCAGTTTTGTTTGTTGACGTAGCCATTCAACCAGAAGTGCGCTTCATCGCTAAATAAAATTCGCTTATGAGAATCGGGAACAACGGCAATCTCGTTTTGGGCCCATTCGACGAATCTATGCTTTGCTTGATGATCGTTTTGATGAATTGCCAAGCCAAACTGAGAATAAATCACTTGACAGCTGTTAAATCTGTCGCCATCTTGGAAAGTAATGCCAACTTAAACTTCTATACCTGGAAAAAAAAACACTCTTTATATGTAAAATCACCCTACGCTTCTACAATGGCCTTTTGGTTTTTTTCTGTTTATTAAACCGAACCTTATAGGAAAACGGCATCCAAGAACACTAAACTAACTTTAGAAAACTGTTCAATACGAATGGAGTAAAATTTGCATGGCAGTACTGAGCACAAGTTTACTTTCATTAAAAATTCGAGCTAAAAGTAACTGTCAAGAATCATGGCTATCAGATAGTTAGCAAAATGCCACAAAAAATATGGTATTGATTGAAAAAAATTAACTATCAAATTCGTAACCATAAAGTGTGATCAACTTTCTGTATTCTTATGATTATATATTTAAAATTTTGGCGAGGTAAGGCTCACTGACAACGTTGAAAAATTAGAAAATATTTAGACATAGCAGAAAATTTAATTTTCATTTTACTATATTTTTGTTAAATTATCAGAATTACTCATTTGCTTAGATCGATTTACCCCAAACTAAATCTTAATGAAATATATAGTATTAACATATTTAATTAGAGCCTTCATTTAGATAAGCTTGAAGGATGCAATAATATCTACAAATATGTTTCTCAGAATCTTTTCCGAAGTTTATCACTCTCTATGTCTATTAACTTCAGAATCTTCATTTATCGTTCTGCTAACCTTTTCAGACATTTAGCGGTATTATCTAGTAATCCACTTCGAGTCATTTCTTATCCTTTCTATATAATCCATTCTGTACAAATGTAATTAAATAGTACAGTGTGTTAAGAAATTTATAACCTTACACATTGGTACATTTCTAAAGGGAAAAAAGATGTAGAACTTTTATCTATCTATATATATATATATATACACTCTGTCGCAAAAAATATATGCACCCAGAAGAAATTGAGCTACATTCACGAAATTTGGTATGCATGTAGTGTATATGAAAATAAACAAATGATTAAAAATTCAGAACAAAATATCATTTTATTAAGCGGTTACAGCTTGCAAAAGGTTAAAAATCAGTAAGTAGTAAAGCCACCTCTGGCAGCTATACAAGCCGAAATTCGGCGTGGCATCGATTCAATTAGATCACTTATGACCTCCTGTGGAAGATCCTGCCATAGTCTTTGCATCTGCGCAGTTAATTCTCCTGTATCTCCCGGGACGGCTGTAGTTGCCTTCCCAACGCGTCCAGACATGCTCTATTGGCGAAAGATCTGGTGACCTGGCAGGCCATGGTAGGACGTCATATCCTTGAAGACATTGTTGGGAGAGTCGCGCAGTATGTGGACGAGCATTATCCTGTTGATAAATGGCACCTGGGCGACTTGATAGCATGGGTAGCACAATCGGCGTTAAAATATCGTCCACGTATCTGCGAGCTGTCAAAGTGCCTTGAAGGACCACTAAAGATGATCGTGTGTCCCAAGAAATTGCTCCCACACTGTCACACCTTGTGAAATTGCTGTATGCCGCTCTACAATAAATGCCGGATCGGACCGCTGGCCGGTGCGCCTCCAGACACGTGTGCGGTGGTCATCAGCACTGAGACTGAATCGGGATTCATCACTGAAGATGACACGTCTCCAGTCTGTCACACTCAAGTTGCCCGAGGTCGGCAAAAATCCAGTCGACACTGCCTATGATGTGGGGTCAGTGGTAAGCGTCTTAGCGGACGTCGGCTCTTTAAGCCAACTTCGGCCAGTCGTCTCCTTATGGTTTCTCTTGATGGCACTGGATGTCTGGAAGGAGGTAAGTGGCGTTGAATCGATGCTAGCGACGTTGTTGATGCCGAAGTGGCCACTCTTCTGATTGCACGATCCTCGCGATCATTTGTGTTCCTGGGACGTCCTGACCCCTCCGCGACGGTACACTCTACCTTCTGTGATCCACTGTTGCCCAACACCGAGCAACTACCATATCGCTCTGACCGAGGTGGCAGCCGATACGTCTATTCGACCAACCTGCTTCTGTGAGGCCTATTATACGGCCCCTATCAAGTCCGTCAGCTGCTCGTACTGCCACCGGTTACGTCTTAGAGGCATCCTAAGTCTCAATATCGTCTATCAATGTCATCAGATTCGTTTGGATAGCCGTACGGCGCTCGTACATGCTTTTAAACTCTCCCAGTTGCGCAACTAATATGCGCATAGCACACTTAGCCTTGTCTCATTGGCTTCGAAATTTTAATCATTTGCATAGCTCTTACCAGACTACATTCTTGCCGAGTTTCGTGATTGTAGCTTGATTTCTTCTGGGTGCATATATTTTTGCGACAGAGTGTATATATATATAGATATATAGTCTGTGTATTCTTAAATTAATTAAGACTACGCGGTACCCTTTTTCAAAAAAAAATTTTAGAGACAGTTACAGTAAAAATAATTAATGTTTTATATTTAGATTACATTATTAAGCTGATTCTGTAAGCAAAAAGTCAGTTTGACCAGCCATTATTTTACAATTTTAAAAAATTAGGAATTTTTGAAGTTTTTTCAAACTTTTATAAAATACTCAATTTTTAAAATTTTTTAGTAATTTTTAGTTATTTATGATTCTTAGATTATTACAAATAATATTTAGTATGGATTTGAAAATCTATTCCCTTGTTGATTTTTAATAATTATTTTTCTAGGAAAACCTGGAAAAAACACGAAAATTTTTTAAAATATCAACTTTAGCATTTTTTAGAAAAATAACTAGAGTTTTCAGCCCTAAATCCATACTAACTTTTATAGAACATACATCTGGGAGTATATACAAAAATATTCAAGGTTTTATCTTGAACAGGAAAAAAGCCTTAGGGATTAGAAAACACTTAAACCTTCAAAATTAAAAGTCTGAGAAAAACGCATTTAAAGTTTGTAAAGTCATAAAACAAAAACTTATAATGCCCGTAAAACTCTAATTTTTTAATATGTTATTTTCCAATGTATGTTCTACATTAAAACTCTATTTTTTTATTAAATATGACTGAAAATTCTATTTTTAATTCAAAATATATTTTTGCATAATATTGATAGCATTTGTTAAGACGTCAGCTTATTCAGCTTTATCTTAACCTAATATTTCACAAAAGTTTTGAAAAACGAAGCATTTATGTACAAAATAATAATGATACTAAGTTAAGCTAAAAATATTCAGGTTTGCTCATAAAATTTAATTTTTTTCAGTTTTAAATTGGGGCAGTTTAGGAAGTTTTAGCTCTTGTCGTACGACTTTAAAATACTAAAATATAGTGCTACAATATGTTTAGTATATTGTAGTTTGGTATACTTCAAGGAAATATTCAGTTATATCTGCAGCATTTGAATTCAGAATACTTGTATACGGAAGTCTAATTGTAGAATCAACTGAGGACTGATTTTTAGAACCATCATTTTCAGTAGTGTTCCATCTCTTCTAAATATTGTTTCTCACAGAAACCTAGAACGCATTTGCCATGGCATTTTCTCTACAGGAAAAAATTTATGATAAAGCTTTTAAGTTATATAAACTATTTTTAAAGCAAAAATTGGCCATGAAATTAAGCTTTATTAATTAATTATGATAACTCAAAAAACTCAAAACATAATCAAGCAGAAATGACAAACTAAAAACTCAAAAATATTTTAATCAATTCAACTTAAGTGTAAAAAAATGCTTTAAAAGGAAACCGAAACCAAAACCATGGCTCATAAAACTTCAAATATCTCAAAAACTAATTTGCTAACAGATCTGAAATTTCGTGGCGAGCATCTCAATGATATGGGCCACCAAAACATGCAAAAAAAAAATTTTTCGGTAAAAATAAAATTTTTAGGGTACCGTGTAGCCTTAAGGTACATTTTCTGTGTGTACTACTTGCAAATTTAAAAATTAACTTAAATTTAAAAAAAAAACTACTTGTTTTTCTTAAAATTAAATAAGATGTATAGTAAATTAGTATGATCCCCCGAGAAAACTAATATACAATACGTTACATCAGAAGCCTTACAAAACAAATGAGTTAGCATTTTGTATAAGAATTACCGAAAAATAAATGTGCTGGTTTTATTATGTTATTAATGATTTACCTGAAGCTACCAAACGGTAAAGAGTATATGAGTATGAAATACATAAAATGTTATCTTGTAAGGATGCTGGTAAACATGAAAGAAAATTAGTTGGTTAATGAGACATTTCAAAGCCTCAATTCACAATGTCATAATTTAAAGGATGACTCAAAGAAAAATAAAACGACCTGAATGAAAAAGGGTTTTGACAGCACGGGGAGATCGATACATTTTTCAAATAACTAAAAAAAGTATTTCAACTCGTAAAATTTTCAAACGTTTCAATAAAAAACCTCACATGTCACAATTTGAAAGAGGCTTAAATCAAGTACTAATACAAAATTTATGAAAATGAAGAAACCGTCAAAGTTATTGACATTATGTTTGATGAAAGACAGAGAAAGGCTAAAATATATCATAAAACATTGAGTGGAAGAAAACTATATTTTCTGATGAAAATAAATCGACGGTCCCGCAAACACTATCAGTAAGAACCGAAAAAATGCTTCACTCGACAAATAGGAAAAGGATTAGTAATGATTTGGGGAGTCTTTATGAACGATAGATTTTGCTATTTACAGCAAATTTCAGGACATATAGACTCTGTGTAGTATCTAGCCATCCTATATGTTCATCTGATACCACTTGGGTTTTTATTAAATGTGGAGGTGGTGTTTACTGGACATTTCAGAAGGACAATGCTTCTTGTCATGCATTTCAATTCCTCCAAGAATGGTTTAAAAAAGATAAAAGCTCATATTTACAATAGTCATTTGGAAGTCCAGACTTGAATCCAAAGAAAAACCCTTGAACTATTTTATGCAGCAAAGTTTATACTAATAAACAGTTTTTCTTTGCCAATGAAACGAAAGAAGCCACTAATTAAATTATATAACTAGAACTTTTATTTATTTTATGATTTCCAAAATTTCAGTTGTTTCATTATTTTGTATGCTTATTTTTCCATGTATCACAGTTTTTTTCACAAGCGAAGTTCTCGTATACACAATGCCAATGCCACAAAGTAGCCCCAGAAGTTAATTAACAAAAGCACGCATGGAAGTGGGCAAAGAAAAGCAAATCTTCAAAGAAAAACTAAAAGGAAAATCTTAAGGTATCCGACTACATTTGGAACCGAGATTTTAAAACAGCTTTTTAAATGGATAATTTTCATGATATTTAGTGTCACTCAGATTAGAATACATGCATAAAATTGTTTTAAGGACATTTTGACAAAAAAAATGTATTCAAATATAATATTTTGGCAAAAAAAATTACCTCAGAACAATCTTTTTTCCAAATATCCTCCTTTTGTGAAAAAGGGTTCTATTATAATAATATTTTGCCTGTATATAGCACAGACCTCTCTACAGAGGCTCAACTAGAATATTTGAAAAATTCACATTATTTTCAGAGTTACCACCAATTGAAATAACTATTCGCGTTTTTTTTCTTAAAATTTCTCCCCCTCTGTTGTCGTAAAATATGAATAAACCCACTTCTTAGTTATATAATTCAAAAATTCTAGTTGAGCCTCTGAATTGAGGTCTGAGCTGTATACAGGCAAAATATTATTCTAATAGAAGTATTTTTAACAAAAGGAGAACATTTGGAAAAAAGATTATTCTAAGTTAATTTTTTGCCAAAATATTGTATTTAAATAAATTTTTTTTGACAAAATGTCCTTAAAACAATTTTATGTATTTATTCTAATCTGAGTGACACTAAATATCATGAAAATTATCCATGTATGCGCTTTTGAAAATCACGGTTCCGAACGTAGTCGGATACCTTAAAGCTAAAATTTTTAACCCCTAGCAGTCAAAATGTTCAAAAAAGGACACATTTTTTGCGTAATACAGAATGCGAAAATTGAAGAAATTTATTTTAGTTCTTCAATTTTAAAGTTTTCTAACTTATTTTTATTTTATAATTGTGGAACAAAAAACCCCTAAATGTTTGTTTTTTATAAGTATACTCTGTATGCTATGAAGATTGTTTCATATATGCTAAAATAATTTATCTCAGACTTACGACAAAAGTCATATTCGTACTTCTTTCTCAAACAATTGAGAATTTTTGTGTGTGTGTGCATATAAATATGCATACACAATTTGAAGCATGGTCTAATACTAAGTCTTACTCTGCAATGGGGACAGAGGTAATATAATAGATTTTGGATTATCTTTCCATTTTAATTTCTTCTTAAGCAACAATTGCACATTGCCTTTCTAGTGTCTGTTCTTTATCGAATATGTTCAAGAATCTAAATTTATACCTTTATCACAAAGAAATTCCCAGATGAGTAGCACTTCAGTACGATGGACAAACTGCATCCCTTAAAAACACATTAACACTAATAATCTCACCATAAGAATCAAAAATACGTGAAAACCAAAGATAGGAAGAAGAAAATATCAGTGTGTATACAGAGTACGGGCAAATCGGTTGTGGTCAGCTCTGAGTGGCCATTACGGAGTACAAGCAAATCAGTTAAGGGGTTAAAGAAATTGTTATAAAAAAGAAAGGATATCTTAAAACTTATCATGATCTAATTTTTCAACCGATAGTTTTTAATAGCTTCTTTAATAATTTCTCTTTTGGAAATTTTATCACATCACCTTTCATCTTTCTTGATTTATGTTTAATTATTTAAACTCATTTGCTGCAAAATAAACAAAAATCTCATTTCTTGAGTAAATTTCCGAAAAAAACAAAATTTTATTTCTGTGTTTCCTGTGTTTCTGTTGTACAGCGAATACAAATTTTCTGCAGAACAAGGAAATGTGCCTTTGCCAAGGAAAGCATTTCCTTCCTATAATGAAACTACATTCTTCTCACTTCTAGAACGTGATAAAAAAAAGACAAAATGGGCACTTTTGTCTCATTCGTGTACTTTCTTCTAACTGAATTTCTCAGATAATGCACAAGGAACATTGTGTGATGCTGTTGTCTCTTATTCTTTACCATCCAAGGATTGAAGCACTTCAGAATTAGAGCTAATCAACACTCGTAGAGCTACATGGACCATTCAAACCAGGATCTTCAAACGTCAAGAATAGATTTGACAAAAGAATGGGTAAAATATAAATTATTAAATATTTGTATGTGTATGTTTAGTTAAATTCGTTTTTGAAAGTTAACAATATATGAATTATATTTTGCCTCAGTTTATAAATTGTCTAAGCTGTCTAAAAATATTTTTTAACAAGAGTTTTAAAATTATCTGGATAAGTCTAAACCCGTTCAAGACGGATCGATTTTCTGGTTAAGCCTAAATCCATTTAAAAAGTCTCATAAAATCATTAATGTAGTAAAATATGACGAAAAAAAACTTATAGATTATAATCATTCCAAATTTCATACATTCCAGATCCAGATGACATTGGTGTGATCGTAGGTCTCAGAACAGAGAGAACGCAATGTCATATATATGGTACCGTGTTCCCTGAAGTGATCACATATATGTGATCATGATACTGAACGGGTTAACATATATTATTGGTAAAATAAGGGAAAGTTAACAGAGTGTATATTGCATCATAAGCGTTTACATGTCGATGGAAAATGATGAAATTAAAGATTTCATCAAATCCCTAAGAGAGATGATCCATTCACGAAAGATGTTAAAATAACGTTTCTAACTGTTTTAGTGAAATTATGAAATGAAAATGTCGGCATTTGTAGATCTCTGTTTTCGCTTGTTACCACTCCCTTTTGCCTCACAGCAGTGCCGGGCTTCTGACGTGAAGGACTTAAATATAGTTTTTCAGTTTTATTTAGTTATATCATTTACATTATTATCTTTCGACTGATATATTACTTTTATATGCCTGGAAATTTCAAACGGGATAAAACTTAAATTGAAAAATGAAAACAAACAAATTAGAGAATTCAACCACGTCCTCTTTATATAATAAAGAGTGTTTTTTTAGAGGTATAGAACTATAAATTGCAATAAAACAACGATTTATTATTCGATTGACATGAATTTTTTTTATTCGAAAGATAATCTTGTGGCATTACATTTTAAATATGATTTCTGGCATAGGACTGCCACAGCTGGCTCGGATGTAGTCCAATCTGGACTTCCAATTTTCGATGACTTTTTCCAACATTTGTGGCCGTATATCAGCAATAACACGGCGAATGTTGTCTTCCAAATGGTCAAGCGTTTGTGGCTTATCCGCATAGACCAATGACTTTACATAGCCCCACAGAAAATAGTCTAGAGGTGTTAAATCACAAGATCTTGGAGGCCAATTCACAGGTCCAAAACGTGAAATTAGGCGGTCACCAAACGTGTCTTTCAATAAATCGATTGTGGCACGAGCTGTGTGACATGTTGCGCCGTCTTGTTGGAGCCACAGCTCCTGGACATCATGATTGTTCAATTCTGGAATGAAAAAGTTAGTAATCATGGCTCTATACCGATCACCATTGACTGTAACTTTGTGGCCTTCATCGTTTTTGAAGAAGGATTCCATCAGCCCATAAAGCGCACCAAACAGTCAGTTTTTCTGGATGTAACGATGTTTCGACATACACTTGTGGATTAGCTTCACTCCAAATGCGGCAGTTTTGTTTGTTGACGTAGCCATTCAACCAGAAGTGCGCTTCATCGCTAAACAAAATTCGCTTATGAAAATCGGGAACAACGGCAATCTCGTTTTGGGCGAATTCGACGAATCTACGCCTTGCTTGATGACCGTTTTGATGAATTGTCAAACCAAACTGAGAATAAATCACTTGACAGCTGTTAAATCAGTCGCCATCTTGGAAAGTAATGCCTACTTAAACTTCTATACCTGGGAAAAAAACACTCTTTAGATAAAAAAAGGCTTTTTGATTATAAAAAAAAACTATTTTTAAAAGGGAAATAACTGAGAAAAAGGTGTTACAAATAAAGCTGGATATTTCTGAAGTATTACATTAATGTATAATTTTTTTAAAAAGTGTTTTAAATACTACACTACAATTATCATTTTTTTAAATATCAGCTTAATTATCTAATTATTTTGTAAATTAATTTGGAATAAATAATTTGTAATTCAATGATTGTTGTTGTATTAATTACTCTACTTTCAATAATGCACCAAATTTGCCAAATGAATACTTAAACTCTTGACAATATTATTTCCCCATTTAACTGAAACAGGTTAGGATTTGATCAAATCTCTTACTTTCCTTAGGAAAATCACATTACAGAGTTCTTATTTTAACATCTTGCGTGAATTGATCATCTCCCTTAGGAATTTGATGAAATTCCTAATTTAATTATTTCCCTGCAACATATATTTATATCAACTAAGATCCACAAATTTTAAACTTAAATATTTAAACATGCAGGGATAGCATTTATAAATGCTTTATTTCTGTTTTCTTTAAAGGATATGCAATGTACGGAAGTTATACAAATAGTGAATAAGGATTTATGTTTCAAAGCAATGAGAACTATTCATTAAGGGGTGTTGGAAAGCTGAAATCTTATTTTTTTGACCATTTGAGATTTTTACATTTTCAAACTATATAGATTTTAACCTTTCTAAAAATACCTTACTTTAACCTCTAGGGTATTTAGAAGCCCTTAAAACGTATTTTTAAATAATCATTGAATTTGGGCCACGCCCATTTTAATGGCGAAAATTTTAAAAAAATATTTCGTTTTTGCTTAAAAGTTTAACGACTGATATAAACCAAAACATGTATCTTTTATTTTAAATTGAGCCTTTTATTTTTTTTATTTCCTAGTTGATTAGAAGTCTCACTGAATACAATAAAATCAATTTATCTCAAAATGTAAATTTTAATGTGCGATGTACCTTTTCTGAGAAACTACTGTTCACAGGTATGTAAATTTTTTATGAATTATTTATAATGATGTCTAATATATACTAAAATGAGCTTTTTGTAAAAAACTCAAAAATTTAATTTTTACAAATTTTTTAAGTAAAAAATGGGTCAAACTTCGCAATGTTTGATAAAATATTTCATAATTTATTAAAAAATTCAAAATTAGCTAAAGCTCATTTTAGTATAATGCGAGAGGTGTACTTTAATAGTATGAAAAATTTCAACCATGTACATAAAACAGATTTTGAGAAAAGGTACATCGAAAACAGCCAATTTAACATTGTCAGTATAGAGAAAGAGAGAGGTTTCCAACTCCCCTTAAGGTATCCGACTACTTGCGACAACTTTTTTTTTTTGAAAAAAAGGAAATATGGAGATCTTTTTGTGATTTTATATTTATATAGTATATTTTAAGGAAAAATCCTAAAATTGGTAAAAGAAAAAAAAAAATTATTATTATTAAAATGGGAAAAACTAGTAAAAATGTACGAAAAATTACATAAACGGGGCCCGCTCTCTACAAAGATTTTATGAACAAATTCTCAATTTTTCAATTTTGATGTGTTACTTTGTTATTCCTGTTTGAAGTGATCTTCACGATAAGAAATATTTTAATTTTTACAAAAACTAGAGCACTTTATCTAAGTCATTATACGAAATTGCTTAAAAAAACATTGACTATATTCACATAAAGAGCTGCAAATTTTGAAATTAAACAGTTATTGATAAATCTGAAAATCAAAACACTTCTACTGTTATGCAGAACATAAGCAAAAAATTTCAGCTAATTATTTTTAAAACTTTTTGAGCAATCGCGGTCCCCGTTTGAGTTCTTCGAAAAAAACACGTTTCGCGTAAAACGCATTTCAAAGTTTGACATCTTGTGTAAAGTTACGGCATTTGCTTTTACTAAAACGCTTGTTGTTTTTGTTCTAGTGGAGGGAAAATAAAGTACTTGGTATTGTTATTAAGTTAATAAAATGGTCTATAAAATAAAATCATAAAAAATTTTGCCAATTTTTGAAAAAAATCATGGTTTTAGGGTAGTCGGATACCTTAAAGGTTTCATGGATTTCAAAACAGACGATTAAGACTTAAATAATAATTATTATAATGGTCGATAGTACTAATCCTTTCAGTAGCAGAAATATAGAAATTAAAACATTTTTTCTGACAGAATCTCTCCCGAAAGAAAAGTGGCTATGGTAACCTAGTGACCATGGTCACGGAGTCATGGCCTTCGTGTCATGAGTTCGAGCCTTAGTGCCACTGAAGATCCGCCTCGTAGAGTGGCCGATGCATGTTAAATCTGTCGTGGGTCAAAGTTCTCATATTGCCTAGTTTGAAGAGTAGGTTGCTAGCTCAGGTGTAAACCTCGTCTCTTCACTGTGGTTCAAAATATCGAGGTATTTCACCAATGGCCCTCATGTTGCTATCCAATAAGCGGCTAGAAGCACTCACTTGGAAAAAATAGGATACTTGATTCTGTTTGGGACATTTTATATAAAATTATATAAATAATATATAAAATAATTTTATATAAATTTAAGTAAAATATATACTTGAGAATGAATGTAGAAAAGAAAACGAATCAAAATCTCTTGCCTTCGAAAAACAAGTTAAAAGAGCTTATTCTTGGGCCCAAGAGCATAACTGTGACTACAAATGCCATTTTTTGAATATATTACCTCAAATGATATTCATAATTAACTACCCAATTTTTCAACAATAATGCGTAATCAAAAAATATATATATAAATGTATAAAATGTATTTAAATTTTGAAAAATTACTTAAGTGGTAGAATTGATACAAGCTATATTAATAATTATAGAATAACAGGGATTTAAGATAAAACTACAAGTCTGTTTAACTATTATTTTAACTAGAGATGCAAATCCCTTACTTACATTTTACTTACATCATAAATTACAGATTTATTAGATATGTATTATAGTGCATGCTTCGAAATTCCTCGCACAGAAAATAAACTACCCGTACTGTAATATAAAATGTAGCTCTGTGTATCTCTGATATTCTAACTAGACGAATGAGTTTTAAATTAGTGTTTAATAATTGATGTAAATGGGCAAAACTTTCTCCAGTATATTTGGACTTTGAAACAAAACATTTAACAATGTCAAAATAGTTTTCTTGAGTTTGAGCTCTTTAATAAACCTCTGTAAACAAAAAACACATTCAAAAAATAGAATTTCTGTCAACCGTATTGAGTGGTATTTACAAATAAGGAAATACACACACACACACACACACACACACAGTAAAAATTGGCTTTATAGAGTTGATATCCTTTTATTTTTTGATATTTTCTTTAAATCTTCTTGGCATTTCCTTTTTTTATACTTCATGAAGTCAATTTGTAAAAAACAATGTCTAGAAAAAGAAGAGGTTCTTTTTTTTTTTTATTTCAATATATGTGAAATTAGATTTAGTTTCAAGAAATATATTACTTATCTCCTGATATCTTTGAAGTTTTTTCTTCTACTAAAAGATATAAATGCAAGATATACTTTCAAAATGAAATATAATTATATTGTATATTTAGTATAAGAGATGGAACTTTTTGTTTAGTAATGATCTGTTATTTTTATCTATAAATGTTTTCAGTAATATCAGGCCAAACTGCTACAAAAAAATTATTTAGTTAGCTTACTTCTAAATCAGCTACTTTTGGCGAAGAATTTCAAATAATTTTGGATTGGAAAGAGATTCAAATTTTAAAAACATAATCAAGTGAAATAGATTTTTCTTGATTAAGTAACCTTTTGTTTTAATGTTTCGTTAAAGGAAACTGTAAAGTAATAAGCAATTGGAAATTAAATAATCTAATCTTTTATAATTCACCATCTGTACTGCAACTGAACATTTAGTATGAATGAACTGAGGCTTATCAAAAAGCCTTAAAACTTGTAGTTCTTGACAAAGTTAATGGAATTAACTCATAAAATGTTTAGAATTAAATAAACGTGGTATTATTTTACTACTAGGAAATTTTTATTTATGATAAGACATTACTCCTGCTGGAGAACTAACTTAGTCTAAAAGGAAAGTGCGCTAGTTTTACCGATATATTACTAAAATTAGGTCGGTTTTCATCGAAAGAGTAACATTATTGGCACGGCGTTTCTCAAACTGTGGGGCTCGCACCCCTTGAAGGACGTGATAACACTACGAGGTGGATTCGAGTATATCGATAAGTCGAAAACACAAGGTTATTTAAAAATTATTAATTTACTCAAAATAAATAAACAAAATACTTTCTGATAAAATAAAATATAAAATACACATTTACACTGATATAATACACTTATGAATATATCAGTACTGTGTACAATGTACATTTTATTATTAATTTAACAATAAAAAGCTAATAATAAGTTTCATAGCTATCAGTGATCCCATTTTGGCTTATTTTAACACTTATCTAGATAATTTGTATTGTTTGTATTAATTCCTTAATTGCCGATTAAAAGTTACGTGATTCGCTCCAAAATGTCACCGTTTTCCGCGTAAACGAGAGTATTTTGATGATTTTTTAAGGGGGACGAGAAAAGGAATAAATAAGCAAATCCTCTGAAATAAATAAATCTTTCGCGAGTACTGTCAAGGTCCTTTAATTGCATTCTAGAGCCTTAGGAATAATTCTATGGATAGCACTATACAGAAAAGATCGTACTTCGGAAATATGTATAGATACGTCCAGAAAATTAAAGGTTTGGCTGAGTGAAACGTTTATACACGTCGGTGGCATATAAGATGTTGATGTCGTATCGTAGTTTTAGTATCAAAGTATAGTATTTTTGAACTCAATACATTGTTATTATATGGATGGGGGCGCGATGAAAATTAAGATTGAATTGTGGCGCGCGTATATTGAAAGTAAGACAGGATTTAAGAAAAACAGTTCCGAATCAAATACACATCCAAAGACATGGCCATGCATTCTATATATAAGTGGAAAACAATTTTTCCTAGAATTGATTGGTGGAACATTTCTCGATGAAAAAGTATATTATGGACTGATAAATCTATATTGAAATTTTCATACATCCATATGTTAGCCAGAAGGTTCAACTTTTTTTATTTCTAGATTTTTGAGGGCCTGGGCGTCTCCGAAAAAGTAGGTTTAAAGAGTAGTAACATTTTAAGTTGTCAGTATATAGCATACGTCATTACACACTCGTGTAAACTGTAACCCAAAACAATTAAATGCGTGTGAATCAAATGTCAAAAACCTAAGCTCAAATCAGCTCGACCGACATTCATCTTGAACTGAATGAGTAGTGATGGTATTCAGTGGAAAACCTTAGCCTAGACTCGGATGACAGACATAATAACTGCCATTGCTTGCAGTTGGCATATAATTCGAAATTAACCGGTGTTTTTTTTAGAATATAGCCGAACACAATTTTTGACAATTAAAATTATTCAGATCATGATCTTATTGAGGTCGTATCGATATCTCAAGGCAAGGCCCTGGGTATTGGCACAGTTGGCACATGCCTTAAAATGTCCCTGATTAAAGTTTATTCTCTATCTAACAACTGCTGTCTAACAACTGTTGTGTATAAACGGCGTATTTAATGTCTTTATTCGCTAAAAATATAAACGAACGGAAAAGTAGTTACTCTAAAAGCACTAATTGTGATAGTGTATCTCAATAATCCTACATCTTTTTACACAATCATAGGGAAATTAAGCATTAAATCTAATAAAAAAAACGTTAAGCTTAAACACCTGTTATTTGGCGGCAGAAAATAATCTCAGATTAACGATGTATTCGAATTGGAGATTTCATCACTTTTTGATTAATACTATTTTACTCAGTATCTTTTCCTTAGAAGTACCTTTTAAATGAACTATTTGGTGTAATTCTATATCAGATTTAACACAAAGATGACCACAATTGAGTTTACACTGTCGTTAATATTTCTCTAAGAAATATTTATTTTTCCTGGTACAATACTGCAAGCTTCGAAAGCTCTTTCTGTCAGGAATTGTTAAGTTTTAAACGCAATTACGGATAAATTAATACTTTCCCAAATAATTAAATTTTTTCCCAGACTATAGATGCACATTAAAGGTTTGATTAAGTTTTTTCACTTTCATTTGTAAGACTTTTTCATGTAATTAACATACATCTCAATGTGGCTTTTATTTGTAAATACAAAACACCTACATGATCTGTAGGTTTTTTCTGAAAATGAAATGTAATATTTTCAGTTCTCAGCTATTTTGTACTTAAGAAATAGTGAAAACTTTATTCTTAAGTAATATATTGCAAAATAATCAGAGTTAACAATTTGTTATTACATAGGTAGGAAAGGTTACAAACACATGTAAGCCATATTGCGTGTTATAATTAATTTTGAACGTAAGGTTACATTTTTTGTTGCATTCTTCGATGTAAGCAAATAATTTAAATAAATTAATGTACATATATATGTACACCATCTATTGGATTAATATATTTTTTTCTAAATCATTGTTCCAAGTTCTTATTTTTAAACTACAGATTAAAAAAATATTCTACAAACTGAAACTGGACAGTTATTAAACTTTTTTTAATTCATGTCATTTAAAGGCCATCTTTTCTAAGAAATTCGGCAGTATCTACTGTGAATTTTTATTAAAAAAACATTCTCAGTCAAGATGTACAGATATATATAGCAGTTGAATTTTTCTATGTTAATGTCGATATAAATATGACAATTTATTTATACGAAAGTTCTATAGTAAATTATTTAACAGTTAATAAAAATTATTTCTGTGGAAACTTCTAAAAATATTCATTTCTTATTAATATGAATTATTCATTGGTGGAGTGGCGTCAAAATATACTGAAAGAAAAGAATATTTCAATCCACCCATAAAAGGAATTTTATTTTCTTCTATTTGTGTATTTTCTTCTATGCAGGATCGTCTAGTTTTAACAGTCTAAAGAGAAAATATTTTAAATCCATAAATTTCTATTTGTTTGTTTAATTGATTTTTTTTTAATTTCTCACAAAATAATTTGTGAAATAAAAGTTTATGTGCTTTTAAAATTTCTTCCATTACAAATTTTCAATTAGTGGGAACACTGTGTGATGTCATGATTAGTTTGCTTCTTTATAATTTTATGTAATATTTACCTTATATTAAAGCTATTATAAATGTCGCTTAACGTATATAATAGATGAAAAGGATAAAATCAGAAGTTCCCCTGTGTCAATAAATCATTTTAATCCTTTCACTATTTGAACTGATAAATCACAAAATCTTCATAACGTCAGTTCTATTGACAAATATAAACCATAATTAAATTATTTTTAATAAATTATTATTCAATTTATATAATTTGTTAATGGATACGATATTTTCAACTTAAGTTTTTTATAATTCAGTGTTAAAAATAAGTTGCAAATTCATATAATAAGTAGAAAAAAGAAGAGCATGAGAATATTATTTCGTCGTGATATCCTAGACTAGAAGAAAACTAAAAGAAAAACTATTTTCTTTCAACTTTATTTATAAACTACATTCAACCAATAAGTGAATTTAAGATGAATAAGTGAGTTTTAATTGATTTTACATACGAATTCTTCCACAGAAAAATGGAGGAGGGAATAGGTTGTGTGACGTACACCTTCGAGACCTCCGCATTGTGGGAAGGGGGACAGAAGTCTAGGGAGCCCAAAACCATGTACACAATCATTTGTAAGAATCGACTTTGGGCCCAAAATATGACTTTTCAGGGGGAGGGGGGCTAATACTCTCCATTACGCCACTGGAGAGAGTGAACGCATATAAATAGCATTTTAAATAGTTGATACTTAAGGTATCCGACTACATTTGGAACCGTGATTTTGCAAAAGCGTATAAATTGATAATATTTATAATATTTAGTGTCACTCAGATTAGAAAATATATATAAAATTGTTTTAAGAATATTATTACATTAAAAAATTATTTAAGTATACTATTTTGACAAAAAATGAACATAGAATGACCCATTTTCAAAATATTCTCCTTTTGTGAAAAATGCTTCCATTATAATAATATTTTGCCTGTATATAGCTCAGACCTCTGTACAGAAGCTCAACTAGAATTTTTGAAATATGTAACTTAGAAGGGGGTTTATCAATGTTTTACTACAACAGAGGGGAGACATTTTAAGAAAAAAACGCCGATAATTATTTCAGTTGGTTGTAACATTGAAAATAATGTAAATTTTTCAAAAAAAAATAGTTCAGACTCTCGGGAGAAGTCTTTACTTTATATAAGAAAAATATTATTATTTTAGAAAAATTTTTATAAAAGGAGAACATTTTGAAAAAAAGGTTATTCTAAGTTAATTTTTTGCCGAAATATTGTATTTATATTTAAATATTTTTTTTTATACATATATTCTAATCTAAATAACTCCAAATATAATGAAAATTATCCATTTGCGCTGTTTTAAAATCACGGTCTCGAAAGTAGTCGGATACCTTAATTAATCAGTTACTTGGAAGTTATATATATATATATAATATTCCAAAACCCTTTTACAAGAAAAAGACTGAAGAAAATATCGTCACGCCGTGGAACTTCCAGTACACAGCACACTCTTTTCTTACACGGAAACTTTCTCCGATTTTTCCTCAAAGACTGTCTTGTGATTATTTTTCACATATTTTAAAATCAAACAATTCCTTACTGGTCACTGTTGTTTTAAAGTGTACCTCAAAAGATTTAAACACTGTCCTTTCAAATTTTGCAAATGCAATGTTAGTGATAAGAAAAATGTTGAAAACCTTATCCTTTGTCATGCAAAATTTAAGAAAATGCCTAAAACGTTAAAGTGCATGCTCCTAAAATCAAATGACCTCCTAAATTTTTTCAGCTTGTTTCAAGTAAAATTTCATTCACATTATTTTGTTAATTTATTGATTTGATTTTGTAATTTTTTTGTGATTTTATAACTCTTTTATTATACTTGTTTGTCTTTGTTACTTATTTGTTTTTTCACTTGTTTCATAACTTTTGTTTTGTTATTTTTGCTGTAAGCCCCCATAACACTTGTGGTGCACAGTAATTATTTTATCTGTTTCCAATAAAAAAAGGTGATTAGATTTTTCATACATTTTTAGGAATACTAATAAATTAAAATTTTAATTATCATTTGTGTGTCGTTGTCATATTATTGATAGCCTACAAATTTTATTTTATAGTTATAAAATAATTATTGACATATGTTTATTCTTTCCTAAACACAGTTATTTAAAATACAGTCAAATATTTATGAAACTTTGAAAAGAGGAACTTAGTTTAAATCCTACCAAGTCAATGTACACCAAAATATATTCCTTACAACGCTCATAAGAAAATATAAGAAAATTTTAGATATAAATGAAATTTAAAACTGCATTGAATACAAATAAATAGCTTATTAAAATGAGAAAACAAATATAAAAGGGTGCGCGCGCGCGTATGTGATTATTCTTATGTTCTTCAATTATACTGCCTAATCCATTCACACATAGGGATAAAAATGCCATCGGCTAAAGATGAACTTGAGAGAGAGGAAATACTAAACAAACGCTTCTATTGAAGTACGTCAATCCTATCGGAAGTAAATAGTGAACCCAATAGGCGAAAGCGATTTCTGAGATCTGATAGGTTTACTCCGTATGAGTTTGATAAAATGGATTTGCTACGGAAAGGTGTTGGATTGAGAGAGGATTTTTGTCTTAAGAGGAAATCCAAATGCGAAATACGGACTCGGTCAAATACTGGAGGAAGAGAAATACCTGTTATTTCTTTCTCCATAACGGAATTTCATAGTGATGTTTTTGACCGAGTTATATGTTTTGTATAAAAAAGAAAATGATATTTAAATATTTTATTTTACTGAAATTGCATATCACAGGTTTTATTGAAACAGAAAAACAACATGCAACTAGACATAGGTAAGTTCATTTATTTTTCTTTGAAAGATAATGACACTTGTACAAATAAACGGAGCTCAAGCAGTTTGTTGACATTTTATAACCACTTATTGTCGGTCACACATTGTTTACAGAACAACTTATAGAAAAAAGAAAATATTTATTTTGGAATGTAAGCATAACATTGTGTTTCTATTCTATATTTCCATTAAACGCGATCATATTTTCTCTGATACGATTATTCCTTTTAAAATACTGGTAAAAAAGCATCAATTAGCTATTTCTTCATACAAGTACTTGAAACGATTTATTTTAAGACAATTAAATACTTTTAAAGCTGTGAAAAGTAATAAAGTGTCGAGTAATGTGAAGGAATGTATAAGGATTTTTATTTTTGATGCATGGAATTTTTGAAAAAAAAAATTATTTGGGGAAATAATACCAAAAATTAATAAAAGTAGTAATTTTTTTTAAAAAAAATTAAACATCATCAATCAATAGCTTTTGAACAGTTTCTGAAGAAAAAAACAACTAAAAAATGGAATGGAAAACACATTTTATACGATTACTCTTTTCGTAAAGAACACATTTACGACAGTTTTCAACATTCATTATACCACAGTAAGTAAAAATTTATTAATTGGTATAATAATTTTTTTATTATGATGTCGTTATATCAATTCTTTAATATACATGTTATATTTCTCTTTTGCACTCTTGAACAAACATTGAACATATTGCTATTAAAAGCTGATATAAAAACAGAAAAAAAATGCAAACTGGTTGAAAGTTCTCTACAAAGACAACTATCCCCCTCTCCTCCAATCTAAACTGAATTTAGCTGATTGAAAATCTAAGCAGAATGATTTTTTTTCAGTCTTTGTATCACATATTTTTTTTAAACGAGATACATAAAGGAGTCATTTAAATTAAATTTGAAATAACTACGCTGATTTCCCTATTTAAATCTATGGAGCCTCGGGGCCATAGACCATTTCATAAAAGGGAAAAATGGATGTACAAATGGTTTAATGACGTTGTGATTATGAGACTTAATTAAGAACACCTCTGTTAAATTACAACTCTTATTCTTACACTAGTGAATAGTAGTAATTGATAAATAGTTCCAACAAGCTTTTCTTGAACTGACTCTAGTAATTCGTGTTACCCTAACGACTAAATGAGCTCATTCTAATTCAATAAATTGTTTAGTAACTTGTCGGAATGATCTATGCTATTGTTCTAATTGGTTATTGTAATTATCTCTCATATATTATCGAGTTAAATTTAAATTGAAAAGTAAACGGATTTTAAAATAAACGAAGCTTGCAAATTAAACTCCATTATCCCTGTCACGTAATTAGAATTCTGCGTCAAGTGATCTGTATTTGGTCGGACACAACGATGTTTAAATATAAATAACTTAGCTGTGCAATATTCCAATGTAATTGTTTTACATCAAATTGACATTAACTTTGTTCGTCAAATAATTTGATTATTTATATGTGTGAAGCAATCTCAAAAATTTGAAAGTATTTGTTTTAATTTTGTTTATCTCGTCATGTTTAATAAATTATTGAATTACTTAATACAGTTTTGCTCTAGTTATGTATTCAATATACACTGGTGTGCACAAATTAAGGACGAAGTCGAAAAATTAGCATATCAGCTGAACGAAGAGGCAGAGCGGACAGAAAGACCAATAAGGAGATTAAGTAAGGTGATGTACGGTAGCACACGCGCAGATATGCAGGTAGACGTAATGGGGGAGTGTCTGAGTAGTATAAAGCATGTTGTCGGTGTAAGATCAGTATTTCTGGCAAAGAGATTGCACACCGTATAGCAGTTAAAATCACACCGAGTTGCTGCCGCAGCGAGAAATGGCGAATAATCAATCTCTTAGACGACATCTGGATGCTTTTACCCGAGGTCGAATCATTGGGAAGTGGGAGGAAGGCCGCAGTGTGACAAGTGTGGCTGCAGAGTTCGGAATTGCTCACAGCATCGTTTTACGACTTTGGAGGCAATTTCAAACTACAGGAACAGCTATCCGGGGGTTCAGTAGTGGTCGTCCACGAGGAACCACACCCGCAGATGACCGGTACATTGTCTTACAAGCCAGAAGAAACAGGCGGCTGAAAGCGGGAGAAATCGCTAGACACACGACACAGGCGACTGGACGACCGATATCGCGTTTTACCGTGGCCAGAAGACTGCACGGTGGTGGACTGTTTGCACGACGCCCTGTACGGTGTGTACCTTTAACGCCTGCCCATCGGAGAAGGCGTTCTCTGTGGTGCCGGGAACACCGGAATTGGAGAGACAATAAATGCGGACGAGTACTCTTTACAGATGAGAGCAGATTCAGTTTGAGTAGCGATTCTCATCGCATACTCATCTGGAGAGAGCGGGAAAGCTGCAATCATCCCTCGAACATCATTGAAAGGGACAGGTATGGAGGTCGCGGTGTTCTCGTTTGGGGAGGCATCATGCTTGGTAGTCGTACAGACCTTCACATCTTCGACGCAGGTTCAGTCAACGGGACCCGTTATTGTAACGAGATTCTTCTTCCATATGTGCGTCTTTTTAGAAGCGCTATGGGTCTGCAGTTCCGTTTCATGGACGACAATGCACCATGTCATCGCACAGTAGCTGCCGAACAGCTCTTAGAGAGTGAGGATATTGAACGTATGGATTGGCCGGCACGATCTCCGGATCTCAATCCCATCGAGCATGTATGGGATTTTCTAGGCAGTAGCTTGGCAGCTCGTACCCTATCACCAGTAACGATTCGGGAGCTTCGATTGGCGCTGCAAGACGAATGGGCAGCAATGCCTCAACAACTCATTGACACCCTCATTCTCAGCATGGGCAGACGCTGTGAATCCTGCCTAGCAGTCAGGGGAGATCATATCTCCTACTAAAGACCGGATGTTTCTTGCTGGACACCCATTACAGGGATGTTTCGGCCTTCAGTCGCATTGCGCTCCATGCTACTTTTTCAATCAAGCTTGTTTGTATCCCTCTGATTTCTCTTTTAGTAAGTGTTGCTTACATATTACACATGTCCTTACGTATTGGGGATCTTACGGTATTAAATGTGTTGATTTGGAAAGCTTTTGTACAAAGTTATATTGAAAAAACCGTCTCGTCCTTAATTTTTGCACACCAGTATATATATATATATATATATATATATATATATATATATATATATATATATATATATATATATATATATATATATATATATATATATATATATATATATATATATATATATATATATATATATATATATATATATATATATACGAGTACATGAAGACTTTCCGTGAAATACACACGAAAAGTACTGCTTTTATTTTGTTTATTTACGAAAAAAATGTTTTTCTTCTGCTTCAAATGGTATTGCTTCGTCACAGTGTAGAAAGTTAGCTTCGAAAAAACATAATAATTACATGGGAATAATAAATAGTTAACCATCTTTAATTATACGGACATGAATTTGAATTTCATACACAAACCTTAAAAAAAACGACGCACCAAGAACGAGTGGTCCGATAGAGACAAGAACTGGTGGGTAGAAAGATAATGTTAGAAAATGATTAAAATTTAAGAAAAATTGAATGAACTATTTCAGAGTTACTTAATTACAAATTATCGAGTTGAGTAAGGTGTTTACCCAAATCTAGCCTGGATGCAAGCTGCCAAACGACATGGCATAGAGTGATAAAACACTCTGATGGTCTCCTGCAGTATTTCTTGCCAAATTTAATCCTTTTGTCGGACCAGGTCATCAACATTCCCTGGTAGATGCAGTCGCCTTCCCATCATATCCTAGACAACCTCGATTGGAGAGAGATCTAGCTATCTGCCTGTCGAAGGAAGTATTTGACAAGCTGTAAGACAATTCATAGCAACACGGACCATGTATGGTCTGGCATTATCTTGCAGAAAAATAAGGCCAGGGTACTGCAAAAGGAACAGTAGGTAAACAGTCTCATAATATCATCGACTTACCGCTGTGCTGTAAGTGGGCCTCTAACGACAACCAAATGAATCCCACTGTCAAAAGAATTGACTCTTATACCATAAATCCTGGTTGAGGGCCTGTTTGGTGTGCAATAGTGAAAGCAGGATTGACACGCTTCCCTGGGCGTCTTTAGATACTACTTCAAATATTGTCACGACACAGTTGGTAGCTGGATTCATCGCTAAACACTATACGTGTCAAATCAGAATGGCTCCAAACTGATCGAGATAAGTACCATTGTAAGCAGGCTCGAAAGTGAGCAGCCGTGAGTGGCTGTTTGAGTAGCGGTTGGTACAAGCGTAAATTTCTCTCTTTCAGTCGTCTGTGAATGGTCCTCGTGGACATGTGTGTGCGGGTCGCACGTCTGATGGTTGATAACGAGGAATCAGGCGCTATGACAGCTGATATGACAATCAATCTGTCCTCCCGATCAGCTGTGGCCCTAGGTAGACCGCTACCCTTCCGACGCTAAAAACTGAAAATGTCCACCCTTTCTTACCAGCATCTTCTAATGGCCGCATCATTTCAACCCATATGACGAGTGATTCTCTGATTTGCTCAACCTGTCTCCTTTAATCCAATGATACGGCCTCTTTCAAACTCTAACACTTGCTAGTAATGAGCTCGAATCCTGAGTCGAGGCATTTTTTCAGTCGGTGAACGGTATCCTAAATGGCAATGCAGCAGAAACATTGACCATAAAATTGAGAATTGCTTCTTATAGACACCTTCTAAATGTGCAGTTCCGATGCGCTGTGCCTCCCACTATTCATTTTCGTTGTACACCAAATTTTAATCATTTGCATATTCGGTACAATTGTCTTTACATACGAAATTTCTACAATCGGGCAACTCCTTCGTGCGAGTCGTGTTTTATTTATTTATTTTTTGTTATAGAGTATATTTATAAATAATCTTAATATTCATTTTTAAAATAATATTAATGAGTTTTAAGCAGTTATCTGTTTGTTTAGTATAATTATTCTACATTGACTGATATATTAATTGTTATACATTCAGGAATGTTTCGTTTATGAGGTGTACTTGGAAAAACTAAGCAGGAACTCTAGATAATATTTCGTATGAAATGTTTGAAAGTATATACCCATATCCTTGCCAGATAAATTTTTGAGAGCGTATGATTATAGCCTTGCCAGACAAATGTTTGAAAAGTTGGTATGCAAAAATAAATGGATTAAAAAATAAAATTGTCCTATTAAATATCAACCTAATTTCTTTTGTCTATGATATAGTTAACATTAATTACTTATATTTTAGTAGTTAATAAATATAATTGTTTTTACAACACGCATTGTATAATATTATATAGATTATTCTAAAAAGAAGAAATTAATTTAGAATGTTTAATCAAGTAAGTTGAGAATATGATATAACTGTCGTTTTAAGAAACTTTATTACTGTTATATATTGGAATATTTTTGAATTATATATATATACTTTACAAAATATTCTTTCGTTATTACATGACGTTTTCATTCATTCATTTATTTTTTACATTCATTAATTAATTTCTAATAGTTAATTACACACAACTTAATAGCTAATTACTTTTACTATACCTTAAGGTAGTATTTCCCAACATTTTTTTATCACCACGAATCGGTCAACATTGGATGATTTTACCACGGTCGGCTGAGAAGGGCACGTTCATTGCTTATATTTTAGATTACTTAGATTTATTAATTTTAATTTAATTGTATTTAAATATGCTTTCATAATAAAATGCAGCTACACAAAAAAGTAATATAAAATGATTTAACATGAAATATGAAGTGATTTTCATGGAAACTCGCACAAATCCGAAAGAAAAATACACCACAATAAATAAAATAGAAATAATTTAATGCTTCTTGGGCTGCCCGGTATCATTTTTTATCAAGATACCATCAAAAATTGAACTGATTCCATGCAAAGTCATCTTAAAGACTTGAAGCAATTAGAATTATAACTTAACAATTTGTGAGAATCAATGCTATTTTTTGTAGGTACTCAACGTAAGGACGATGAATCTCGTGAGCAATTCGATTTGTAATTAAATTCCAATGATTTGGAGGAATGGAATAAATTCTTAGTCTTTTTTTAATTAAAAGAATCCATGCTTTAAGAAAACTTGCTGAGAGATTCCGCGTTGAAACAAAAGAACAAAGCTTTTGGCGTAAAAAAATGTTTTCTCTATGTGTTTTTGAACAAACTCTATATGTTTTTCAGAACTCAATTTTTGAATGTAAAAAAATTTCATGTTACGTTCACAAAAAAAAAGATGGAAACAATAAGGTGTAATCCTTTAATCAGAGTTTTAATTTCTTCGGTCAT
Source organism: Trichonephila clavipes (assembly GCA_019973935.1). NCBI lineage: Eukaryota > Metazoa > Arthropoda > Arachnida > Araneae > Nephilidae > Trichonephila > Trichonephila clavipes. Next base: position 598,598 of record BMAU01001425.1, read on the forward strand.
CCCCCCAATTAAATACTTTATTAAACTAATTAAAAAAATGTAAATGCTGCAATGCTAATCATAACATACTTCTTTGAGGCCCCATAATGTTCGTCTCTCTCTCTCTCTCTGTATAGTAAGTAAATTCAAACAAAAATCAAGAGAATTTTCTCCTGAATATTCTGCATACTACTTCGATTATTAATGATCTCAGCCCCACTCAGATGTTTAAAAATGAATTTCATCAAAGGATCTAAATGCAACATTTAAATCAACTCCAACGAGTATTGATACTCTTTTAAAAACAAATCAGTATTGTTTTCCACTGTCATCGTTTAAGTTCAAAGTGAGATGTTCAGATGGGACCAATTGAATGTGATATTAGACTGCTCGAGTTAAGATTGTTTATGTAGTATCGAAACCGTTAAATCACTAGATTTTTTTTGTAATAAAAAAAAATGCAACTCACAATTTCGGGTATTAACGATGCTTTTATCTCACTTTACATGAAAGTAGTTTTTGTTGATGCTTTAATACATTTATTGCGCACTATCGGAACAATGTCAACGTTTAACATAACTCGCAAAGTTGATAGCCCCAATTTTGCATGTGTCATACGCGCTGTTTCGACAACCATGCGCCAAGAATGAATTTTGCGAAAAAATAACAAATAAATAGAACTACGTAATGCATTTAAATTAGTTTTACAATTTGAACAATGAGTATGAACAATTGCATAATTTGTAAAATGGGTGTTCGTTCATAGTTAGGTGGGCAGGGTGTACCCTCGCCCCCCCCTCATAAATTAAGTAAGAAAACGAATGATCACTGTGAGATTCTGAATAAAAGTGGCCTGAAATTCTAAGATGTGTTTCGGCACAAAACTGGTTCATTTATGAAAAATTAATTAACTTAAAGGTAAGTTATGCAGATATGGAATTTAATATTCCCAAACGTACTGATATTCTTCTTGGAGGGTAAATATTTTACGTGCTATTAGAAATTAAACAAATAAACTTACAAGATAATTCAATAATATTGCAGGAATCAGTATTTGATTATATTGTTACACGTTCTAAGTAAAACGAGCAATCAAACTATTATTTTTACAATTTTATGCAAGATCAGGTTGATAGCTGTTTAATAAGATTTTTAGAGTTAGAATTGTTAGAAATTAAAGACGAACCAAACTGTGTTTAAGATCAAGCCATAAAAATATTTAACACCTCACTGCGCTTCAATAGTGACTGGTATGAAGCTGCTTTCTTTGGAAAAAAAGATAAATCACAGTTACAAAACAATTTTATCGCGGCATAAAAGCTTGCTAAATCTGTGACAAGTCCTATCCCCGCACCTTTCCTTAATTGTTGATAAGAAAAGTTTAAAAATAGCCCAAGCAACTGACCAACTGGTCGCTGGAGATCATTCTAAAGCGAAGCGAAGTTGAAAATCCAATCCAATTTATATAGCAGAAATTTTAATGATCAGCAACGTACTTTATGTATTACTAGCTTCCAATACACTTGTAAGCACATAAATTATAACAATTGAAATCAAACTATTTGAGACTCACAATTTACTTGTTCGTAATATACTTCTCGTTAATAATTAATACTGAAAAAAAATATATAATTTTTACTGAACCAATAAATGCAAGAATTCCTTCAAGTAATAGTTTTAAATATTAAATAACAAGAGTTTTCAATGTGACAAAGTTGGTACGGGACAAAATGCAACATTCTTTACATTGCAACTGACGATCAGCAGACATTTAATTTCTTACGTTTTCATGCTATACAGATTCTAAAGACATCATGTTTTCATTTTTCAGTAACATAAACAATATCATTTCGAAGAATTCAAAATGTAATGCAAGAAATAGCACGCATTATTTCACTTTATAAATAAACTACTATTAAAAATGTTCCTAGATCTATATGCCTTTTTATTGGATGTAAAGGAAAGTTCTATAATTTTTTCTAAAGAAAAAAAAACACTTTATTTCACTTTTTACACTGCTGGCCACCATAAATGCAACACCCTGAAGGAAGCATGTAAATAGCATGACATTTACAACATTCATTAGCGAATGTGTGGGGTAGGCAAATGATTAGAATTTCAGCGCAGACACACATCACCCTCGCCTGTGGTGCCACCTCAAAGCGCTATTTAAGGCTTGGAGATTTCGACGATTTCAAATTCGGCAATTCTGTTTTTCTTGTGGTTTTTTCTAAAAACGATCAGTTATGTCTCGTAGAAAACAGCGATCAGCTTTTGATCAAGTATCCGAGTTCGACAGAGGAAGGATAGTGGCCTATCAAGATCGGTAGTCCTTTTGGACGAAACCAACAACTGTAATGCTGATACATGATCGTTAGATGCCGGAGGGTACAACGGACCGACGTGGTCAATCGCATCCATGTCAGGGCACCACTTCACGTGAGGACAGGCAAATTGTGCGTATGGCAGTGACGGATCTCTCAGTCACATCACGAACCGTAGCACAGCGCATTGAGTCTGTAACACATCATTCAGTGTCTGTGCGTACCATTTGATACTGTTTACAGCAGAGTGGTCTGTCCGCAAGACGTCCATTGCTTGGTCTACCCTTGACGCAGAACCACAGACGTCTTTGCCTCCAATGGTGTGATGAAAGAAGGATGTTGAATGAAGTTGTCTTTACTAACGAGTCACTCATCTGTCTGCAACACCACGATGTTTGGATTCAAGTCTGGAGACACCGTGGAGAGAGGATGCTGAACATCTGAGTTATTCACAGCCACACTGGTACTGCACCGGGTATTATGGTATGGGGCGGTATTGGAAATCACTCACACTCTTCTAGTACGCATTGCCAGTACTTTAAACATCCAGCGCTACATCTCTGAGGTGTTGGAGCCAGTTGTCCTTCCTTACCTTCAGGGCATATCAACATCCATATTTCAACAGGATAATGCATGACCACACGTGACACGCATTGTCGAAAGGTTCTTCGTCAATCACCAGATTGAATTGCTTCCCTGGCCGGCTCGCTCTCCGGATCTTTCGCCGAAAGAAAACATGTGGTCCATGGTTGCTCAACGATTGACCCAGATTACACCCCCAGCTGCCACACCAGATCAACTTTGGCAACGTGTAGAAGCTGCTTGGTCTGCTGTACCCTAAAAACACATCTAAAGTCTTTTTGAATCAATGCCGAGGCATGTGGTAGCAGTGATCTCCAACAATGGCGGCTACTCTGGCTGCTGATTCTGGCAGGAACCACACTTCACAGAAGTCTATAAATTTAATCATTTTTGATGATTGGTCAACATGTTATCTACAAAATAAATTTTGTTGTGCTATCTCTAGTCTTTCTTGGTGTTGCATTTACGGTGGCCAGCAGTGTATTTAACATTTTATCTAAAACTTGCTATCCTTTGTGAGTTTACAACTGTCTGCCATCGTTCTGGCAGCTTATCTAATCCACTGGAAATGAAATTCTATGTTTTGGAGCAAGGTCTTGGAGGCTTTAACTGTCATTTCGACACCATCATAATTTATTTATTCATTTCCATCAAGAAAATTCTGCTGCGACCTGGATGGATGGTAGTCATTCGATCTATATTCAAGAGAATACGCTGACTGAGGTAAAGTTTTTCAACGCAATTCTACAATTTTAAGTGCAGTTCTTCTTGCCATGTGTGGTCTAGCATTTTCGTGATGAAGAATTGCACCTTTTCTGATGGCCAAAGATACACATTTACGTTGAATTTATTTATTCAAAACATCCAATTGCTAACATGAACGATCAGCATCGAGCAATTAATTTTCTTTCACAAACTCACAGTACACAATATCCTTGAGGTCCCACCAACAACACAACATAACCTTCATGTGATGCATGCCAGCCTTGGATGTATACGGTTGTGTCTCCCCTTTATAAACATATGCTTTTTCCAAACCACGGGTTTATACACTATCCACTTTTCATCTTAAATCATATAGTGGTCCAAAAAGGGTTCCCTTTTGTGACGAGCAAGATTTGAAGCACATATAAATTATGTCCATTAATTTTTTCGCTTAATTCATGTGGCTCACAAACACAGAGTTTGGACTCAAAATCAAACATTTTAATGTGATATCAAGCCCTGATGTGATCTTGATGAATTCCAAGCTTGAAGTCCAGTTCTGAAGAAGTTAGTGTGGATCTTTCCTGATCATATTGTCTTCGTAATTGATATCAGAACTACGATCTTGATCTGAGTTCATCTCTTAAAGAAAAATCCCTCAATTTAAATTTTTCAGACCATCTTTGGCATGTTCGAGCTATTATTACGTCCTCTCCATACAATTTTTTTTCTTTTCCCTCGCATTATTTTTTTTGGAACTCCTATAGCGTACAATGTCATAAGTGCACTTTTTCTTCACTCATGTTGCCAGTTTTACAAGTTAAAAAATGACTAAAATACGAAACAGTGTATGTAAGTTATTTATTATATACCAATCTAACTGTTTAAACCAGTTTCAGTCGGATCCGAATTCTTGCTGATGATCTACAACGCTTAAAAGTGAACGTGTTCAAAAACGACAGAGCTTTCCCTTATACCTAATAAATTGTAATTTAAGGTGCTATTCTATGATATAGTGATTAACTTCGTAACACAGTGCTTCTCAATCTTTCAATGCTTGCGACCCAATATTCAATCATAACTTACATCGCGCTGACTCTCCAAACAATAACAATGCATTGAATTCAATAACACTACATACTTTGACTCTAAAACTACAATATACGACTTAAACCTCTTAAGTGCCACTGGCGTAGATAAACGTCTCGCTCAGCCAAAGCGTTAATTTCCCTGGACGTTTCAGAACCTTTTCATGTTCTTTTATGTGCGCTGCTATCCATATAATTATTCCGAAGGCTTTTTAATGCAATAAAAATGGCTTGACAGTGTTTGTGAAAGATTTATTCATTTCAGAAAATTTGCCTATTTATTAATTTTCTTCCCCCTCCCCAATACATCCCATACGTGTGCCCACACAGAAAATCGCGTAGCTTTTAATCGGCAGTTGAAGGATTAATTTTAAACCGTACAAATTATCAAGATGTGTGTTAGTTTTTGTATATAGTTTTGTATATGACAAGCCCATGTGTCTCTGATAATTATAGAACATGTTCTTAATTAAGTATGGTTAAATTAATTATAAAATACATTGTACAGTGAGTGCATTTATAAGTGTATTATATCAGTGTAAATGTGTATTTAATTTTTTATAATGTCAGAATGTATTTCGTTAGTTTACTTTAAGTAAATAACTATTTTTTTAAATAATCATTTACTTTGAACTTTTTTCAATATGCTCGCACCCCTCTCGTAGGTCCCCTCTCCCCTTGGGGGTGCACCTCACAGTTTCAGAAACGCTGCCGAAACAACTTGTGTTTCATCTGTAAACATGATAAAATAACCAATCTTTATATCCAGTTCTCTTTTTCATTTCGCTTTGAAATTACCTGTTAAGAATTTAAATTAAGAAATATAACTTTAAATTAAATGTAATAATCTTTTATGTTAAAATATGGTAGGGAGTTGTAATGGAAAGCGTAGAAATGCTCCCTTATTTATTGCTACTGCAGTTACTAGCTCTTTATCTAAAGCGTTAAATAACAGAGGAATGTTCTTAAGCTTAAAAAATAGTGTTTTAGTTAAAGTAAATAGTTAAAAACTGATTTTTTTTTTATTTTTGAAAAAGAAGTTTTAAAAATTATCTGACATTCTTCATTTTGGAGAGCTCAAAAATGCGAATTTTAGAGCCAGAAGTACAAAAAAGACATGTTGGAACGTTTTTATCCGCGTGAAAAACTGCCTACTGTAATACGAAATTTTAATATTTAAAAATGTTTCTTCATAGGCTTAGAAATATAACGCAAAATTAATTAAGTCTATTTGAAAGGAAAAGGAGGAAAGAGGAATTAAGTCTCAGTGTGTTCTAGAGTTTTATTATTACTTTTTTTTTTATTTTAGGCGAATATGTTTTTAAAAATGCGTTTAAATATATGACAAATTCTTTACTTGCGTCTGATTTTTTTTGTTAGAAATAAACGTTCATATGAATTTTAAAAGAAACTTCAAAAAAAAAAAAAAAAAACGTAACATTTTTAAACAGTTTTATTTTGTGAAATTGTAGTGGTGTTTGTCCGCAAAGTAATCTCGGCATAAATTTTTCTGCATTGTAAGAAAATTACTCCAAACATTTTTCCTTTCTTTCTTACCTACAAGAAGCATGTATTAAAATCTAGCTCTTTAAGTATATGAATAAGGTAAATTGATGTTAGGGTTTGTTATAACAAGCAACAATTGAATTGTTTTGAAAATATCCTTTATAGTGAAACATGGCATGAAGTGGTTAATTCTGTTCAAGTGATTATGCTATTGAACTTTAGCAGGAAACAAAATAGTAATGAAGATGCCGCAATATAGTGAATGAGAATAAACGCATATTTTTGCAAAAAAGTACATCACTAGAATGATTTATAAAAAATAAATGATAACATCGCAATAAAATAATTCAACTGAAATTAAACTATACGTGGTTTAAAAGTGACTAGTAAAATGATTTACTTATATATAATTAGAAATGTATAAGCAATGCATTAAATATTGGATTTGAAACAGTCAACTTTACGTTTGCTGCAATTTTATATTTGTGTGTATAATAAAATATAATCTATAAAAAAAATATCATAAAGCCTTTAGGAAGGATACATTGTTAATACATCATTAAATTGTATGCATGATACATTATTAATGCATCATGCATACATTTTATAAGCAAGCTACAATTTCTCACATATAATGTATATAATGTTTCAAGCAAGAGATATCTTATATATTGGTTGTAGTATTTACTCTCCAGACAATTGGTAATAAAAAAATAAAAAGTGTGCTCAAAGAATTGTTAATATTCGAGTTGAATTGTTATAGTATTCCTTCATTATAAAGTATTTTCTCTTATACATACTCTCTTTTATACATATGTAATAATTTAAAAGAAACATTCACTCATTGTTTTTGCAGACATTCATGATTGACATTATTTGAAAGTGGTATCGGACTACCTTAATATCTGGGATTTCATCAAAAATAGACAAAAATGTGTTATAGGTTAATTTTTATAGATATTTTATCAGACTTATAAGAATATGAAAAAAGTTGTGTTTTTTTTATTTTTTACGTACTTATACAAAAATTAGCAAAAGTGTCTGTTCTTTCCAGCATGCTGTTTCCGATTATAAGTCACGTTTTAAGCAAAATGTGTTTTTTCCGGAAAATTTGAAGCAGACATAAGGTTATGAACTGATTAAAGCTGAATGGATAATGAACTGAAATTCTAGTGATTTATTTTTTTGTGTATTATTGTAATTGATTTTACTTACTTTGCTTAAATTCACTGCAATATTACAAAATTTGCACTCATTTATATAAATAAAATAGTTCTTTTTTTTAAGCGATTTCATAAAGTGACGAACATAAGCTATTTTACTTTTTTGTAAAAATTTAAATACCTCTTATCTTTTAGGTTATTTCAAAAAGGAATAGTCATATATAACATATATATAAATGTTCAAAAATTGTCAATTCGTTCATAAATATATTTTTTTTGTTATGGGTCGTGCTGATATAGTTTTTTAATATTTTTTCCAATTTTTCTTCTTAATTTAGATATTTATCTTTTTGTCCTTTTTTCTTACATTTTCCTTCAAATAGTTTTCTAAAAATATCTGGAAACTGCAAAATATCATCATACCCAATTTTGAAAAATCACACATAGCCAGAAACTTTAATATAGTAATGCCTAGATTTCAGCAAATGTAAGATGGGCGACAGAAATAATGAGTAAAACGCGTCTCTCACATTATTATAAAAACACTTTTTCCACACCAGCAACAGCTAAAGAATCAAATTCCATATAATATGGCATAATATATGTTAATTTAATTTATCCTTATGTTTTTCCTGCATAGAAAATGTATAAGACTTAAAACACTAGTAAATATATTAATCGTCAGTTCTGAAGCATGTTGTATGATGTGTTTCAAAGGTATTGCATTTTCAGGTGTAACTCGAAAATTGGACATTCCAAAATATTTGCATAAATGTACTTTTGCAATGTTTTTGTAAAAACATAAATCTTTATAAGACTGTATAGAATAGTATAAAAAAGGCAATAAAATGCTTCTAAAGCTGGTTCTAAAGTCACTGAAAACCGGATATTATCTTTTAAAATGAGTACTAAAGCAAACTTGAAACTTATCTGTTACTTTAGTGATAGTTTGCTGCGTGAATTTAAATTGTTGTATACAGCTAAGTTAGACAGAGATATTGTTAAATAAAAACGATTTCAAACCTCATGGAATTTTCTGATGTGATTTTGTTCTGGCGATTTGCTATGCATGTTTCATTACACCAAGGAAGGATAGTAAAAATACTGAAAAGCGTTTATTCTCGTGAAATAGTTTGTTATTTATTTTTTAACACTCAGAGCTGAAGTTAGTTTAAACCAAAACCTGCAAAGTGTGTGAATTGCACTTATGGAAGAAAGAATGAGGAATATTTAAAGATTATATTTGCAAAACTAAGCCATCGTTTCATGTATTCAAAAATCCTTAAGGGGACTTGGCACCCTTTGAGCAAACTTCTCTATTTACGTATTTAAAAATTATATTTTAACGTTTTATACAATGTTTCTATTCAAGAAAATGTAACCAGATGAAAATCTTCATATATTATTCACACAATTTTAAAAATTTAAATTTTTGAAGAAAATTGGGAAAATTTTAAAATCCTACTCCTTTTGTAAAAATTAATTGTTTGTCCTGAAATTTTTTAATAATATTCTTATGGATGTTCTTAAGAACTTTAGGAATCCATTTTAGAATAACTTCATTCGTTTTAGAGAAAAAAAATAAAATGTTGATATACAGGCTAAAAATCAACGAAAAAGCCAACATGTCTTACATTTTATTTTTTTTTAAAAAGTATTCAGTTTATAGCAAAACGGATCCCTAATTTTATTACATGCTTTATTTTTAATATGCAGGAAAAAAATGGAAGTGATTGGTAAATAATTGTCGAAGGAGTAGCATTTTGAATGCACTAAGGTTTCGAAAAACACAAACTGAGAAAAACCAGTTTAAAGTTTATAATTCTGAAAAAATAATTATTATAATCTTAATTAAACTTAAAATACCACTTTAAGATATTAGTTATATGTTTTCCTTTAAAATAATTGCATTTTAATATTTTTTCAACCTACACATTTTTATAAATGATCAACTTTTAGAGAGTACTAATTGCACAAGAAAACTCAAGAAAAACTTAAAAAATTTTTTTTTTCTGTCACGACAGAAATTTTAGCTGTTTTTCTTCTTATAATATTAAAGTATTACATTTGTATGAAAAATATATCAGGAATAAGAACTGAAACTATAAAATTCGTAATATAAAATGCCTTAATTTAAAAATTTTACATGCACACATTTCACAAGGAAGAAAAATTACATTATTGTATTGCCTCGGAAATATTCTGCTTTTAATACTACACATTCTTTTTTATAGTTATTATTTCTATTTATAAAGTAGATTTTTTTTATCATAACGCATTTTTTAGCTTTTTTTCTAAAAAGGGGGTGTGGCTGAATTGCCTAATTTGTTTTCAAATGAAGTTTTATTCAACTTCTAACTTTCCGACATGCACAAGTGATATATCAATCGAAAGATAATAATGCAAAGAATAAGATTAAATGAAAATAAAAAAAACGATAGGTTTGTGATTTTTAGGGTACCAAGTCCCCTTAAGTAAAACCCGTTTTTTTTCTAAAATTAAAGAGTGCACAGTGTTGTTATTATCTGTGGCACTAACTTTTAAAAGTAATAAGTCACATTTTATTGTTTTATATTTACAATATATAGTGAGTGGAAAATGTATGTCAACATAAGTATAGTGTCAATAAGTTAGTAACATCAGTAGCCTAGGTGTTTTCGTCTTGAACTTGTGGTTGGTTTGTCGCCGTGAGAAGAGGCTGATGCACGTTAAATTTATCGAAGCTCTAAGTCCTCCCGTTAGCGGGGTGTGATAGTTTGAAGAAGGGATGTGTCCTCGTTACTTGACCCATGTTCAAACTTATAAAGTTCGCCGCCATTATCCCTCGTGTTATTTCATAGTGCGGCGACAATATAATTCTTGCTCAGTACGCTTATTATAAATACTATCGTTTGCCAAACATTCATGGACATTTTATGCTCATTTAGAAAACATTTTGTTAGTCGCATTAAGATGGCTGTGTAATAGATTTTAATATTTCTGATTTTATTCAGCATAGTTTGTTTCGTGTGTTTAAACTTTATCTAAAAATGAATAATAGGTTTAAAAAAAGCGTGTGCAAATCGTTCTAAAACGTTTCATTAAAAGAATTTATATTCAGAGCTTTCGATAATAACATCTGGTATGAAGTCAAAAAGTGAAACAGAAATGTACCAATTATATAAATAATATTTGCAGATTGTTAGCCTTTGAAAACCCTTCATTGTATACAGAATGAATTCAAAGAAATCATCCAAAATTTATAATGTGATTATAATAAATTGAAAAATTTAATCAAAATTTATGTATTAACTGGCGAATTACCGATTTGTTTAATTTGAACCAGAATCTCATTTCAATGAATATTTTTTTTTCATTTTAATATGATCAGATTATTATTTAGGTACAACAAAATAAACAACATAAAAATGTGTATGGAAAATGTCCTCTATTAATAATATTTTATTAAATATCCTATTAGTTATGTAATTTAAATACATAGGTATTCTGTTTCTAATTTCAAAAATATATTTCAGCGTACACTGCATTACCTAAATGATTAATACCACTTTCCCACTAATTACTCATTTACTTTCAAATGATAAATCAGCAAAAAAGAGTATGCTATCAGCAGTTATATATATATATATATATATATATATATATATATATATATATATATATGTGTGTGTGTGTGTGTGTGTGTGCGTGAGTACATACATATACTACTTTTAACATAAAAAAAAAAACATTTTACTCTCTGTAGATCATCTGGGAAATTTCTGATACAGTTACATAAATATCGGTTTTCTCTCTTTGATAAAATCGTATCTTGCGATAAACTCCTTGTGCTCTAAATCTTTATTTTTCCATTTTCAAATATCTCACCTAGAGCTTTTAAGGGAATCTGTACTCTAAAATATTTGTGAAACTTTAAGGAACTGTAACTACTAAAACTCCAGGTGTTTTTATGTTTTTTTAAAAGTCGCTTTTGAACTTTTTTGAGGCAGATATTTCACGTTTTCCTATATGAAATCATAAATAAATTGCTTTGTTATGTTTATGCATGCATAAATATTTCAAAAACGAAAAAATACCACATTGAATCATCAGAAAAAATTATTTTAAGAAAACTTTATTCGTAAATCAATTTTTAATCCGCAAGTTGTTAAAAATTATATATGCATTAAAAATAAGATGAAGAAATTAAATATTTTGATGTTTTTCATAATGTTTTATATGTTTTAGGGAAAATCTCGAGTAGATTGAGTAGATATGATTGAGTAAATATAAGTATATTTAATAGTTATTAAAACAAAAACAAGTTGCTAATGAGTGAAATAATTTATAAGCTTACTTATATAATACTCGATTGGAAGAACCTCTTATCAGTAACATTGTAGAAGCATGTTTGTCAATATTTAGTATTATTGAGAGATGAGATCAGAAAATTTTACTTTGCTAACTATCTTCCGAGTCTAATTATAATGCATTCTTACATAAATACAATACTCAATGTGCTGTGCTATGGTTCGTGATGTGACTGAGCGATCCGTCACTGCCATGCGCACAATTTGCCTGCCCTCACGTGAAGTGATGCACTGAGGTGGATGCGATTGACCACGTCGGTCCTTCTGCATCCAACGGTCACATATTCGCATTACAGTTGTTTGGTTTCATCCAACACGACTAACGATTTTCCTGAAAGATAATCCACAATATATCTCAGTAGGCCACTATCCTTCCTCTGCCGAACTCGGATACTTGATCAAAAGCTGATCGCTGTTTTCTACGAGACATAACGGATCGTTTTTTGAAAAAACCACAAGAAAAACATAATTGCCGAACATGAAATTGTCGAAATCCCCAAGCCTTAAATAGCGCTTTGCGGTGGCGTAACAGGCGCGTGTGATGTGTGTCTGCGCTGAAATTCTAATAATTTGCTTGCATATCTCACCTCCGCTAATGCATGTTGTAAATTTCATGTTATTTTCATGCTTCCTTCAGAGTGTTGCATTTACGGTGGCCAGCAGTGTACATTAAAAATTATTCATAATTAGAATATATTTACTATTCTTATTCTATAAGGATGATATCATGTAAACATCTCTACATAAGTTTTATAAATATGTAAATAGAAACCATATTAAAAAAATTGTTTACTTTTATACATGAAAAGCTTTTTTTTTAATGTCTTTGTAGAAAAAAAGTATTCTTATTTGTTTTAATGTCTCGAAAATATTTTTAACTGCTTCACAATCAATAAAAGTGAAACATGTCTTAAGAAGGAGGGGGTATTTGTTTGGCTTCGAGACATAAACGATCGATAAAAAATTCTTCAGATGTTTCAGCTGTTTTCTTCTAAATTGGACTTTCGCACAGGTTTCAGAAAAATAATTCACTTTTCCAATAAGCAATATTCTTCAATGATTAAAAAATGAAAAGATGTTTATTGTTTGATTAAATTTCGTCAATTTGTGATCACCCGGAAAAAAAAATGAAAGTTAACATTTTTCTAAGTTTATTTAACTGTATCGTCCATTTTTGTTTCCACTCTTTTCTTTCGTATTGCCATTGAAGTAATACTTATTTAGTTTTTATTTCAAACAAGAAAATTACTATAGGCATCAGCATTTTTCTGTATCTTACGAGAATCTTCAAGATTTAAAACTTTTTAACTGTTATGCATTTTACTTTAGTATTCATGAATGCTATGAACAGTAAAAATATTTTTGTTGCATAAATGTTTTTAAATCATTCTGTGTGTGTGTTTGCATAAAAACAATTCTCAGTTTTTTTTCACTGATCAGCATATCTGGAATTCTGTGGAGATTTCCTCTACTGCTTTTAATCTAAAATGCTTATTTTTGTTTCTTTTAATCTTTGTATAGCCTAAAGAAATTAGCCGATTAATTTTGTTAGCTTCAAGTAATTTTTACAATTCTTTAATTCTAATTTATGCAAACACTAAAAAGGAAAAAATACTAAAGAATATATATTAAAATTAACAAAAGCTTTTTGTTTAACTTTTTATAACCCACGTCAGGTTTTAACAACTAAGACACATTCGTTGCAATTGCTGAAACACGTAGAACACTTTTGTTTCATTTCGTTTAACTCTTAATTTGAATTTTGAATTATTTTTTGTTTTCTCTAAGCTGTCATAAAATGTAAAATAGCTAGATTTTCGAAATTCAAAAACCAAATAGATGTAAATTAGTTTTCATCTTTTTTTTTCTTTAGGTGTTATCAAAATTTGGAATATATGGTCATGTGCTATTAAGATTCTGCAAGGATTAAGTCTTTTTTTATTTGTTAAAACATGTTAAAATCATCAGTAACTATTGAATTCTTTTAAGTATAAAGTCTATTAAGGCTGTCTTCGGTGAAAGTACGACAGCTTGAGCTAAAAAAAAAACGCGAAGCACATTTTCAGACAGAAAAACTCCTCAATTTCCATGGAAATTTGCAATATTATAACTCATACCTCTGTTAACAATATAGTGTTTTTAAAAGCTTCAAAATATTCCATGAATACTTTCTTTTTCGTTTTAATACGGGAAGGCATATATATATATAGTCCATTTAACATTATGGTATAGGAGAAAAAACGCGAAACATATTTTACACCTGAAAAAGTGATTCAACTCGGTTAAAATGGGAAGTATGATACAAAATGCTGCTATCTAAAGGATAGTGAAGCCAGAATATCATAGAAAATGTTCATTTCTGTTACACCTGAAAAAATGTTCCAAAGTTGCATCCTATTATTTAACATTAACCAAAACAACCTTAAACATCTGCAGTAATAGCACGACTTACACTTCCCCGACTTACGTGAATACGGAGATATGCGATTTTAAAATCTCGTCCATTCGTCTTTTTTTTCCATCAATGAAATTTAAACGGAATTCTTACAGATCCCGATTCTATTGGTAATATGATTGAAGAAGCTGTTGATCTTGCCAAGAAAATAAACTTAGAAATAGATAGTGATGACGTTCAAGAACTACAGGGTTCCCACAATCAGGTGCTGACAATTGATGTGCTCATAGCAATGCATCAACAAGAGTAAGACTTTAAAGAACGTGAGTCTTTAGACCCAGTTCAATTAGAAAATTGAATGACTACTGGGATTTTGAAATGAGGGCTCAGTTTAACTGCAAAAGGGTTTCGAATTTCAGAAAATATAGACTACATCGAAGAGCGTATTTTTTCAACAAAACAAGGAATAAAAATAAAATTAGCAGGCTGCAAGCGAATTTTGCAGTAGAAAATAGTATTTGATATGACAGACTACTTTGTTAGATTTTATGAAACCTTCTACATCATAATAGCTTCGGTTTGAGTTTTTGTATTTGTTTTTGTTTCTAATGCCACCTGGCTGACGTAGTCAGTTCGAGGCCCCGAAATTCATCGTGACAAGGGGCTAGATGTACGCCTATCATTAGCCTTGAGCACCATACAGGTGCCAGTACAAACTAGCTCGGTGAAATTCTCGAAGGGACGACAGATGGCGACACCACTGAACTCCTCTTCCTCGATTTAGGCATGGAACTGAAGGGGAGGGAAATATTCTCCAGTCCCCTGCACTCTTGATTCAACCCACAAGTTTTCGGACCCACTGGTTTAAAGAGTGGGTTTCCGTGTGTACTCGGAGAGTATTTGGTGACACGGGCATCGAACCCAGGCCATTTGGTCTGGAGTCCGATGCTCTAACCACTAGGCTACCCACGGTTGTATTTGTGCTATTTATATATATAAGAACTTATTAAACAATTTTTTTCTAAATTATTATTTTCTTTCGTATCTAGCTCCAACTAAAAGTAATTTATACGCAAAATTATACCTCGACTTACGTAAAGTCGACTAACGCGGATATCACTCAGTCCTACCTTTCTCGTAACTTTGAGGTATTACTGTACATTAATTTAAAAACACATTGTATATACTATCTTGAGGTAAAATAGTTAAAATATAATTCTTCTCAACTTAAAAATTCACTCGCGTTTTCAACAGGAAAATATTCAGAGGGAAAAAATAGTAAGTGGGCAATTAACACTAAAAATTACCTTAGCATATTTTTTTTGTAGTAGATATCTTCAGTCTTAACACACAGTGAGTTCACAGTGATATTAATTCTTAATCAGAAATAAATCAAACTTTTATAGTCTTTAATAATGTTGCATGGCTAGAGAGTGAAAAAGTTCATTATAAAAGCTGCAAAAATTGAAAATCCATTTTGAAAGTAATTGAATTTCATTTAAAAATATGTCTGATAAGATTAATGATATGTTAGAAATTTGTGGTCCCCCCCCCATCACTTTTTTAAATTTAGGCTCAACTTTTTTTCAGTAAAAAAAAAGGTAATTACTTCAACTTTATTAGGCATTAATATAATTTCGTACTAATTCAGCTAATAATCAATGATAAAGAACAAAGACAAACTTAAGCGTATATTTAAAAGAAAAAGGTTTTATAAATAGCAAATAATAATTTTGTTTCTTAAGAGAGCAAAGTCTATTTCTCAGTTGGTTGAATTGTTTATTAACGTCACATTTTGAAACTACTAGAGGGCTATTAATTATCGATTAGTAATTTTGAAACTCAGTCAAGTGACGAGGACGGCATCTAAAATTGCAACCGATTCTCCAAACTTTCAGATCCAACACAGCGTGACTTTAGTGGCATTAGAACTTAAACTCATGACATGACTGGAACAAAGCCCTCTACGAGTTCACGACACATTAATTGTGATATCATAAAAATACAATATTTTATTTTAATAACTTTGACAAAACGTAAAATATATTTCATTGTTGTTGTTTTGTACATCCGGAAATTAAAGAAAGAATGTTGCCAGAGCCTCAGGCAGGTTGGTCTTCTAGATGTACGCATCTTTAGCAGTAGCCTTGAGCCCCATATAGATGACAGTACGATTTAACTCGGTTCCACCCTAATTTAGAGGGAGAAAAACCCTGGGGATCCCACCTCTCTTCCTCTTCCACCAACCACACGAAAGGACATGCGACTCGAAAGCTATGTAGAGTACCTTCATGCCGCAAAGACACTACACATTCACAAACATCTATGTATTTTCTGGGTTTTCAACCCAGGCCCTACGCCACAGCATTCAGCGTCGCTAACCACTATACCGAATAGGCGACTTATATTTCATTGTAATATCCTTTTGAAAAATTAAGGCCAAAATTTCAATAAAGATTCTCGATTTTTCTATAATAACTCAGAATACTTTTTCGGACCTAAGCAAATTTTAGATATTTCAAATTTTAAAATATACTTATAAAAAAGAAATCGTACAAATTCAATTTTTTCTTTTAATATTAACGACACTTGTAGGTCAAAATTTTCATTTTATTTTTCCCTCAACGGCGAAATATTTTATTTTTATTTATTTATTTTTTAATTTCAATTATTCGAGATAATGACAAATTTGTTCGAGTTCAAATTATATGCTAACAGCTCATTACCTCATAAACATAAATTTTTCATAATTTTGAAAATTTTTAAAACTTATTTTTTGAAAAAAACACACTTCCCAAATGGGATTGTGATATAAAATTATTCATTCACTATTTCATTTATTTTTCTGAAAGACATAATGGTTGAAATGCGCTGTTTTTCTTTTCTCGTACAACTTACTTTCAATTTCTCACAAGGTACACTTCAACCTTCAATGAACTGCTATGTTTTTAAAAATAAATTTGCTACATTTTAAAATATTTTCAAGATTTTGCACCTAATTTAAAATTCAGAAACTAATTTTGTAATAAATGGAATAATCCGCACAGGTGATATATATATATATATATATATATATATGTGTGTGTGTGTATAAAACTGTGCCATTTTTTTTTTCTTTTTCTAACATTTTATTAGAATAAACAAACAAAAAAAAACGTGCAAGATTCATGCTGAAAATTTAATAAATTAGCTTTAAGGCATGAAGAACCTATTGTTCTAGTACATGTAAAAAAAAATTCAAATCACGCGGAACGTTTTCGAAGATTGTGTTTATTTATTTTCCTCTTTTTTCTGTTCTCTCACTTTTTAAATGAGTTCATCTAAGTTCATAACATCTGGTTTTGTTTCGCAGAAAATTTATTTTCTGAGATTCAGATCTGCATCAAGATTCAGTGAAAAATACTAAAACAATATTCCAATAAAGAACATTTGGAATGAAATTTGTTCCCGTTATATAAACTATGGATCATTTTCTTTCCGTTTATTTTATAAAATATTACAATTCCCTAAAATCAAAAGCAGGATTCTTGATTCTATAAATTATTGATTTTTAACTCAAAGCTTAGATTAAAAGTATGATATTGATCGGAATATGTTTGTACATTCACACAGTAAGACCTGAAAGATTCTTTTATCAGTCATTTTAAAGGTAATCAAGTAGTACTCTTTGATCTTGCAGCAGTGTTTTTCATATTTTCACTGCTGGTGACCCAATTTTGAATCATAGTTTCATCGCAACCCGCCCCCCCTCTCCGTATAACAAAAGTCACAAGTAAGTTTTCAACCTGTTTTTAAGGTAACAAACTACACTGGTGTGCAAAAATTAAGGTTGAGACGGTTTTTTCAATATAACTTTGTACAAAAGCTTTGCAAATCAACACATTTAATACCGTAAGATCCCCAATACGTAAGGGCATGTGTAATATGTAAGCAACACTTACTAAAAGAGAAATCAGAGGGATAAAAAGAAGCTTGATTGAAAAAGTAGCATGGAGTGCAATGCGACTGAAGACCGAAACATCCCTGTGATGGGTCTCCAGCAAGAAACATCCGGTCTTTAGTAGGGGATATGATCTCTCCTGACTGCTAGGCAGGTTTCACAGCGTCTGCCCATGCTGAGAATGAGGGTGTCAATGAGTTGTTGAGGCATTGCTGCCCATTCGTCTTGCAGCGCCGATCGAAGCTCCCGAATCGTTACTGGTGGTAAGGTACGAGCTGCCAAGCGTCTGCCTAGAAATTCCCATGCATGCTCGATGGGATTGAGATCCGTAGATCGTGCCGGCCAATCCATACGTTCAATATCTTTACTCTCTAAGAGCTGTTCGGCAGCTACTGTGCGATGACATGGTGCATTGTCGTCCATGAAAAGGAACTGCAGACCCATAGCGCCTCTAAAAAGACGCACATATGGAAGAAGAATCTCGTTCCAATAACGGGTCCCGTTGACTGAACCTGCGTCGAAGATGTGAAGGTCTGTACGACTACCAAGCATGATGCATCCCTAAACGAGAACACCGCGACCTCCATCCAATGATGTTCCCTTTCAATGATGTTCGAGGGATGATTGCGGCTTCCCCGCTTTCTCCAGATGAGTATGCGATGAGAATCGCTACTCAAACTGAATCTGCTCTCATCTGTAAAGAGTACTCGTCCCTATTCATTGTCTCTCCAATTACAGTGTTCCCGGCACCACAGAGAACGCCTTCTCCGATGGGCAGGCGTTAAAGATACACACCGTGCAGGGCCTCGTGCAAACAGACCACCACCGTGCAGTCTTCTGGCCACGGTAAAACGCGATATCGGTCGTCCAGTCGCCTGTGTCGTGTGTCTAGCGATTTCTCCCGCTGTCTGCCGCCTGTTTCTTCTGGCCTGTAAGACAATGTACCGGTCATCTGCGGGTGTGGTTCCTTGTGGACGACCACTACTGAACCCTCGGATAGCTGTTCCTGTAGTTTGAAATTGTCTCCAAAGTCGTGAAACGATGCTGTGAGCAATTCCGGACTCTGCAGCCACACTTGTTACACACACTGCGGCCTTCCTCCAACTTCCCAATTTTTCGACCTCGGGTAAAAGCATCCAGATGTTGTCTAGCAGATTGATTATTCGCCATTTCTCGCTGAGGCAGCAACTCGGTGTGATTTTAACTGCTATACGGCGTGCAATCTCTTTGCCAGAAATACTGATCTTACACCGACAACATGCTTTATATTACTCAGACACTCCCCCATTACGTCTACCTGCATATCTGCGCATGCGCTACCGAACATCACCTTAATCTTTTGATTGGTCTTTCTGTCCGCTCTGCCTCTTCATTCAGCTGATATGCTAATTTTTCGACTTCGTCCTTAATTTTTGCACACCAGTGTATCTTAAAATCATGACTTTAAAAAAAAATGACAGTTTATTTATGATGCTATTTTATATATCATTTTATTAGATTTATATAAATACCAATAATTTTATTTCCCATTCACTGGAACAAAAATTACAAGTGTTTTGATAAAAGCTAATGCCATAATTTTACAAAAGATGTCAAACTTTAAAATGCGTTTTACTCGAAATGTGTTTTTTTTCGAAAAGCTCAAACGGGGACAGCGATTGCTCAAAATGTTTAAAAAATCATTTGCTGATATTTTTTCGTGTATGTTCTGTATAACATCAAAAGTGTTTTAACTTTCTGATTTATTATTCTCTGCTTTATACAAATTTTACAGTTCTTTATGTGAATATAATCACTGTTTTTTTAAGCAAATTCGTATAATAGCTGAGATAAAGTGCTCTAGTTTTTGTAAAAATTAAAATATCTCTTTTCGTGAAGGTCATTTTAAAAAGGAATAGCAAAGTAGTACATCAAAATTGAAAAATTGAGAATTTGTTCATTTACTATTTGTACAGAGCAGGCCCCGTTTATGCAATTTTTTGTTAGTAGTAAATAATTTAATTAAGTAGTAATAATTTTAGTAGTAATAATTTAATTTTCTCGTCTTAATTTTATCCTTTTTATCTTAAAATGAACTATAAATAAATATAAAAACCACAAAAAAATCTCCATATTTCCATTTTTTTTTAAAGAAAAGTTGTCGCAAGTAGTCGGATACCTTAACTTAGTATTGATAAATTAATTATCAAATACTTTGTGCAGTGCTGATACTCTTAAAAGTATTTTATATCAAAATAAATGTTCCAGAATGTATTTTTTGTTTTGCTTCTTTTCAGAAAATTGGTAGTTTTTGAAATAATCTATTTTCGACTTTTCGATATGCTCACGCCCCCCCGCCATGTAGCGCCCCCTCAGGGAGGCACGCCCCACAGTTTGAGAAACGCTGTCTTACAAAGAAAACTGTAAATATATTTTCTACTCCAAATATTTTTCGTCAGCATGAAATTTATTAAAAATATTTTACAGAAATTAATTTATCGTTAATAACTGTTTATCAGTTTTAAATTAAGCGATTAATTAATTCTATAATCTATACATATACAGGAGAAAAACGACTCCCTCACTCATCATGAAATTTCCGGAACTATTTGACCTACACCAGTGCTTCTCAAACTTTCAATACTGGTGACCCACTTTTCAATCATAATTTTCATTGCGCCCCCCCTAATACAATAATAATGTATTGAATGCAATAATAATGCACTTTTTGATGCTAAAGCTACAATATGATCTTAATTATAAACCATAAAAATTAATAAGATAAGTACATTAAATTTTATTTATGTTACTTTTAAGTAATATATATTGTATTTTTCTTACTCGAATTTTTAAATTGGAACAATTGCAAAATGTGGTGACTGCTTTGAAGACAACATATAGATCTCAGCCAAGTATAGAAAAAATACTCAGAGCGTCAATTTCGAATTGTAAACCTTCCTTTGAAAAACTTCCCTCTTTAAGACAAGCCCATGGAAGTCGCTAATACTTATTAAACACTCTTAGTTTAGTATTAATAAATTAGTTATAAAATACCTTGTGACTAATATTTACGGAATCTTTCCACTAATATTCTTAGGCGTCTTTGGGGATTGTAAATTCGCGTATATTTCCAATCACCTCGAAAAGAAGAAGATGGAATATGTAAAGTAGATAGGGTATTTAAGTAGAGCGTTGTAAGTTAGCGGAGAAGAAGGCTACTGAGCCAGCAGCAGTAATGACAAGGTTTATAGGATTCAATTGGATTACGATAGTGGATCATGGCTGTTAGTATTCAGCGAAAGAGCCTTAAGAGGTTAATGTACCTGAAGAGATCATAAGTACTACCAGGTGATAAATGCTAGTTTAATAACGCTTACCACAAGCTTTAGTTTAATAAAATTAGTTTAAGTTATGAAAGCTAATAATTCAAATTGCGTGTATTTCTCAGACCTCCTATTCCGGTAAACCTTTTTGATATTGCGCGTAGTTATTGATTAATTTCCTATTTCGTAATTTAATTTAATATTAAAGGTAAATCCCTTTTTGACGTAGACATATAGCTTACTATTTGTCATTAGAATTTTTGATATTGGAACGAAGGGAATAAATATAAGTTATTATTATACAAATGGCGTCTGGTCATTCTTTGCCTCAAATTAATCTTAGTGTCCAGGGTAGAACCCAGGGGTTCCCACAACCTTGTGTAGCATTAATACATTAAAAGTGTACTGTCTGAAGTACCCGCTCTTCTCACGAGTTCATTTTCTTAAAAAAGTAAAACATTCTTGATATAATAGCTAAACTGTCAGGAGAATAAACCCAAATGCGCGACAATGTTTACGAAAATGTAAAATGATATTTTAAAATGAATGCTCATATTCTAATCAGTTTTAAGCGAACTGTAATTTTAAGCCTCACAGAATGAGCAGTTAGAATTAATGTTAAATAACGAAAAATAATATAAAATTCCGATGAAGAATAATTGTGTTATCTTTAATATTTAAAGCGAGAAGACTTCAAAATGTCTTATCCCGGGAGAAGACATACACTGGATGCTAACGTTAATGGTATCGTGGGGTGGGTGAGTCCCCCAATTATTTTTTTTTATGAAATTATTTTTATTTTACACCATAAAAATAGTGATTTCAGTGAATAATTTAATTAAGAAAAAGTAAACTTACCTACTTTCAAGGACTTATCAATTTTTCTTTGGTAACAATTAAACAGTTTTGCCAGAATTAACAATTTTGTGATCTGTGTGCAGCGCGCAACCACTTCTGGGTTAAAAGTGTATTCAATTTAGTTTGGGGATGTTACTGCTAAGAAAATTGTGTAAAACGTTTTCATTATGCTTTATATGTTTGTGAGTACTCATAAAGAAAAATCTTGGCCAAGTAATCCTTCAAAGTGTGTGTGTGCTCTCTCTGTGGTTTTCCAAATATCCTAAAACTCTTTTACATGGACCCCCCCCAAGAAATATATTATTTACAACTTCCCTAATTGAGAAACAGACACATAAGAGAGGAATCATAACTAACTGCACTTAGATCTGTACTTAGAAGGTTAAACAGATGTTGCGCAAATTTATTCTGCTGCCTACAGCTAGTATTTCAAAAAGAATACCAGTGATAAATTTTTTATCTTCCTAAATTTTTTCGATTCTGGGTCTGGGTTTTGTTTTTTTCTCTGAAAGATTAGTATTTTTGGTTTAAAAAGAAAACGTAACGAAAACTCTCTCTTCATAGGATTACAGCAAATAAAATGAATTTTTTTTGTTATAAAGGGTGTTTTTTTAGAGGTATAGAACTTTAAATTGCAATAAAACAACGATGTATTACTCGATTGACAGGAATTTTTTTTATTCGAAAGATAATCTTGTGGCATTACATTTTAAATATGATTTCTGGCATAGGACTGCCATGGCTGGCTCGGATGTAGTCCAATCTGGACGTCCAATTTTCGATGACTTTTACCAACATTTGTGGCCGTATATCGGCAATAACACGGCGAATGTTGTCTTCCAAATGGTCAAGCGTTTGTGGCTTATCCGCATAGACCAATGACTTAACATAGCCCCACAGAAAATGGTATAGCGGTGTTAAATCACAAGATCTTGGAGGCCAATTCACAGGTCCAAAACGTGAAATTAGGCGGTCACCAAACGTGTTTTTCAATAAATCGATTGTGGCATGAGCTGTGTGACATGTTGCGCCGTCTTGTTGGTACCACAACTCCTGGACATCATGATTGTTCAATTCAGGAATGAAAAAGTTAGTAATCATGGCTCTATACCGATCACCATTGACTGTAACTTTGTGGCCTTCATCGTTTTTGAAGAAGGATTCCACCAGCCCATAAAGCGCACCAAACAGTCAGTTTTTCAGGATGTAACGGTGTTTCGACATACACTTGTGGATTAGCTTCACTCCAAATGCGGCAGTTTTGTTTGTTGACGTAGCCATTCAACCAGAAATGCGCTTCATCGCTAAACAAAAGTCGCTTATGAAAATCGGGAACAACGGCAATCCCGTTTTGGGCCCATTCGACGAATCTACGCCTTGCTTGATGATCGTTTTGATGAATTGCCAAACCAAACTGAGAATAAATCGCTTGACATCTGTTAAATCGGTCGCCATCTTGGAAAGTAATGCCAACTTAAACTTCTATACCTGGAAAAAAAACACCTTATAGGATCAAAGTTAGCTAATTAGGTATTGAAGAAGCTTTTATTTTTAATAACGCCAGATGAGAGACAGAGAGAGATTTTAAATTATATCAGAAAAAAGTGCATTTTTTTATTGTGTCTGAAAGTATATTTTGTTTTAATTCATTCCAGTAAATTAATTATTTCTTAAATCTTTTGTTTTCGATATATTCGCGCCCCCCCAAGGGGGCGAGCCCCACAGTTTGAGAAACGCTGGCCTACACACATACAATGTGAAACACATTTCTTTTGTTGAGTAAAAATTCGCTAAGAACAAATTTCGCTGAAGTAAGATCCCAAAGAGGTTAAGGGGCCTTATTGGTATTAGAAAATCCTATTTATGAACTATTAGACCTTCAGACTTGAAATTCGACAAACAAATTTACTTAGTTGAGAACCGTTAAGAACGGATTTTGTGGTATTACAGATAAAAAGAAATCTCCTTTTTTAACTATTAAATCTACAGACTTAAAATTCCGAAACAATATTTATTTTATTGAGTAAAGATCCACAAAGAATAATTTTTGCAGAAATAGACTCCCAAAGGGGGTTACTGGGGGCTATAGATATATGAAATGTATCCCGTTTCTTAAATATTTGACCGACAGACTGAAAATTTGGCAAACAAGTTCCTTTTGTTCCGTAGAGATCCACTAAAAATGGGTTATGCGAAATTGACTTCTTTAGAGGACTACGAGAGATATAATGCGGGCATCATATATATATGTAGTTTTAAAAAAATCTAGTTTTTTACCTGTAAATATTTGGAATTTGGCAAATATGTTTCTTTTGTTGAAAATTGATCAGCTAAAATTGGTAGGAAACCAAGGAGAAAAAGATAAATAATCTTCTGTTTCAAAAATTCAAAACCTTTCCATTTTAAATCAAAAGGCGAGTGCTATAAAAATATTTTGTATTGTAACAAAAATATTAATGCTAGAATTTAGTAATAAACACATTTTAAAATTACACATTGTTGTCTTATAATATCATGAAATTCCTAGCGAAGAGGGCACGCAATGGATATTTAACTCCCTATTTTAGAAATATTTTCCTCATATCACTTTCATTCAAACACTCTTGAACCAGAAAACGAGTCGATTATTTCAATGACTATGAGTCGCATGAATCATGCATTCTTTAAAAGTTCTGTGTGAAAGGAAAACTTTTTTATAAAACCTTATTTAAAAAAATTAATTAAAATTTTATTGTTTATATTCTTTATATTATATGCTTTAAGACAGTGTTTCTCAAAGTGTGGGGCGCGCCCCCCTGGGGGGGCGCGATGACCCTACAAGGGGGGCGCGAGCGTATCGAAAATTTAAAGATTTTTTTTTAAAAAAATAACCGGAAAGAGAAGTAAAACAAAATGCTTTCTTCCATAAAAAAAAAAAAATACACACAACACACTGACATAATTTATATTTATTATCTGGCTTTTTCCGTCATCAAATAGCTATCTTTGATCCCAAAACCAAATTAAAGAAGAAAAAAAAAAAACATTTTGTTTTATTTGCTGTTTTTCCTCAATGAGAGATTTTTTTATTACGTTTTAACATAAAATATTACTCGTTAAAAGAAAAAACGAAACCCACAGACCATGAGAAAAATTCTAAGATAAACAATTCACCGCTGTATCTATTATTGAAATACTGTACATTAGTTGTAGAAAAAGAAAAGGAAGTCATTATTCACTTTTCAGCCAGGCTGCATAGTACGTTTGCTAATCATTTGATTGACCTTCAATCTTATGGTATGGTTATTATCAATATTAGAGTTCCCTCCCATCTTTCATGCGTTTGCTTTTCGCTTAAGGAAATTGTAAATAATTGAGTTTTGCGATATTTGGAAAATAATTGATTGGTTTAACATTTCTGTAGGATAATTGAAAAGTGTCTGATTTGCGTCCTATATTATGGTCTTGTACTTTTGAATCATTTTAGTTCAGTTTTATTGGAATTTTTCTCAAATCATCAAAGAATTGAATAGTCCTTGAAAGAAGGTAAGCATACTTTCTATAAATTAAAATATTCACTAGAATTCCGATTTGTATCGTGTACAGTAAAAATAATTCTAAACAAATGATTGGGGTGACTGAGTCCCCCGCACTACCATTAATGTTAGTATCGAGTACGCGCCTGCTCCCGGGTTAAACTTTTTGAAGTCTTCTCGCTTTAAATGTTAAAAAGTAACACAATTATTCTTCATCAGAATTTTATATTCTTTTTCATAATTTAACATTAATTCTAAATGCTAATTGTGTGAGGTTTAAAATTACAGTTCTTTTAAACAGTTATTTACAATTATAGCATTTATCTTAAAAAAAATCATTTTACATTTTTGTATACAATGTCGTGCACACAGTTTTACTCTCCTTACAGTTCAGCTATTATATCAAGAATAATGTTTTATTTTTTTAAAAAAATGAACTCGTGCGAAGAGTCGGTGTTTCAGCCAGTATACGTTTGATGTATCAGTACTGAAGAAGGTATTTTATAAATAATTTCTTATTACTGAATTTGGCCGCGGTAGCCGAGTGGTATAGGTATCGGATCGTGGCTTGCCTTGTCACGAGTTCGAGCCCAGTACCACTAAAGACCCGCCATGTAGGGCAGCGATGCATGTTAAATCTGTTGAGAGTTGAAAATTTTCCCGTTGGTGTGGTGTGGTAGTTAGGAGAGAAGGGTGCCAGCTCAGGTGTCATCCACGTCACTTGACCATGGTTCAAAATTACGTGGTCCGTTGTCAAAAGCCCTCGTGCAGCTGAACAGTGCGACGTTAATATTCAATCAATCAATCTTATTACTAAATTAAGAACAAGTTTAATAATTATTAGGGACTTCCACGGGCTTTTCTTGTAGAGGAAAGTTTTTCAAAGGAAGGTTTTAATATCAGAAATTGACACTTAAAGAGTTATTTTTCTATATTTAGCTGAGATCTATATTTTGTCTTCAAGGCATCCACTGCAGAAAATCCGGTTTGCAAAAGGTAGGATGTTGAAAATGGTAATAGTATACGAAGTGCTTTTGTTTTCAGTACAGATAATTCCTCATCCACCTCTACCCCAAATTCAAAGAGAGATTTATTACAAAATTGCCCCTTTTAATTTTTCACTGCATGTGAAATCTATGAAGATTTCTTCTTCGGAAGTTGAGAGCCCTTCTGGAGTATCTTGAAATAGATCCCTAATCCACTCGTAACTTGCTACCAAGCTGTCCTCATCCAGAAAATACTTTTAAAAATTCTTTGCCAACATAGCTAAATCATTTTACATGTTTTAAAAACAACTTTCACATGTTGTTCTACAGATTTGTAAGTTTTAACACATATCGAACTGGGGCTTTTTTCCATCATTTACTTCAGTAGTGGTAAATCCAAAATTTAAGTATTTTTGAGAAGATCGCCTTGATTTAATTTTCGGAACCATGCTCGTTCGTCTGTGTACTTGTTGATTCTTTATTATGGTCGAATGTTTGCTTACGACTTAAAAATGTATGTATGATATTGTTTTAATCTACTGCCGTAAATACTTAATTACCGTGAATTACAATTAACATGGAAATTTAAAAAATGTACATTCAAGCTAGATTCGGTAGCTATAGGAGTATCGAGTCGACCAAAACTGACTGGAATTGTACCAGGAAAAGCATTTTTACATGTTTTACGCAGACGTCCGATAGGTTGCCCAGACTCACGCAAATGTACCCTATAATGCCAGATGTGACGGATATGATAGAGAGCGATATTGACTAGACTATTTTTCTAATGACATTTGTGCTTTGAGAAATGAATGCTGAAGGAAATAAATCTTTAATTAAATACATCATTTTGCGATCTGTTCCAATTTAAAAATTAGAGAAAGGAAAATAACATAATTCTAAGTAATATATATTTTAAGTAATTTTCTTAAAATATATATTACTTAAAAATATACACAAAATTTAATATACTTATCGTATTAATTTGTACGGTTTATAATTAAGATCGTATTGTAACTTTAGTGTCTCTCTCTCAAAGTGCATTTTTATTGCAGTAAATACATTATTGTTGTACAGGGGGCGAGACAAAAATTATGATTGAAAATTGGGTCGCCAGTATTGAAAGTTTGAGAAACACTGCTTTTAATGTATGAGTGGCGCACAGAGTATTTTAGGACTAATTAATTAATACTAAATTAAGAACAAGTTTAATAATTATTAGCTACTTCCATGGGCTTGTCTTACAGAGCAAAGTTTTTGAAAGGAGTTTCAAGATAAGAAATTGACCCTCTGAGTTCATTTTCTATATTTAGCTGATATCTATATTTTGTCTTCTAAGCAACCACCGCATTTTGTAATATGTTCCAATTTAAAAATCAGAGAAAGGAAAAATAACTTAGTAATTATCCTATTACTTAACTTTTTTTTGCTTAAAAGTAACATATACAAAATTTAATACTTATGTCATGAATTTGTACGGTTTATAATAAATATTGTTGCTTTATCGTAAAAGTGCATTATTATTGCATTCAGTAAATTATTATGTATAAGGGGGGGGCGCAATAAAAATTGTGATTGAAAAGGGGGGCGCCAGTATTGAAAGTTTGAGAAGCACTGCTTTAAGAGGTTTAAAGATAAGTCCAGTCAATTCATTCGGAGAATACCTTCAATTTTCAGAAGCTCGTCGGGTATGTATTTATCTCCTGGTTTACAAAATTGAAGATTCTTCGATAATCAGAATTTAGTCTGGTTTTGGGTTTATCAAAGAATAGAACAATCTCCCACTGATTCTTTTTCCAATGTTGACGTTTTCTACACCATTTTAAGTTATCTTTTCTGGATGCATAGGTGTTTGATACTCATACAATAGGTCTCTTGCTAACATATAATCCCCATGAAATGACTGGAATAGGTAATTCGTGGAATTCATATTGTGGTTGCTGTGAGCATATGAAGTTTACTAGCTGATAGCTAAGCTGTAACACTCCTGTTACGCCTTAATATAATGGACAAATATTGGTCTTCATTGATCAACATAGATCTCGAGTGTCCTTGCCAACCCTTATCCTATAAGATCCTGACTCATTTAACTGTCTTCATAATTTTACGACAACGTTAGACGATACACATTACAGTATCTAGCAATCTGCACTTGAGACCATTTCGGCACAAGTCTTTTAAGGGTTTGGTACCTCCTTCTATTCTCCAAATGTTCATTATTACTCATATTAATTGAATTGTTTTTATATATATTTCACTGAATCTTGATAAAATTCTCCTTAAAAATTGTCAAGCGAATAATGCGTGGAAATTGCTACATGCTCATTAAAAATATTTTCCTCTAACTGAACATGTACTTTTACATAACCGAGAGCAAACCAATAATTTCATGTTTAAAAGCATTCATTTATTTTTTTATCAGTAGTTTTCGAGAAGTTTGTCGAAATACGCAGATCTCTTTAAGGGGACTTGGTACCCTTTGAGCAAACTTCTTTATTTACGTAATTAAAAATTATATTTTAGCATTTTATACAATGTTTCTATTCAAGAAAATGTTACCAGATGAAAATTTTCATATATTTTTCACACAATTTTAAAAATTTTAATTATTTGAAGAAAATCGGGAAAATTTTAAAATCCTACTCCTTTTGTAAAAATTAATTTTTTGACATGAATTTTTTTTTATAATATTCTTATGGATGTTCTAATCAACTTTAGAGATCGATTTTAAAATAACTTCATTCGTTTTGGAGAAAAAAAATAAAATGTTGATATACAGGCTAAAAATCAACGAAAAAGCCAACATGTCTTACATTTTATTTTTTTTTTAAAAAAAGTATTCAGTTTATAGCAAAACGAATCCCTAATTTTATTACATGCTTCATTTTTAACACGCAGAAAGAAAATGGAAGTGATTGGTAAATAATTTTCGAAGGAGTAGCATTTTGAATGCACTAAGGTTTCGAAAAACACAAACTGAGAAAAACCAGTTTAAAGTATATAATTCTGAAAAAATTATTATTATAAGCTTAATTAAACTTAAAATACCACTTTAAGATATTAGTTATACGTTTTTCTTTAAAATAATTGCATTTTCATATGTTTTCAACCCACACATTTTTATAAATGATCAACTTTTAGAGAGTACTAATTGCACAAGAAAACTCAAGAAAAACTTTAAAAAAAATTTTTTCTGTCACGACAGAAATTTTAGCTGTTTTTCTTCTTATAATATTAAAGTATTACATTTGTATGAAAAATATATCAGGAATAAGAACTGAAATTATAAAATTATTAATATAAAATGCCTTAATTTAAAAATTTTACATGCACACATTTCACAAGGAAGAAAAATTACATTATTGTATTGCCTCGGAAATATTCTGCTTTTAATACTACACATTCTTTTTTTATAGTTATTATTTCTATTTATAAAATAGATTTTTTTTATCATAACGCATTTTTTAGTTTTTTTTTTCTAAAAAAGGGGTGTGGCTGAATTGCCTAATTTGTTTTCAAATGAAGTTTTATTCAACTTCTAACTTTCCGACATGCACAAGTGATATATCAATCGAAAGATAATAATGCAAAGAATAAGATTAAATAAAAATAAAAAACGATAGGTTTGTGATTTTTAGGGTACCAAGTCGCCTTAAATTTGTGCAGTGATGCACTAATTCTCCTTTATAAAATGATAAGAAGACGGTAACATAAAAGCAAAAACATATTTTCTGCATGAATTTTAGAAGTAATTTATTTTGAATTACAAAAAAACTATAAGTAAAAAAAAAATATTCTTGGAAAAAAACAAGACTCTTAATTTGTGTGTGTGTGTATTTTATTGAGCAGATAGAACTATTAAACGAAAATAAATACAAGCGTTGTAATAATATTACATTGTTACAGCTAATATAACAATAATGATGCATTTAATATAATAACGTTACATTTAACATTGATAGTTAATAATCAATAAACATCCAAATAACCTATTATAGTTATAATAAAAAGCTTTAAGAAATTTAATATACATCTTTATATTAAATATAATCAATTACCGAACTTTATTAGCAGATTATAGTGGATTGCTGTATATTCAAATCCTTACGATTTCTTATTGTCATTTTAATCTTCATTGTATTATTAACATGATTTAAAGCCAATTTGTCTTATTTGAGCGTTTTTACTATCATAAATTCACAAATATTATGTTAGAGAACTATATATTATCCCTAATCTGTCACATTGCGTAAGAATTAGAGTATGGCATTAGTTACTATGATGGTAATAGAACTATCACTGAAATAACATTGTGGTTAAAATGTGAATAGTAATAAAAAAATATCTGACATACATTTATCAGATCTTAAACATTCTAAACTTTATTCTAAAAACGTAATAACCACTGAGAATTAAATGTTCAAAAATTATAACTATTACACTTGATTGGAAAGAATTACGAGCTTCTGCACCTTTATTACTTAAAATAATTATGTAAAAATTCACAAATAATTTGCTTTTCATCTTAAGAGATCCTAATCCTATAGTTGGAGTTTCAAGAACTTTTAATCTACTGGACGTTTCAGTATAATATATTAGTAATACACAGAGGTATAATTATGAAAAGAAGAAATCCTTTCAGTTTGAAATTTTAACTATAATAAAAAAGCAGGGAAACTTATCTGTATTCTCCATTGACCTAATTAGTGATGGGATCTTTCCATGTAGAATCTTAGGTATTTTTTAGATAGAAATATTTAAGATCATATATAAAACCTTTATTTTAGGAAAGAATGACTTAAGTTTTTGCAATATTTATTAAAGAATAGTGATGGCGGATAAAGGCAAATAAGTTTACTTTTTTTCTCTGGAATACTTCCTGAATCTGGATTTTTTTCTCTGAAACTTACATTTCTCATTTCAGTGTATATAAAATTTATGTTACGGCAATAAATGCAGATGAAATTTCACGAAATAATATAACATGTCCTCTTTTTCATCTTATTTTTCTCACTATTCTCTCTCCAAAATATTTCACCCAACATAACATGGCAATTTCAAAGGCAAATCTTTACAGTAAGGAACAAAATTCAAGCCATCTAGATCGTTTTAAAAATTATTTTTAAAAAATTTTGATTATAAGAGGAAATGCTTTTCGAAATTTTTCAATCAGAAAATCCATGTTAAAACTATGTATCTGAATACAATATTTTACAATGAGCAAAATTATTGCAAAAAGTAGAAAATGTTCTATTAAAACAAATATTATATCATATAGAAGTGTACACTTTGCAAGCCTTTACCTTTAGCATATTAATACTCACAGGGAGTTTACCAATTATAAGTGCTAAAAAACATGAAATATCTATCCAATTATATAATAACCTTTCTATTATAAGGGCAAAAGGTTCATGCATTCCTTTTAAGATAATGAAGATTCCAAATTTAAACAAATTAATTGGAGTTCAATCTTTAATTACTTAAGCTAGATTAATAAAACGTATAATGTTTGATGAGTATGTTTAACTACAGACTTTGACCAGCATAATTAAATTCTGGATGAAATTTAATCAGAGTAAAATTAATATTTTACGAATTCACGTAAACGCTATGACTGTAATTAGAATATATACTAGGGATAGTTTTCTTAGACGCAGGTTGCATCAAAATTATCAATGATTTCCTCTTGCAACCCAATGAAATGTGTTGAAAGTTATTTTATTTTCATTTTGATTACTCTCTGATGTCTTTTAAAACTATATGAATTCATTCTTCCCATTCCAGCTAGAAAATTAAAGAAATCCCTCTATTATACTATTATTTTTGATGTGAATTAAATCTAATTCACTGTGATGAATATTTTAATTTAGATATTTTACTTACATTTTAGACTGGTATTAATTACCCTTATGGTTGAGACAGGTGATATAGATTAAATATGATATTTTTATGGTTTCTAAGGCATAAAAATATGCATGCACTGAACAACATTAACGATTTATTCAGGGAGCATTTCCAGCAATTTAAATTTGGATTGGTATTTTACTTCATGAAATATTGATTTATATATATATATATATATATATATATATATATATATATATATATATATATATATATATATATATAATAACAAAAAATTACTTTTCTTGCGTTAAAAAAATTTGATTTAAAAGCGACAGGAAAAATGAAAAATGAATAATAATTAAGGAGTTAAGTTGGAAAATACACTCATTTCAATAAAAATTTGGGCTTCAAGAAGTATAAATGGAATTGTTACGAAACTTAAAATGAATATAAGTGTCAGACATATATGTAAATGATTAAAAATGCAGCGTAATTATGCGTTGCGTAATGCCACCAGAAAGCGTTGTGCAGCATTCTCCTTGGATTATAAAACAGGTAAGCATAACTTATTTACATGAACTTAATCAGTTGAAAAGAGACGCTTTTTAACTAAAAATACTATTACGTCGCCATCATAGACAGTATGAGCAGCTGTCACGATCACACTCCCGGAGCCCAAGAGAGAAGAATCGTAGAAGGATGGAAACCGGTTGGTCAACTTGGCGAGTAGTTTGCACCTAGGCTGTTCTGAATTTACTGTGAGCAGATATTGGGACAAGTGGACAAGAGAGAGGTCTGATACTCGTCAACTAGACTCAAGACGCCCTCCAATGACCAATAGTCGAGAAGACCATCACGTTATATG
Source organism: Trichonephila clavipes (assembly GCA_019973935.1). Classification (NCBI taxonomy): domain Eukaryota; kingdom Metazoa; phylum Arthropoda; class Arachnida; order Araneae; family Nephilidae; genus Trichonephila; species Trichonephila clavipes. The sequence goes on from BMAU01001425.1 coordinate 632,002, forward strand.
ACACGCACGCACCACATCAATTGTCCCATTGTCCGCCATCCATACACAGACAGCACTTTCCTATAGGCCTTTGTGTCATTCCGTTCTGACTATGGGCCCCTAGCTGAAGGACAGTTGCTATCGCTGCATCCATTACGTGTACTGCATTGACACACACTTAAAATCACCTCCATTTGGAGTGGTGTCACGCTTGAGGAATAGAATTGCAACTGAATTCAATCAGGTCGTATTCAGCGATGATTCCTGATTAAATTTGAGCAGTGATCGCAATCGAGGACGTGTGCGCAGGCCCTGAACTTCTCAATCCTGCTTTTGTTAAACAGTGATACTTGCACAACTGGTGTAAAAGTATTGGATGCCATCGCATATGACACACAATCACCCCTAATATCGATCCATACCACCATGACTTCTCAGAGATACTTTCGTAAAATTATTCAGCTACATGTGTTGCTCCTCATGGCGGGGGTCCCAAGAGACATTTTTAAACAGGATATTTATTGCTCGCCCACACACATCAAGGGTTTCACGCGACTGCTTCTGCCCTATTTCCACTCTTCCCTAGCCTGCTCGATACCCAGGTTTGTCACCAATCGAACATGTCTGGAATAATTTATAGTGTCAATTTGGACAACCACGAATTTTGTCGAATGAGAGGCTCGTTTACAGCAACAATGGAACGATATGTCGTAGGACATCAAACGGGACTTGTATGCTTCGATGCTCAGCCGTATCATATCATGCATCTGTGTTTGAGAGTTCTAAAACATTCATATGTAATTTTTTCAACAAGAAATTATCATTTTGCTTTGATTTTGTAATCATTTACTTACATCAACGTTGTACTTAAGCATGTAAAATTTTGTTTTATTATGACAAGGATTTCTTGGAGTGATAATTTATATGGCAATAAGAGAGAGTGTGTATCAAAAGCATTATTTGATAGATTGAAATTCAAAATATTCTTTTCATAATAGTGTTTAAAATTTATCTACAAAGAATTCAGTTGATATGTATACGTTGTGAGTAAATTCAGACCATAGATAAATAAATGTGAAGTTTAATCAATACGAATAATCAAAATTACGAACTAGCAGAAGTGATATATCTTATGTTTTTGACATATTAATTTTTAAAAACTAATTAAAGAATGTATTAAAATAATTTACTTTATTCAAAAAAAAGTAATTTGTCTTGTGAAATACGCGCTTATGAGTTGTATTTATCGATTTCGTAGTTTCTATATATTGCCAGAAGGTGAGGAGATATTTAGATAGACACACACACATTTCACATTCTAAGCTTCTATGTTACATGGTATGAGAAGTTTGAGGGCAAATATATAACCCATTACTCATATCTTTGAAATTTCATATATCGAGACTAGGCTACACAAATTTCTAATGTTAGCCAATTTTACCTACATTTCTATACTCATTCAAATGGTATGAGAAAAAGGATGATGCTTAAATACTCGTAGAACTACACGTAAGATATGACTTGGAAATAAAGAAAAATTAATTTTAAGAAAATGTATTGGTAAGAAATTATAAAGAAAAAAGGGGGGTCTTTGTCTCTTTTTTTGTACCTAAAGGGATGTATGACATACAGCCAAAAAAAAAAGAAAGAAAGAAATCATCAAATAATTCCTCGTAAGAAAATTATTTTTCAATTTTAAATTACATACTGTGAAATATGCTAAAGGCGAAACATCGGTTAACACGAAATAATACAATGATCTCGACAAATCACTATGGGTTTTTAAGCATTTTTTTCTCTTAATACGAAACGAAAATTCCTTAACACGAATAGATTTCCCTTCCGGGAATGAACAAAATATGAAAAACATCAGCCACTTAATGAAATGTTTGAGAAGTTTCTAAAGGGTGTTTTTTTGAGAGGTATAGAACTTTAAATTGCAATAAAACAACGATGTATTATTCGGTTGACATGGATTTTTTTTTATTCGAAAATAATCTTGTGGCATTGCATTTTAAATATGATTTCTGGCATATGACTGCCACAGCTGGCTCGGATGTAGTCCAATCTGGACGTCCAATTTTCGGTGACTTTTTCCAACATTTGTGGCCGTATATCGGCAATAACACGGCCAATGTTGTCTTCCAAATGGTCAAGCGTTTGTGGCTTATCCGCATAGACCAATGATTTTACATAGCCCCACAGAAAATAGTTTAGCGGTGTTAAATCACAAGATCCTAGAGGCCAATTCACAGGTCCAAAACGTGAAATTAGGCGGTCACTAAACGTGTCTTTCAATAAATCGATTGTGGCACGAGCTGTGTGACATGTTGCGCCGTCTTGTTGGAACCACAGCTCCTGGACATCATGATGGTTCAATTCAGAAATGAAAAAGTTAGTAATCATGGCTCTTTACCGATCACCATTGACTGTAACGTTGTAGCCTTCATCGTTTTTGAAGAAGGATTCCACCAGCCCATAAAGCGCACCAAACAGTCAGTTTTTCTGGATGTAACGGTGTTTCGACATACACTTGTGGATTAGCTTCACTCCAAATGCGGCATTTTTGTCTGTTGACGTAGCCATTCAACCAGAAGTGCGCTTCATCGCTAAACAAAATTCGCTTATGAAAATCGACCATTATTTTCGAAATAAAATTGCACAATTTGAAAGCGTTGTTCAGGCGTGAGTTTATTCATGATGAATTGCCAAACCAAACAGAGAATAAATCATTTGACAACTGTTAAATCGGTCGCCCTCTTGGAAAGTAATGCCAACTTAAACTTCTATACCTGAAAAAAACACTCTGTATTTATCGGACTGTCCTACTGTATCATCGGAAGAATTCGTTGCAGTAGATGAAGATAACGTGTATGCAGCCACAATTACGGAAACACATTTAAGAGTTTGATCAAAGCTCAAAAATATAATTGATGCAGATTCCGATGACGAAAATGAAATGAATAGTGCAGCTCTTGTTCCCACGTCATCCAAAATGATGAACTTCATGAAGAGTTACTTCTTACTGTTACTTAGCGCACATTCGAGTGGTGAAATGGATGACAAAGGACAATTTGTGGCTAAAAAATACATTGCATTAAAAGTATCAGATTATTTTTCAAAACCTGTATGCTAAAAATGGGTTGAAAATTTTATAGTATATTTTATTAAGCTCTTGTGTGTGTGTGTGTGTGTGTGTGTGTGAATGTTTTTGTTTTATTGATTTTTATTAAATACATGCATAGAAATGTACTCTAATAAAATGAATTTTGTGTAATATGTATGTATTAAACTAGTCATTCAATTCAGTTTATTTCAGATAAATAGTCCTTTCGCTTACGCGTGCTAATATTAAGCTTGGATTCATTATTCTTTCTAAGTTTTTCTTCTTGTTGTACTGCGCTATTATGTCGAAATTTTCTGCTGAAAGGAGACTGTCTTAATTCAGTGATAGCTATGGAAGAAATAATTTTTTTTCCATTTTGGTATGTTGACTTCTTAAATGTCTACTTATATTTCGGTGAGTTTTTAGAGGTTTTTAGAAACCCTTTTCATTCATTTTTATTTTTGTAGGAATAACAATTTGCCTTTTAATTATACTATATACACGTGTGTACATAATATATCAGGCTCCTCTGTTTCTTTGTATAAAGCATTCTATTTTAATATGCATTGTAATTTCATCTTACACACAAAAAAAAATAATAAATAAATAAAGTTTTAAATTTAAATTAAGAAGCATTAAACATCAATTTCTTAAAAAATATATATGAGTTATCCCAAAAGCTTACAAAATTTGTACAGTGGGATTTTTATAAAAATATTACTTATAAAAGCAAGTATAATTTTTAAACGGAATTGGAGGAAAAAAACATTACTTGTGTCTGGAAAATTTCGTTTAATATATTCCTAACATAAAATTTATGTTGCGCAGTATCAAAACATCACATTTTCTGTGCTGTTCTGTACTAAGATGTGTAAAGTAATTTCTGAAACAATGAAACTATTTTTATCTATAATGTTTTAAAATATTCAAAGGTTATACATTTTCATTCATACATTTTTAAAGAAATGAATTGTGTTTCAGAAAGTTTTGCTGTTATAGTCCATTTATATAAGAATAATCACGATTATACATCCAGTGACTGATACAATGAATTGCAATAACAACGAAGTTGATTTATTTTGAATTCTGAAAGAATTTCTAATTTTTTCCACGAAAATATTGTGAATGCTTTTCTTTTTTAAAAAAATGAAATCTTATTTTCGAGGAAGTCAAATTGGTTAAGTGGAGTTTAATGAACACTACTGTATGATTGTTAATTTTTTTCTTCCATACCTCCTCGAAAAATCATCTGAGAGACACGAAATTCAGAAATGAGAGACAGCATTTTGTACTTAAACGAAAACGAAAGCATAGTTGCACAAAAATGAATACAATTCATATAAAATGGAATCAAGCAAAAGAAGAAGGGGAGGGCTTTATCGAACTCATGGTATCCATACACATAATTTTCTGTCTAGGAGGAAGAACAACATTTAGATGTTCTTTAGTATGACATATACCCTCCCCTTACTGAAATGGTTGCTTATAAGCGTTACTCCATCCTCAGCCCCAGATTGTCGAACAGTTCTTGAGGTCAGAGTGCCCATTCCTTAAACAGCATCTGTTTCAGTTGTTGGGTGTTCATGGAGGATGTAATCGTGCCACAAGACGTTCCCCTAAAGCATCCCACATATGTTCTAAGGGATTTAAATCAAAGGAGAACACAGTCCAATCCATTCGAGTGATATCTTCACTTTCCAGTAGATGCGGATTATCAGCAGTCCGTTGTGGTCGTGATATGTCCTCCTTAAAAAGGACGTCTGGTCCAATAGCATCTTGGAACAGCCACACATGGGGAAGGATGATTTCTTTACAATAGTGATATTCGGTTACAGAACGTCTGTCGAAAACATGGAGCTCAGTCCACCAGTTCAACATGATGCCTCCCCAGACGACAACTTCAGGACCCTCGTGATGTTACTGAGATTAAACTGTGTGTCCCAACTTCTTTCCAAGCCAATTGGTGTTGAGAATCGCTAGTGGCACTCAAATGACTCTAATCCGTAAAAAAGAGCACGACTTCATTGATAAAATGACCAGTTTTTGCTCTTTACACCTCTCTAAAGGTGCTACCGGTGGTCACCATTCAAAGGTATGCAGAATCCAGAACGGCGTCTAAATAGGCCACCTTTGTAAAGACGTCTAGCCACAGTAAGCTGTGACGTCGTCCAGTTGCTGAGCAATGGTGCTCACTGACGTATTGGGCTTCTTTCACCTGCAGAAAGATATATAGAATATACACTGCAATTGCTTTCCTAGGACGGCCACCAATAACTTTTCTAAAAGTTGTATCTATGGTTTGGAAGAAACGCACGAAGCGACACTTTTGTTGATTCCGAACTTCTCAGCTACACTGGTCAAGCTACACCCCTCCACCAGATTTCCGATCATTCTTCCACGTGTGAAGTCATTCAGTTGATTTTTTCTAGTCATATTTCACGAAAGAACTCACTTGCACTTGCAGCAAATGCCTTTAATTAAGCCTCAGTTCTTACTTTTATCATAGTTTTTAGCTGCACGCAACAACTACAAGTATTTTGTGTACACTTCCGTGGCTTATGACGTTTTGTCTCTGAATTGGCATACGCATCAATTTTCTAATGAATTTCTTGTTCATTGTACTGATCAAAAAGGCCCATTTTTTACAATTTCATGTCTGCTTAAAATTTACATTGTTGCTTAAGTTTTGCACAAGTAATGCATATATATATACACATATAAGTATATGCACAAACATATATACATATAAAAACTCTACAAACAAGAGATAAACATCCATCAATCACATGTTTAACTCCTCTTTTATATAAATTATTTTATTTATTAGCTGTCCTAAGTCAGCAATGTTTATAATACTGCCGCATTTATTTTAGAATTTTTAATATCTCGGTTGCTCATACATATATATTCTTTTAAAATTAGAGGAATCTATATTATGTAGAAAATTCAAAAATTCCTTAGACAATGATCCACAACATAGAGTAATAATAAAAATTTTAAACATTTCCAGTTTAAACTTTTTATTTTTCATGAAAGAATTTTATAAGCGTAAAGTTTGTAACAGCCAGGCCATTCACAATTCATTTTGTAAACCCTCTATTCTCAACTCGAAGTATTTTATTATGAGTAAATGTATTTATATATATATATATATATATATATATATATATATATATATATATATATGTATAGATAGAGTCGGACATCTGTATAACGAAGTCACTAAATCCCGAAATAAAGTTGTTCGCCGAATGAGGACCGGTATTTGGCAGTTCCTGCCAAAAAAACAGACGGAGCACAGCATCAAACCTGTCTCGTCAGCTCTCTTCAGCTATTGGTACGACAGTTTCAAGGCAGACCGTGTACAGACGCTTACAGCACATTGGTCTATAAGCTCGTAGGCCTGTTAGATGAGTTCCATTTACCGCAACTCCCTGTCACCTTCGATTAACCTGGAGTCGAGTGCACATGCATTGTGGACACCACAACAGTGTTCTTGTGTGATTTTTTCTGACGATTCCAGGTTTAGTTTGCAGTTTGATTCTCGCCGGACTTTCATACGGAGAACGACAGTTACCCGTTACCACTAAGAGAACACAATTGAACGAGACCGTTACGTTGGTGCAGGATGGCTCGTTTGGGGAGGAATTATTCTTGGTTCCAGAATTGATCTGCATGTTCAGAGTGTAACGATGACAGGCCACATCTATCAGGATGTCATTCTGGAACAACATGTATGTTTGTTTTGGGGCACCATAGGTGCTGAACTTCTGTTTATGGATGACAACGGCCGTCCTCACTGTAGACAAATGCTTTCAATCGGAGGATATCACCAGTATGGATTGGTCAGCATACTCACCGGACTTGAATCCAATAGAGCATGTGTGGGATATGCTTAGCCGACGAATTGCAACCTGTCAAACCCCTCCCACCTGGCTACAGGAACTTCGGAGGGCATTGCTTGATGAGTGGTGTAATATTCCCCAAGATCAGATGGATAATTTGATACTCAGCATGTCTAGGTGTTGTATGGCCTGTATTGCATCGTCCGGGAGACATACTCCGTATTAACCATCCTACTAACCATGTTATACTGTTTTTTGTAAATAGGTTCTTTTTTGAAATTTGCTGCAGGGAGTAAAGATCGCAATTTTTATTAATTATGTCAAATATATAGCATCTTTTTTGCTCTTTACCTATTGTTTAATATATAGACTTTACAAATAAGTCAAATTTGTTTTGCTTCTGTCTCTTTCTTTGCCTGAACTTCATTATCTTTAATTTATGGACATGAGTATATATATATATATATATATATATATATATATATATATATTAAAAGAAAATCTATTCAAAAATATTATTGTTTGAAGAAAGAATAAAGTTAATTTAATGCTTCATATGCTTTTGTATTTCAGGAATTCTGTATTTTTCAAGACTTTATACAAAAAGATTGGGAATAAATAATGTGAAAAAGAAAAGCAAGCCATTGTCAATATAATATTACATCAAAAATGATATATTTTTCCAACAAAAATTCTTACATTAAGAACTGAATCACGTTAAAAACGTATTGCTCTTTTACCAATAAATCACTCTATTATTTCTAACATGTATCTATTACGGAATGGTTCTGTGGCACAAGTTTTTTCAGTTATAAATATTATCATAACAGTGACCAATTACCTCACCTCACGGAAGGTAATTATTGAATACTGTCCCCAGTTACAGTGTAATATTTGAAATCCCTTAAAAGAATTTGACAGCAAAAAGGAACTCTTGCTCACTAAGAAGGACGCAATGGAAAACCGACACCTTATATATATTCTCAATAAAATATTAAAGAGTGCCCAAAAAAGGCATGGTTTATCACCGAAAATGCTGATAATATTTCAAACTTGTTTTAAAAAAACTTTAACAGCACAAAATACTCAGTTAGATGATTAACAATTTATACATAAATTGTTTTGCTTGAAGTTTACTAACATAACTTGGCAATGTGAGAAAATGTGTAGTGCTACAATTCATTCTCAATACATTTTAGAATCTTTCATATATAATTTGTAGAAAGTTATCTCTGTATATATATATATATATATATATATATATATATATATATATATATATATATAAGATTCTTTATTTATTACGCAAGTAGATAAACTATTCCAATTTTTCTTCAAGTAAATTTACATAATGATATTTTATTTAGTGTTTAGGACACCATGGAACACAAACATCTAAATCGTACTTTTAAATTTATATTTATGAAATTCAAGTAGTTATATCAGTGGTTCTCAAACTTTCACTACTGGCGCCCCCCTTTTAAATCACAATTTTTATCGCGCCCCCCTTATACATTAATAATGTACTGAATGCAATAATAATGCACTTTGACGCTAAAGCTACAATACGATCATAATTAGGAACCGTACAAATTAACAAGATAAGTATTAAATTTTGTATATCTTACTTTTAAGTAATATTTTTTTTTTTTGCTTTTTAGTTCGATTCACTATGAAAGCAAGTTTTTTAGTTTGTTTTAAAACTATAATTTATTTTATAGTTATTTTTACTATACACTATAAAAATCACAATTCCAGTGAATAATTTAATTAAGAGAAAATATGCTTACCTACTTTCAAGGACTTTTCAATATTTCGTAGAAAATTTGAGAAAAAATCCAATAAAAATAAAGAAAATGTTCCAAATAAATAATGCCCTTAATAAAGGACATAAATCACAGACACTTTTCGCTAACAACACAGGAACGTTTTTTTTCAGCTAAACTCAAATCAACTCAAACGTTTCATATAACGCTTTTCTGATATTTTTACCTTCGCTATCTTGATTAATATGCATTATTTCAGTAGGTTCTTCAATTGTTAGATCAGTTTCATCTTCCTTTAATAAGGATCACAGATGCCCATTTTTTTTTAATATTCTGCTTATTTACATTTATAAACCAGAATAAGTCGTACAACACAGCAATCAAAACTACAAAATTGGTCATGGGGAAAGTGTAGCATGTTCTAAAAAATAATTATGCATTATATGTTTCAGAATACTCATGCTTATCCATATATCATAAAACTCTTTCACATGGAAAACAGATGAAACAGAAATATATTATATATATTTACAACTTCCCTAAAAAAATGACTGAGATAACCATATTAGTAAGTTCGAAGGTCAGCTAAAGTAATATTTTAGGGTAAAAGAAACGTAATAAAAATTCTCTCATCGTTTGATATCGTTAAAAGAAACGTAAAAAAAAATCTCTCATCGTTCTCATATTGATCGCAAAGCAAACAAAATATTTGTTTAATTTGGTTATAGGATCAAAGATGGCTAATGAGTGTTTAAAGTGGAATCTTTTATTTTTGATGATCACCAGATGATAAAAATAAATTATATCAGTGTAAATGTGTATTTTTTATTATCTCAGAAAGCATCTTGTTTTACTTCATTCCAAGAAATTATTTTTTAAACCTTTTATTTTAAATATGCTCGCGCCCCCCTCGCAGGGTTACCGCGCCCCCCAGGGGGGCGCGCCCCACAGTTTGAGAAACACTGAGTTATATCATTCAGTTTCATAATAATTTCATAAATAACACACAAACCTAAACATGTATCATATGCTAATCTTTCTTTTAAAAAAATATTTATAATATTTGAGTTATTTAAAATTTTCTTGAAGTTTCTTTCGCATGTATTTAAACTGTTCCTCCTAGATAAGAATTTAAAATAATAATTTAAATAAATTTCTAATAACAGAAATGCGAAAAACCTTTTTAAAATATTATGATACTTAGAGTTATTTGATTAATTGAGTTATTGATAGTGAAGGAATAATAAATTTGTACATGCAGAGCATTTTTAAGAACTTATTTCGATTATGAAATTTTAAAATAAATTATTAAAATAAAGTAAATTATCTGTATTTTTTTTCATTCAAAGTAAAAAAACATAATAAAATATTGTAGCTTTCAAATAAATCTTGGAATGTTGTGAAAGTAAAAAAAAATAAATACAAATTATTTAATGAAAAATAAGTGAAATGAAATCGAAGAGCCTTTGAAAATTACAAATTACCTTAGTGCAAAAAAAGATAATAGACGATTGAAAATAGTTAAACCATTATATTGCTTATGATAGATGTTTGTTAACAGCATTTTCTTTCTCAATAAATTTTTCCCTATAAATTTAGTCTTTTTTTGTGCCCCTTAATTTCATTATTTATAACTAAGCGAAATGGAAAGTTTTACATTCCCAAAATTGTCACTTATTATTTAAATTTAAAAAATCAGGCTGGTATTGCAAAACTAAGAAACTGACATAAAATATAATACGGTCAAATATGCTAATTGAAGACATAAAATGGGATAAATGAAAGACATAAATGAAGGCGGAAATTGACACTGTAATTCTGATTCATGGTTACTTGACACGCACGCCAACTTAATTTGTACCACATATCTTATTTCCAAATTTCACTACGTTAAGCTTTTGAAGCATAGTCTCATTAAACGCTCAGCTGTTCCCATTATTCTCTACAATGGGTATTTTATGCAATCAGGATTTGAATCCACGATTCAATTCGAACTTCTTAGGTATCTTGACTTCTACCGTAAATTATCTAGGTGTACAGAATATAAAAGGAAACATATATAAGTATAATTCAAAAATCAATTTTTCACCATGAACAGACTTATAACATCTTATATATATGCTGTTAATTAAGTGTGTGTGCAATCACTGATAAAGTACACGCATAATAACTATATTGTTGGATGCTCTAAATTGATTTCACACGCAGAATTTTTTGTTTTGCATTTTGTTTTGTTCGCTTGTAATATTGTTTCACGTTTGATTCTATCATAAATTAGAAGCTTCTATCATAAACTAAAACAAAGGCTGAACTCTATTTCACTCACAAAAAAGTTATAATGAACAATGAACATGAAAAATCAAAATTCAATCAAATGTTAAAGTCAAATGCAATAATCTTGATTTGCCAAACTGCATTTTCTGCAATGTAATTAAGAATCTTTGAAATAGTCTTTAAAGATGCAAAGAAACACGATTCCTGAGAGCAACATTTGCAGAAACTAATACATTTTTTAACGATACATGAAATTGTAACATACGCTTGATTTAATAATTATTACAATTTTTTCAGCATTTAAAATATCGGTAAAAGTATGAACAACGAGAAGAAATATTCGTAGTTTTTACACATCGAAAATTCTTTCCCGACGCATATGTATACACTAAGGAAATTTTCTACAATATTCAGAATTTTTTTAGTGAGCATGTAATCAAAAAATTAAATTAAATAAGTAAAAAAATACACTTCAAACTAGTAAATACATGACAAGAAATATTAGAAACAAATATCCATTCTTCATAATTTTAATTAATTTCCCAAAATCATCTTTTCTAGCTTAATATTTTTGTTCCTCACTTCGATTTTTATTTTTTTATAATGCTTTAGTTAGATTCACAAACAATTTATTAAATCTGGGGCAAGTTTAAAAGAGGCAAAAAAATCGTACAAAAGATGAAGAAGAAAGCACTAAAATAAGGATGAAAAATCCCACGATATGTCTTAGTACTTATGTTTTTGCCATGATGCTTCCCGTTCAGCTTAAAAAGTGTAATAGAAAAGAGAAACAATTTATCACTCTTTGATATATTTCTTCAAACTTGTCTCTGAATATTCGATGAAGAGAATTTTGAAGTGATTAATGGTGCTCACATTTACACAAAAACTTTATGGCAGAGAATAAAATGGAAAGAGCCGGTTCTTGAAATAAAATTCTATGAAATCATGGATACTTTACTTTCCATAGGCATAAAACGATTAAATGTCAGAAACAAATTCAAAAGTACCGAATTATTAAATAACAGTATAAATTCTCAATAATTGCAAATTAGATGCATTCATGCTTAATTCTACTGATTGAATATTTCTTAAGAAGTGTTGGAAAGCTAAAATATTATTTTTTGGCAATTTGAGATTTTTACATTTTCAAATTGTATAGATTGTAACCTTTCTAAAAATACCTTACTGTAACTTCTAGGGTAGTTAGAATCCCTTAAAACCTATTTTTAAATAATCATTGAAACTGCCCCCCATTTGATTGGCGAAAAATGCAAAAAAAAGTATTTCGTTTTTGCTTAAAAGTTGAACGTCTAATATAAACCTAAATATGTATCTTTAATTGTAAAAATTGGTATTTTCATTTTTTTTATTTCCTAGCCGATTAGAGAAGTCTTACTTTATACATTAAAATCAATTTATCTCAAAATGTAAATTTCGATCTACCATTTCTGAGAAACTACTGTTCACAGGTATGTAAATTTTTTATGATATATTTATAATGATGGTGAATACATACTAAAAAAATGAGCTTTTTGTAAAAAACTCAAAAAATTATTTTTTACAAATTTTGTATGTGAAAAATGGGCCAAATTTCAATATGTCTGATAAATTATTTTATAAATTATGAAAACATTCAAAATTAGCTAAAAATTCATTTCATTATAATAAGAAAGGTGTACTTTAATGGTAAGAAAAATTTCAAATATGTACATATAACAGAATTTGAGAAAATGTACATAGAAAACAGCCAATTTAATATTATCAGTATTCAGGTTTCCTACTCCTCTTAAGCAATTAAAACTAAGAAATGATTATTACTTTTTTTAACATGTAGAAGTTCTGAGTAACTGAAATAAAATTTAGCATTTAACTATTGTTAAGAGTTATTTCATTATGTTTGAGATATTGTATGCATATACATATAAATATATGAAATACTGCTGACTTGATTCAAGATATTTTGGTATTGATATTATCCTTTTTTCGGACCAATGAAATCTTGAAAGATAAGAAGGTTTTTTATACTTCAAACACTAGTATTTATTTTACACTCTAGCATAAAATTTACACCACGAAACACAGCAAAACAAATACATATAGACGACCACACACGAACATTTAGGACAGTCTGAAAAGCATTCATTGTTCACTCTCGAGATCTCAACACTTTTATAGTTTTGGTTAACCGGAAGCTGTTCGATCCATATGGTTTCCGGTAAAGGCTTTTCTTTTCCAAAGCGTCGAAAGTTCAGTTTTGGGGAGAGAAAACTGCGATTATTACCCTTTAGTCGGGAAATAATAATCAGGTGGGATCAACACCATTTTTAATTAAAATTCCTCGAGAGGAAATAAAGTGAATTACAACATATATACATGTGTGTGTGTGCTCTATCCGTTATATCCCATAGAATTGCATTAAGTTATTTTAAACAGAAAGAGAAAAGATTCACTAGCCACAAAACTAGTTAAACAGCCCAATTTTTTGGGGAAAAAACCAGTTTTTAGTCTGTAATCTATAAACACAGCATCCAATCCATATCCTTATTTTTTCCCAATATTTCAATTATTTTAAACTTTAGAATTCAAATAATATCTGTCAGTTAAAAAAATGATGTATATATTACTGATTAACACAGAAAAGACAGCAATGCTACACACCCTGAAGAGATGCAACCGTGAAAATATTGAAATTTGGAGGAATATGCCGCTAAATAATATATGCAGATAGTCTGAAGTGTAATTTGGTCTCGTGATTGTAGAGAGGTATAAAAGGGAAGAGAACGATACATGATTTATCAATCGTTTCTCTGTCGCCGAGGGAATTCAGTCTCGAGAAGACGTGTGGTGTAAGAGATGCGTGTATTTTGCCTGAAATCAAATTGTAGGCTTACGTAGAGCAATAGTTACGCACGTAACTGCGTTTCACCAACGATGTTCATAGAGAAGATACGTTTTTTGCTGCGAATGATTCCATTGCGCTTTAGATTTCTATCAATTAGTTATGCTAACTATAAAGCAACTACAAAGCAATACGAGGGCTATTGGCGGAGGACCTCGTTACTTTGGGTTTAGGTCAAGTGACGAGACCGACACCCGTCCATCAAATGTATAGAAGAACGAGATGTAGACTGTACCAAAAGACCAAGTACACCTAGACGTTTAACATATAGTACGGATCGACACATACAAAGTAATGAGGTGGCGGCTCCATAATTAACTACTATCTACATGAATATAGGCCAATTTTCTCTTTTGCTTACTACCCCGGAAAAGTTATAAGTATAAAATTATTTTTTTTTCAGCAAATAGAATCATATATTTACATATACATCCTCAGTATGTATATATGTTTTCATCACATTCTACTCAGTCTACGACAATGTTGCATCGGCTGCATAACCCGGGTATTGTACATCCAGATTCAGGGATCTATAAGAGAGAATAAATTAAAAGCAGTGTAGCATAAGCTCATCATTATAAACACATTTTTACATACAAACGGTACGGTATTACTTATGATCAAATAATTCTAACTAAAGCTATAAATGAATTTAAAGGTATTAATGTATTAATATACTCACTCACACACTTATACCCTTAAGACCCGACACCCACGATTATGCGGGTTAGATATTCGTATACTTTTTCACTTCTGGAATAGTCGTATGTAACAAAAGCAGAAATCAAAAGATTGATTCCCGCCCATCCGGTATAGTGGTTAGTGACGCTGACTGCTGTGCCGTAGGGGTTGGGTTCAAACCCCGTATAAGGCGTGGATGCTTGGGCTGTAATCCTTTTCTTTGTGATGTGTGGCTCACACTTACTGCTATGCCATCTCTCTTGTGATACTTTGTGGTGCATGGGGTTATAAATGTTTTTAATAATAAAAAAAACGATTGAGTGAGGGTGTGCAGAAAGTCTAAAGTATCACTTTTTATCAACACTCTGCAGTTGTAATCCACGTTTTACTTTCAGAAAACAAATCTAGTTTTGTTCCCAAATGCAACGAAAACATGCCTTTTTTATCTGTCGCACAAAGTTAATCCTCAATATATTTCTAATCGCTTGGATGCACATTTTGGTCTTAATGTTTAAATTAATGTTTAATTATAATCTATTAATTTTACTTGAAGGACTCATAATTTCGTTATCCGCATGATCCTGACGCTTGTGTGCTACTTGAGTCACTACAGCTGTAAAGGTAAGGGCTTGACACACACACACACACATGTTAAGTTTTCTTTTCTGTTTCAATAATTTTCATGGAAGCCTAAATTAAAACGTAATACATTGTTATATAATTAATACCATATTTTCTTGGAAATTGCCATGGTTTTGTCCCTTTTTCTTTCTTTCGCTCTTGTTTTGAATTAATTCAAAAAAGATCGTAAGAGAGCGTTAAAGAGCGTAAAATCATTAATTAATATTAATGTATTAATCCTTCATACATTTGTTGAGGGGTATAGCATTTTCCTGCTCTACACAGATATCTGCATCTACATCTCTTCCTCCTCCTTCCTCCCAAAGAATATGGGATTTTCGGTGAGAGTTGGAAATTTGCGAATTAAATGTATTGCTTTTTTAAATAATAAAATTTATCAGATACACTTTATTATTTTTTATGGAATACTATAATGACTTTCAAACGAAAACCTTTTCAGGTGTCTAAAGTGAAAAAAAATCTCATACAAGAAGAAATTTTGCAATTGATAAATATATAAAGTTTTGAACTTAGTGATCTCTCAGATTATGAATATGCTGTGGGCAAAACAAATGAACCACGTATACTGAAAAGAAAATCAAGTTCTGATGAGAGTTATGAAAAAAACATGAAAATGTTTGTAATAGAAAGACAATTTCGAATCATCCTTTGCCATCAAAGTCTTTTGAACCCATTCATTTCATTGTTTTAAGTTGTAACTAATTCTTGGTTTTATTACAAATGAGATGCAATATATATATATTAAATAAAATTCCTCCAAAAAATCAAAATGGATCTCTCAAAATTTACGTTAGAGATAGCTGAAGCGCGTTAGCAACATCTCCACCTAGTAACAAAACTATTTTGAGTGATGCTGAATATGTCATTGTTCTAATTAGTCCCACAAAAAGTTCGAATAATTATAACCCGCCTACTAAAAGACATAACATGTATAGTCGTACTCGATGTGTTAATGACATTTCAAGGCCTCGCAAAGGAAAATTGAAACCTGCGACAGTAGTTTTGAAAAATGCAATTTTTATTTATACTTGTCAAAATCAAAAACTTGCTTTAAAGGTTCACAATAAATAAATAACGAGTCAATAAAAGAATTAATTGTACATCAATAATTCCCTTATTTGTATCAATTTTAGTTGAATGTTGAGTTTGCTTTATTTATCAACTTAGAGCCAAAAATGTATAACTCGTAAAATTTCTTTCGTGACGGTGTTACAGGTAAAATCCAACCCACACGATCGAGCGGGTACCGTCCTCATTCCTGAAGGGGGAGGGGGGTGAAATTTGTTTAAATTATTTTTTTCACATTGTCATTAGGGTCAGTAGAGTATCAATAACCAGAACTAAATATTTAACGAAAATAATATTTTGGTTCTTAAAAGAGGATTATACATTATAATAATTTAATTAAGAATAATCGAAATACCGTATTTATGCTTGAATCTAAGCTGCCATATATTCAAAGCCGCACCCCAAATTCTCCTAATGTTTTCATGAAAAAATATTGTCATCGATTCTAAGCCGCTCCCTCAGTTCTCTGCACGTTTTTAAGAAAAGAATTTTAAAAAAAATGTGCAAAAGGTTCATCGATATCCGTTAATTAGGAAATTAAAAAATAATTTTATTGAGAAATATTAAGTTAATAATTAATTTATTTTACCAATATTATATATAAAAAAACTATCAAATACGTACATGAACCTATAACTACTCTATCCATCAGCGTCATATTTCGAAAATCATTCGTCACTCCCATTGTCACAGGAATTGTCCATTGTCACGTCACTCCCATTGAACATCGAAATTGCGCTTGTGTCACCCTTTTTACACATGGTGTCGTCTTCCATGTCATCCAATGTATTTGTTATGCAACATTTTCTTAAAAGAATGTATTACAGAAGAATGTAAAATAATTAATCAAAGCTGTTGAACATTTACAAGAAAAAAATAATATCATTTTGCTTACGCCATCGGCATATGTTTGTTTCATCCGTGTTAAATTATCAGTGGTCGCTATTACGTTTCCATTTCTTTCTACATATAAAATTGCCACCTTTTTCATACTGTGTCAGAACGAACTCGTCTTGGTGCTATTACCGATATCTTATATATTTAGGTGATTAAAAGAAAGCATATACACAAAAATTTCCTAAATACGAGCAGACAATGATGTTTAGGATAGACTGAATACTGGAGATAAATTGTGGAAAGGGATAAGTCATCAATGTAAATGGTCAGAATGTACGATTACATTTTTCCTTTTGAAAGGAGAGAAAATTAAATTTCCCCCATCCAATAAATATTTTGCATTTGATCCTAAGCCGCTTGCGATTTTCAGTAGCATTAACACTGGATAAATAGTGCGGCATAGATAAGAGTAATTTTTGTTATCTCTATGAAATCGAATATGTGTTCAGGTTAGTTCAGCAGACCACTAGGTCCAGTAAGTCGTGAACTTACTGACATCGGGGCTTCTGCCAATCATGGGTTTGATACCTAGTGCCATTAAGACGCGCCGTGCAGAGACAATCAAATTTTATCGTTTGTGATTTAAAGTAATCTAATTCGCTTGTTGAGGAAGTTTGGAGAGTGGGGTTCCAGTCTTGTGTTGCCAGCATCAATAGAATGAATTGACTTAGGACTACAAAGCCCGTTGTTAATAGCCTTCGTGTAGTTTCAAAGTGAAATGTTTGTGAACAATCAATCAAACAATCAATCTAAGGCACAGAAATTTCACCACCTGTGTTCTGAAAAAGGAATAACTTTGAAATGAATAGATATTTCAGAAAAATCTGCAAAACTAAAAAAATAATATTTTGTAAAGTAGCAATTTTAATATAAAGAAATAATACATTAATTCAAATAATTTAAGTATTTTTTATAAAAAATAAACGGATAATCTTGCTCTAAACAGTACCTTAGTAAATTATTATTTTATTTGAATTTATCTAGATTTTTTGTACGTAAATATTTACTGGGCTTATGTGTTTGAAAAGAAAAATATATGTTGGCTTCTATTACAATATGGTATTTTAGTAATATTGAAGTTAAAATCGCCTGTTATGTCACAAATATCAGCACATACTAAGTGACATTTTAATAGTAGTTTAATATCTAAACTGAAGCCCAGTGGTCGAGTGGTAGTGTATCGCGCTTTCACACCACAGGCCCGGGATCTATTTCCGGGCTGGGAAGGCAGACTCAGCCTTTCATCCCTCCTGCAGTGGGTCAATAAATGAGTACCAAGCTTGCTTGGAGACTTAAGCACTGGGGGTCTCACTTCAGCCTGACCAGCATGAGCTTGATCAGTCAGCGTCAGCCTGAACATGCCGGATCAGCATGAGCAGATTGTTACATCTGCTCATGCACCCATGGGCACAACAGGCCCTGGTCCTTATGGGCTGTTGTTCTACTAAGTTTGAGTATTTAAACAATTTTTATTATTATTGCTCATTGAAACAAATTAAGGGGTGTTGGAAAGCTAAAATTTTATTTTTTTGACAATTTGAGGATTTTATATTTTCAATTTTGAATAGATTTTAACCTTTCTTAAAATACCTTACTTTAACCTCTAGTGTATTTAGAAGCCCTTAAAACTTATTTTTAAATAATCGTTGAATTTGGACCACGCCCATTTTAATGGCAAAAATTGTAAACAAATTACTTTGTTTTTGCTTAAAAGTGTAACGACTGATATGAACCAAAACATGTATCTTTTATTTTAAATTGAGCCTTTTATTTTTTTATTTCCTTGCCGATTAGAAGTCTCACTGTATACATTAAAATCAATTTATCTCAAAATGTAAATTTTACTGTGCGATGTACCTTTTCTGAGAAACTACTGTTTACAGGTATGTAAATTTTTTATGAATTATTTATAATGATGTCTAATATGTACTAAAATGAGCTTTTTGTAAAGAACTCAAAAATTTAAATTTTACAAATTTTTTAAGTTAAAAATGGGTCAAATTTCGCAATGTTTGATATAATATTTCATAATTTATTGAAAAATTCAAAATTAGCTAAAAGCTCATTTTAGTATAATGAGAGAGGTGTACTTTAATAATATGAAAAATTTCAAGCATATACTTAGAACAGATTTTGAGAAAAGGTACATCGAAAACAGCCAATTTAACATTGTAAGTATAGAGAGAGAGAGGTTTCCAACTCCCCTTAAAATAATTCTGGTAAAAATTTATATTTAGGTTTCTTTTTCTCTGAGGTGTACAATATCTGATGGAGATACCCTAGTAAGGAAATATTTTACATCCTTAATTAATTAGTTCTTTGATAGCCACACACATATTTTTGTTAGTAATAGAGCCAGTACCTTTACTCATAACATCTTACAAATTTCTATCTTTTACTATATATATAAATTTACATATCATTATAGTTGTGTTTAATCTTCTTTATTCAGGAACCCAAATTCTTAATTGATTATACATCGCCTTAAATTGACTTACTTTAGAAAAGAGAGTACTTTTTTCAAAAAAGTTTATCTAATTAATAAATATTAATTAGCATTAATCCTTTCCAACATTTTGTGGCTTTCTATAAAAGATGATGTCGAGCTTACTCTTAGAAACTGAGATGGACGAAAATTGATGAGTTTATGGAGATATACCATAGATAGATTAATTCAGTGTTTAGTAAACAGATTTTAAACTGAATAAAACTTTAAGTTTTTAAACAAAACATTAAATCAAAGTTGTGAATGTATCTTAATGTGTATAAATACCTTTATTATTAAATATTAAAATAAAATTTAAAGATGTATGTATTTATGAAATATTTATTCATGCCTTATTCAACAATTACCTCTAAATTTAAAGCATCTGATTATTTTTCATTGCACCTAATTTTTTTGTTCTGCAAACCATGCTTCAAAATTAAGATGTGCGTTACCTATAACCCTCATGTAGCTTCAAAATGAAATGTTAATAATCAATCAGTTTGCGATGCTTACACTTTTTACACCACTTTTTATAACATGCATTACCATAACTCGATATGAAGACATTCACACTTTATAAAATGGTAGCATTTTTATTAGTGATATAATTTACTGAATTATATACAAATAAAAAAGAAAACTTTAGGGGTTCACCTATGGGACGGCTTTTTTTCAAGCATTTTTCGGAAATTTTTTTGAGACACCCAGTAAAAATATATAGTAATAATGTATACTCTCTGTAAAAACTTATTTATATTTGTATACAGTCGAACCTCTATATTGTGAATGTTTCTTTATAGTTAACTTTATCCCGGAACTAAGAACATTTTACGATTTTCTTCGTAAAATCTCCTCCCAATAGTGAAGAGAATTTTCTATATAACGAACTTTTTCTTGTGATTCAATTTTTTTTCTCCCTATGCTTCAAGTATTTCAGGATATTTCAAGTTATTTTCTCTTTTCACTCATTTTATAGTGGTCATAAAGGGAGTTTTGGTGCATTGCAAGGATGTGAGATGTATATGTTATGAAACAAAGCATATTTTCCATCAAAAAAAGAAAAAAAAACTCAAACAAAATTAACAGATTTTACGAGTAATTAAGCTTAACGATGCTTGTGGTAATGTATGTTTAGAATATCTAGTTATAAAATAATGTATATTAAAAATTACTTGTATGCTTTAAATTATATATATGGAAATGTTCTTACAATTCATTAATTTTAATTTTAAATTATTTTCTTAATGTTGAAAATGCAGTATATTCATCAATATTCTTTTTCTTGTTTCCCTTCAAGTTTTTCTTTCTTTATTTCATTATTTTGATGGATAAGATATATAAAATATATTAATATCAATTTACAAAAAGATGGAAATAATTACTTTTTTTAATATATAGTGTTTATGAATTTAAAATATTTGTTTTCCATGGTTTATAAAGTATATTAAAATATGAACCTCTATACAACGAATTTTCCATACAACGAATTTTTTTCCCGGGATTTAGCTACTTCGTTATACAGAGGTCAGACTGTATTTGTATAAAAGGGTATCTCAGGTATCTTGCCGACTGTACACAATAGGCCCAGCCTTCAACTGCCAACCCAGTGCTCCGAAAAGCTGCTTCTTCTAACTACTGTATGTTTATAACTTCACATTTTAAGAAATCCCTTTACCACCGTATTCCAGACATGTTAAGGAAGTAATCTGTGAAAGCAAAAAATAAAAATATTTTTGAACCCATCACATGTGGGTGAACTTTCTTCAGTTTTATTTCATTAAATTTATCATTTTCATTTGTTAGAAACATGCTATCAACTTATATTGTTTTTATTTAGAAATTTAAAATAAATTTCATCCTTTGATTTGGTTGGAAATTTATAACTATATTTTTTTACTTAGCACTCGTTAATCCTTTTTCTGAAGAACAACAGTTTATTAATTCTACAAAATAGGGTTCATTTCAAACGTCACGTATCAGATATCAAATATAAATGATAAATACATAATGATATGCATAAATTTCGAAAAACACACTAGAAAATTAAATGTTTACTAGACGGGTAGAGTTTGAACAGTGTAAAAGGAGCAACTCAGTCTTCTCACAAACTGAGCATTCAAGCAGGCTTCCAATTTAATCAATGTCAGGAATAAGCAGTCGAGTCCGAAGTCGAATCAAGGACTTGAGTGTCACGATTAATGAAGGCCGTTGTGTCCTTCAACCTTCCTCTAGACTAGTGCATTTGGAAGCATTTCCGAGAGTTCCTATATCTAGAAAACTATCCAACTCCGTGGAGCCAGTGATGTGAGATCTTCAAGAATTGTTTACTTTGGCAGTAAAAAGACTATTCTCTGGAGTGAAGATATTCTTGAGTTATTTTTAATATGTTAAATAAATTTACAATCTGAAGAAATATTTATTTCCAACAAACCAGAATATTAATAAATATATCACCGATCATTACTCTACTGATTAAAATATCTTATATGTATACATAGATTATTATGAAATAAATTTACAAGGACATTAGGAGTATTTTTATATTAAGACTATTTCTTTATATTATGAATATATTTTTATATTAGGAATATATTTTTATATTAGGAATATTTTTTTTATATTATGAATATTTTATATTAGGAATATTTTTACATTATACGAATATTATTATAATAGGAATATTTTTACATTATACGAATATTATTATAATAGGAATATTTTTACATTACGAATATTATTATAATAGGAATATTTTTACATTAGGAATATTTTTTCATTATGAATATTATTACAATAGGAATACTTTTTCGTTTTACCGCCAGAATCTATCGTAAGTTGAAAATCTCATTTATATTTTGTGTTGTTTTTTCACTGCAAGAGTTAAAAGACAAATGATCATGTTGTTCAGTTATCATTCCTATGGTTATCGAAAAAATGTTTCTAACTTAAAAAATGCTCAGTGAGCTTCACGACTAATTTTTTTCTTCTATATTATATTTAAGATTTTCATTAAGATTTTTTTATATACATTTCAAATTACATTAGTCAAATTAAGTTTAAGCAAATATACTGTAAATATATAGAGAAAACGCTTACTAAACAGTCTATTTAGTTTATTGGGATTAAACTGTTTTTCTAAATCATAAAAAAATATTTATACTATTATTTATTAATCTGTCTCTAATATTTACAAAGTAAATTAAAATTTTTATCCCAATTCTACATTATTTATTACAGCTATATTTTTTTTTATAATTTATCTCACCTTATTAAATGAATGTTCCTAGTACTGATCAAATTGGATTCACATAATCATATTAATATTACATAAATATTCAATGTGTCCTGAGCATAGAATGAATGATATAAATGTTATTACCACAGCTATAGTCATGGACTGGTTAGAATCTAGGAACCGTGCTATTGTGATAATACTCTTCTAGAAATTAGATTTATCCAGGGGGTATGATTCTCTGTTGAGAAAATTAGTTTCTTTAGACACATTTAGGGAGAAGAGACATGCACATATATTGAACATTAAACTGGTAAGAAGTATTATTAGAGCCTCTCCTCTGAACATATCTAAAATTTAACTTGCTTTCCGATTTCGCACTTTTAATTGGTTTTTAAGTTTTGAAAATTAAAATTTTGTTATTCATGTTATTGTATTGGCTTCCATTTAAAACAGCCTATCCCTCCCTGACACAGGAAGAGGTTAATTGCTTATAAAAGGCGGTCGATTGAGACTTGTAAAAATTAAATCAATTTAACTATACCGGTCAGACTGTGAGTTTTCTTGTTGTTTTTAATTTATATTGTTCATATTTCAATTACACAGAAGAAAAAGTATTTTTTCTCCTTTTTAACTGACTTTTAAAACATTTTTTATTACATGGGTTATTACTTGTTTTTATTTCTAACTATCTGGTATACCCATTCTTCGCACGGGTGAACTGAAAAATTAAACAACACAGATTTAAGGAAAAATAAGTTTTTAATGAGTTAATTTTATGTGAATTGCAACTTAAACAAAAAAAAAGCTTTTTGCATATCTCAGTTAAACAAAAAAAAAGAAAGAAAGAAAACACCTTTGTTAAATTTTAAGTATGTAGATCTAATATCTGATAAAAAGGATTTTTTTTTATTTATAATTCCTCGTAACACTCTTGAGGGTCGATCTTTCAAAATACCTCCCTAAGCTGATCTCTACTCAGCAAAAGTAACACATTGTTAAAAGTTTTGCGTAATGAACGCTTAAAGTAGTATAAATAATTTATATCTGAAAGTGGAATACATTAATATTACTTTTTGTTGTATTTATTTTATTTTAAAATTGTAATATTCGCAAGCAAAGCCGTTTCTTAAATTATAATGACGATTTAATGAAAAGCATAGCGAAATGTTAACGATAGAGTCAAGTTGGCAAATGCCTAGCTACTTTCTTAGCTCGAGCTTTATTAGAGCTTTATATGACCCGCCGTGTAGTGGAGAAATGCACTTTAATACTTTACCCAACCGCATTATGATTTACTGCAGATTTTTTTCATACAATATTTTTTTTTGGATCACTACATTTACAAATTAAGGGATATACATAAACAAAATACTCCACTTTGGAAAATTTAATCCGTTAGAGCTAATAAATTAATTAAAGATATTCCACTGTGTAAAATTAATTATATAAACCGTTCACTTAAAATAAGTAGTCAAATCATTTTCCAAGGTCTTCACTAACATACAAAAACATAAGCCTCTTAAATTTTGACATAAACTATTTTTTCGAGACAAAAATAATAATCTTTGCAATCGGCGGAAAACACCGTCAGCTGAAAACGCAATATCTGCTATAAAACTATTCGGCTTCCCCGCTAAAATACTCATCATAGAACCCGTGCTTACATATATCATGGAAGAGTGGATTTCAAAGAATATTCCTGCTATGTATTGGTAGAATATTCCTTCTAAGTTGGTGTGGTAGTTAGGGGAAGGGGTGCCAGCTCAGATGTCGTCCTCGTCACTTGACTATGGTTCAAAAATACGTTCTACGTTGCCAAAAGCCCTCGTGTAGATCAACAATATGCGATGTTAATATTCAATCCCTCACACACTACAAAAAAAAAGTACAGTAGTTATAATTATTTTTATACTTAAAAACGCAATATCTGGCTATTCAATTAAAATTATAGCGTTATAATTAACTACTAACCACAAACAAATTTTGAAAATTTGTCCAAATGATGCAGTGTGAAAGAGAAAATATATTTACTTTAAGTACCAGAACCGATAAAAGCATTTATTTTGAAAAAAGATCAATTTCTTACTACCAAATGTGCATAATAAAGTCATAAAAAAACATTTAAATAAAGAGATTTATAACAACCTCTCCCTTCAAAACTTAGTTTTATTCTGAAATAAAAAATAGGCATTATTCTGATCACAGGAATTAATTAGAAGCGAGCCCTTGCGTAGCCAAAAACAAAGAGTTTTTTACAAACAAAAGATAGATATATGCTGACGTAGGCTTTTTTGCAGCACAAGCCAGATTTGCTTGCAGATGCCAGAATTTTTCCTACTTACTTGACAAATATCGTTATATTTATATATATAGGACACTTTTTACAAATTTTTATAAAGTATAGCATATGCTATAAATTATAGCCTACGTGTTATTCTGATGTATAAGCTATATTACTGTAAAGTTTCATTAAAAGCCATCCAGTTGTTTTTACGTGAAAGACCCACAAACTTTCACATTTATAATATATATTAGATTCCCTTTTATATAATTTGGGAAGTCCTTTATTCCCATCTTGTGTTTAGCCAGTGAAATCTCACTCTAGTGGCATTTGACACATTTTAAAACTTAAGCGAATATGGTTTTTGTACTTATTTTTCTGATTATAGCTTAGCCTGTAGAGCAATGGCCCTTTGCTGAATTATTCTAATGGTTGTTGATTTATAGGCCATTTCCAGTTGATGTATGTGCAAGTACATATTTTCATCTTTCGAATGCTTGGAAGACTTTACAGAAAGTAATACATTTCTAACTTTTTGGACTTGTGAAACAGCTATCATTTTCAACGGACTGCAAATATTTTTTAAGAACATATGAGCATTTCAAGTTTGAACCCATTCTTCTACTGACTTCTTGCCTGAAACTTCTTGACATTAGTTATTGATTAGTTGCGATCTTCATGTTGTAACCTCTTTTTTGTGTGTTGGAGACTTTTCAACTTTATTCATTTCTTCTATTTCTCTGCTTTCTTTTCAGATTTATATTTGCTTTGTTCTTAATGTCTTCATATTGAATATTTTTTGGCTTTTATCTTTTTCCCATTTAGTGTAATTCCTTATCTAGTCTTCTAATGACATTAAAGGCTGTAATCGTGTCCTCTTTTTTTATAGAGTCTCTTTTCGGCTATTAGATGAGGAACTTTCTATCCTACTTTTCAATATATCTTTTTTTAAAAGTCATTAATTTTTTAAATTTTTTTTATCCTTTCGATCAAAGCGTTTATTTTGTATAAAGATTTTTAAAAATTCCATAAATGTTGATCAACTTTATAGTTAAATTTAAATCTTCACTATATATTTATCAGCAATAAAGACCGAATAAAAAATGTTTATTACTTTTCCTATGGTCTATTTTTACCCAACACCATATCCTCTAAACACAGCTTATATGTCTCTTAATTTTTAGGTAGGTCCTGATGAAAGAGATTGACACAACAGTAAACACCTCATTGTGTACATCTATGTAATGCCAGCCCGAGAAATTTAAACATGCTTCAACCACTTTACAAGAACTGGTCTTTAGTGAAACTAGGATTCAAACACATTGTTATAATTAATTATTGCCGATTATGAAGTTGACGCAACGCACGATTGACTAGAATGGCCATTAGTAGTTTATATTGCTCTTAGCAACAGTTAGAGTCATGTTTAATAGGTTCATTAAAGTTAAGGGGACTTGGTACCCCCAAAATCACAGACCTATCGTTTTTTGTATTATTTTCATTTAATCTTACTCCTTGCATTATTATCTTTCGATTGATGTATCATTTGTGCGTGTCGGAAAGTTAGAAGTGGAATAAAACTTCATTTGAAAACAAATTAGGCAATTCAACCACACACCCTTTTTAGAAAAAAAAAAGCTAAAAAATGCGTTATGATAAAAAAAAATCTATTTTATTAATAGGAATAATAACTATAAAAAAATGTGTAGTATTAAAAGCAGAATATTTCCGATGCAATACAATAATGTAATTTTTCTTCCTTGTGAAATGTGTTCATGTAAAATTTTTAAATTAAGGCATTTTATATTAATAATTTTATATATGATTTCAGTTCTTATTCCTGATATATTTTTCATACAAATGTAATACTTTAATATTATAAGAAGAAAAAAAAGCTAAAATTTCTATCGTGACAGAGAAAAAATTTTTTTAACGTTTTTCTTGAATTTTCTTGTGCAATTAGTACTCTCTAAAAGTTGATCATTTATAAAAATGTGTAGGTTGAAAAAATATGAAAATGCAATTTTTTTATAAAAAAACATAAAACTAATATCTTAAAGTGGTATTTTAAGTTTAATTAAGCTTATAATAATTATTTTTTCAGAATTATAAACTTTAAACTGGTTTTTCTCAGTTTGTGTTTTTCGAAACCTTAGTGCATTCAAAATACTACTCCTTCGACAATTATTTACCAATCACTTCCATTTTTTTACTGAAAGTTAAAAAAGAAGCATGTAATAAAATTAGGGATCCGTTTTTTTATAAACTGAATACTTTTAAAAAAAAATAAAATGCAAGACATGTTGGCTTTTTCATTGATTTTTAGCCTGTATATCTACATTTTATATTTTTCTCGAAAACAAACGAAGTTAGTCCAAAATCGATCCCTAAAGTTGCTTAGAACATTCATAATAATATTATAAAAAAAATCAGGTCATAAAATTAATTTTTTCAAAAGGAGTAGGATTTTAAAATTTTCCCAATTTTCTTCAAAAAATTAAAATTTTTAAAATTGTGTGAATAATATATGAAAATTTTCATCTGGTAACATTTTCTTGAATAGAAACATTGTATAAAATGCTAAAATATAATTTTTAAATACGTAAATAAAGAAGTTTGCTCAAAGGGTACCAAGTCCTCTTAAATGGTGTCAGATCTCCTAATTTGGATTTACTTACAAGTGATAAGAACAATCTGTTTTGCTTTCTGATTAACGTTGCTCTCGAAAACCATGCAAGGTCTATTGGCGACGGACCTCGTAATTTGCGATGAGGACAACACCTGAGCTGAAACGCAACAATCCTCATCCACACCACATCAACTAAATGACTTTAAGTTCATATAAATTTAGTGTTACTTTTCACTGATACGGTATACTGCCTTTAAATATTAATTCTAAAAACATAACTCATTAGTTTTTTTTACAGTCCCATAACTACATAAAGCAACATAAAATAGTATTGTTTACTTTGAATTAAGATAACATGACAATATATATATATAATTCGAAGACATGTTGTAATGAGTTATGATGAGAAAATGAGCTTAATGAGTTTCTTGTTCATTAAACTCTCATGATATACTTGCTGAATGATGATGACCTGTATCAGTAGTCATCAAATCTTATGGTTCGAGGCTAACGTGTGACGGGTCTTTACGCAACTTTCACGAACTATTCCTCTTGGGGAATCTTTGGGCTAGCATTCGTGTTTATTTTACAGCCATCCCTCTCAAGAAAACTCTGAGATGCAAATTAGTTAGTATATATAAAGTTACAGTTTAATAATAGTAGGTTAGAAGGAGGGGAGCATCTGAATGCAGTGTTACTAAGGTAAGAATTAGATTTACGTATCTTGACTAAAGGACGGATTTTGGCTGCTAGACTAAATTAGTGAATCCGGAATTAATAGGATAGGATTGATTAAAGCTAAGCTAATCTGATTTCATGCGCTTATTCATGTAAGGTAGATGCTTTCTTTATATAACTCCTAGGGCTCCCTTTTATAGATTACTTGTTCTGGAATATTATAATTAATAATAGTAAATTATATTTATCATGGAGAGTCTTGGTCATTCATCATTCCCTCCCACAGCTTTAGGTATACAAGATGATGAGGAAGCGACTTCAGGGGTAATATCATTACAAGAGTTGCTGCAGTCAAATCATGGATACGAGTTATGATCTATTTACAAGATCATGTGTTGTCATATTTTGACTCAGATTCAAAATTACGTGGTCAGTCATTTAGTTTCAAAGGCAGATGTTAATAAGTCATCAATGATTCTAATTTAGGACAGCATGTTTTACAGACGAATATTTCTTTATTTAGGAATCGCTGAAGTCTATAGGGTTAAAGGTCTCAAGTTAAATATGGTGAGGATATTCAATAAATGTTCCTACTCAACAAAACGAGATTCAAAATAGGGTGGGCCGTAGACCAATAGCCCTTTTGTTGCTTTGAAGTACAACATTAATAAGTAGTCTATTAATTTAATTAACAGTTATTAATGAAACATATTATTTTTCTCTGCATATATATGTATAAAGTAACTGAGTAGACATGGTAGCTAACTCGTCGCCAGCATACCAGTTTAGAACTGTCGTCTTCATCACTAGAATGAGGCTCAGAACTACGAAGCTAGCATGTAATTCAGTGAGCTTTTCTTCATAGCTTCCCTAAAGAGGCTTTGGAGCTATCCATTGCATAGCTTCAAATTGTGCAGCGTTTATATATAGTTAAACCAAACATGCCCCACATATATCATTTACTCTTAATCTATGAATAGTAAAATGCCTATTGTGTAACATATTAACGTGAAGGATTTTAAGTCATTTTTATGAGACCATTTATTGTGTGAATATAAAATTTTTCTACAAAGCTAATTAAATTTAATATTTTGTTTTCACATATATTTAATAAATTGAAACGATTAACTTTTTTAACCAAACATTTAAAAGAGTTTTAAAGGAACTGATGATAAATTTTCGTAATTATTTGCTACTTATATTTGTTAGAAAACTATTTTTATATATGGCGTATAATTATTTATTTATATTTTTATTTTGTATTTCTTGTCGATTGTTTGAATAAAAATAATGAAAAATATTGCTTTATATTGTGTTAGTTGGTGTAAAAATCGTATTACTTTACTATTTAGCATGAAACAACTATTTGTTCTTAATTATTGTAATGATAACTTCCTTAAGGGGACTTGGCACCCTTTGAGCAAACTTCTTTATTTACGTATTTAAAAATTGTATTTAAACATTTTATGCAATGTTCCTATTCAAGAAAATGTTAGCAGATGAAAATTTTCATATATTATTCACACAATTTTAAAAATTTAAATTTTTTGAAGAGAATAGGGAAAATTTTAAAATCCTCTACTCCTTTTGTAAAAATTAATTTTTTTATAATATTCTTATGGATGTTCTTAACAACTTTAGGGATCGATTTTAGAATAACTTCATTCGTTTTGGAGAAAAAAAATAAAATGTCGATATACAGGCTAAAAATCAACGAAAAAGCCAACATGTCTTATATTTTATTTTTTTTAAAAAAAAATCTTCAGTTTATAGCAAAACGGATCCCCAATTTTATTACATGTTTTATTTTTAACACGCAGGAAAAAAATTGAAGTGATTGGTAAATAATTGTCGAAGGAGTAGCATTTTGAATGCACTAAGGTTTCGAAAAACACAAACTGAGAAAAACCACTTTAAAGTTTATAATTCTGAAAAAATAATTATTATAAGTTTAATTAAACTTAAAATACCACTTTAAGATATTACTTATACGTTTTTCTTTAAAATAATTACATTTTCATATGTTTTCAACCCACACATTTTTATAAATGATCAACTTTTAGAGAGTACTAATTGCACAAGAAAACTCAAGAAAAACTTAAAAAAATTTTTTTTTTCTGTCACGACAGAAATTTTAGCTGTTTTTCTTCTTATAATATTAAAGTATTACATTTGTATGAAAAATATATCAGGAATAAGAACTGAAATTATAAAATTATTAATATAAAATGCCTTAATTTAAAAATTTTACATGCACACATTTCACGAGGAAGAAAAATTACATTATTGTATTGCCTCGGAAATATTCTGGTTTTAATACTACACATTCTTTTTTATAGTTATTATTTTTATTTATAAAATAGATTTTTTTATCATAACGCATTTTTTAGCTTTTTTTTCTAAAAAGGGGGTGTGGCTGAATTGCCTAATTTGTTTTCAAATGAAGCTTTATTCAACTTCTAACTTCCCGACATGCACAAGTCAATCGAAAGATAATAATGCATAGAATAAGATTAAATGAAAATAAAAAAAAACGATAGGTTTGTGATTTTTAGGGTACCAAGTCCCCTTAAGAATCGAATTCGTTTCATTCATTTAACAAAGCCCTCGTGTAGCTGAAGAGTGCGACGTGAATATTCACTCACTCAATTCATTCATTTAACACTAGAACGTCCGTCGGTGTGATTTGGATAACGGAGCTTGTTTAATTTGTTCTCCTTTCCACATTTCTGTAAAGATTTTGAAATTTTTTTTGACTCACTTCAACACCAAGTTAATTTATTAGTATAAATCGTTGTCATTCAGCAAAAGAGAGCTTACAAACAAATTTCCGGAAGTAATATCGCACATTTAGTTGACCTTGAATGTAGTGTTATTGACTTCACAGAAGAAATGACTCATTAATTCTAAAATCGTTGTGTAAGTGTTACGTTACATAGTATTTGTTTATCTATTATTACGTTCAAGTTACTTAAGTGCAAGAAATTTGAAAAAATCAGGTAAATACCGAATTCAAAGGAATTTCAAATTAACTAAAATGAAAAAAGTGTGAAATTAAAGAGTGTATTCGAAATGCAACGAAAAAATGTGTCTTAAATGAAAATGGTCAGTGGAAAACGTAGAAGAAAAATTGAACATCAATGTATTAACTGCAAATGAGCATTATGTATAAAAACTAAAAAAATTATTCCGAACTACGCATTCTCACAAAAATTATCGTTTCGATTTTATTATACTAACATTTATAAACATTATTGTTTTATTCCATTTTATAAGATTTAGTAAATTGTTGTTGTTTTTACAGTTTTTTTATGATATTAAGGGTCATAATATAAGTAATTATATGGAATAATATTAAAGCCTTAAAACTAAACCCCAATGACTAGTAATCCTGCGATTATATATATATATATATATAGTTATTACAATTATTTTGTCCATTTTATATCACGGTGTTGAAACGACACCGGTGGAAGTTTAAAGGTAATCGAGAAATCTCGGACGTTCTAGTGTTAATATTTTTGTAAATTTTAATGAAATTCTAAGAGCATGTCCCCAAAGATGTACTTTTTTCACAAAAATTTAAGAACTTATTCGAGTCTTGGAGTTTAAAGTTAGTTTTACTAGAGCTAAATTAAAAATAATATTCATAAAAATTATTTTAATTATTATTTTAGAAAAATACTTCTATTGTTTTCGGATGAATACTTAAACTCAATAAAAAGAAAACATAATTAGTTAACTGCAATATATATATATATATATATATATATATATATATATATATATATATATATTGCAGTTAACTAATTATAATTATGCTTCAGTTTTTTTGCGCTTCATTGTATATATATATATATATATATATATATATATAATGAAGCGCCAAAAAACTGATACAGGCATGCATATGCAAATAAAGAGATATAGAACCAATCAGGGAACGGCGATGCGGTCGGCAAAGCCTATATAAGACAATGAGTGTCTGGCACAGTTGTTCGATAGGTGACTGCTGCTACAATGGCAGGTTATCAAGATTTAAGTGAGTTTGAACGTGGTGTTATAGTCGGTGCACGAGAGATACGACATAGCATCTCCGAGGTAGCAATGAAATTTGGATTTTCACATACAGCCATTTCATGAGTGTACCGTGAATATTGAGAATCCTTTAAGGTATCCGACTACGTTCGGAACCGTGATTTTGAAAAAGTGCATAAATGGATAATTTTCATGATATTTAGGGTCACTTAAATTAGAATACATGTATACAATTGTTTTGAGGACATTTTGACAAAAAATGATTTAAATACAATATTTTGGCAAAAAATTAACTTTTTTACAATAATCTTTTTCAAAATGTTCTCCTTTTGTAAAAATGCTTCTATTTTAATAATATTTTGACTGTATATAGCTCAGATCTCTCTACAGAGGCTCAACTGGAATTTTTGAAATTTATAACCATATATTTCAATGTCGTAAAATATTATCCATATTTTACGACAACAGATGGGAGCAATTTTAAGAAAAAAACGCCGATAATTATTTCAATTGTTTGTAACTCAGAAAATAATGTGAACTTTTCAAAAATCATAGTTGAGCCTCTGTAAATAGGTCTGAGCTACATACAGGCAAAATATTATTATAATAGATGCATTTTCAACAAAAGGAGAGAATTTTGAAAAAAGATTATTCTTAGTTAATTTTTTGCCAAAATATTGTTTTAATTATTTGTCAAAATGTCCTTAAAACAATTTTATGCATATATTCTAATCTAAGTGACACTAAATATCATGAAAACTATACATTTATGTGCTTTTTTTTTAAACCACGGTTCCGAATGTAGTCGGATACCTTAAAGCATCAAATCTAAGACATCGCTGCGGCCAGGAAAAAATGATGACTAACGACGACTGACGATAATCATTAAGCGTGACAGACGTACCCCCCCTTCCGCAAATTGCAGCAGATTTTAATGCTGGGTCATCAACAAGTGTCACTGTGAAAACCATTCAACGAAACATCATCGATATGGGCTTTCGGAGCCGAAGACCCACTCAAGTACCCTTGTTGACTGCACGACAATACAGCTTTAGGTCTCGTCTGGGCCTGTCAACACCGACATTGGACTGTGGATGACTGGAAACACGTCGCCTGTTCTAATGAGTCTGGTTTCCAATTTAATCGAACTGATGCACGCGTTCGGTTATGGAGACCACTTTATGAATCCTTGGACCCAACATGTCAACAGCGGACTGTTCAAGCTGTGATGGTATGAGGCGTGTGCAGCTTGCGTGATATGGGGCCCCGATACGTCTAGATACGTCTCTGAGAGATAACAGATACGTGAACATCCTGTCTGATCACTTGCACCCATTCATGTCCATTGGGCATGCTTGGGGAATTTCAGCAGGACAATGCGACACCCCACACATCCACAATTGCAACAAAGTGGCTCCAAAAGCACTCTTCTGAACTTAGACACTTCCGCTGGCCACCAAAATCCTCAGCCATGAACATTAGTGAATATCCCTGGGATGACTTGCAACGTGCTCTTCAGAAGAGATCTCCATACCCTATTACTCCTGCTGATTTATAGACAGCCCTGCAGGATTCATGGTGTCAATTACCCCCAGCGCTACTTCAGACTTTAATCTAATCCATACCACGTCGTGTTGTGGCACTTCTGCTCGGAGGGGGGCTACACGATATTAGGTAGGTGTACCAGATTTTTTGGCTCTTCATTGTATATACATATATATAGAGAGAGAGATAGAGAGAGAGAGGGAGAAAGAGAGAGAGAGAGAGATACATTGTAAATTTAAGTAAATAAATCTTAAATTTTAAATCTACACAGTACCCTAAAAATTTCATTTTTTCCGAAAAAAATTTTTTGCACTTTTTGGTGGCCCATATCATTGAGATGCTTGCCACGAATTTTCAGATCTGTTAGCAAATTAGTTTTTGAGATGTTTGAAGTTTTATGAGCTATGGTTTTGGTTTCAGTTTCTTTTAAAGCATTTTTTCACACTTAAATGGAATTAATTAAAAATATTTGTGAGCTTTTAGTTTGAAATGGTTATTAATTCCAATTTTTCATTACTAAAATCATTTCTGCTTGATTATGTTTTGAGTTTTTTGAGTTATCATAATTAATTAATAAAGCTTAATTTCATGGCCAATTTTACTTTAAAAATAGTTTATATAACTTAAAAGCTTTATCATTAATTTTTTATGTAGAGAAAACTCCATGACAAATGCGTTCTGGGTTTCTGTGAGAAACAATATTTCGAAGAGATGGAATACTATATGACTTTATGACTTTACAAACTTAAAATGCGTTTTTCTCAGACTTTTAATTTTGAAGGTATAAGAGTTTTCTAATCCCTAAGACTTTTTTCCTGTTCAAGATAGAGGCTTGAATTTGTTTGTATATACTTCCAAATGTATGTTCTATAAAAGTTAGTATGGAGTTAGGGCTGAGAACTCTAGTTATTTTTCTAAAAAATGCTAAAGTTGATATTTTAAAAATTTTCGTGTTTTTTCCAGGTTTTTCTAGAAAAATAATTATTAAAAATCAACAAGGGAATAGATTTTCAAATCCATACTAAATATTGTTTGTAATAATCGAAGAATCATAAATAACTTAAAATTACTAAAAAATTTTAAAAATTGAGTATTTTATAAGAGTGAAAAAACTTCAAAAATTCCTAATTTTTTAAAATTGTAAAATAATGGCTGGCCAAACTGACTTTTTGCTTACAGAATCAGCTTAATAATACAACCTAAATATAAAACATCAATTATTTTTACTGTAATTGTCTCCAAAAAAAGTTTTTGAAAAAGGGTACCGTGTAGCCTTAAAATATTAAAAAATAAAATTATCAGAAATTACTTTATTTTAGCATTTTTTTAATCATATTAATAAATAAAGTGTGAAATATTAAACTAATTTAATTGTACTTATTTTCTAGGAAATTTCTAAGCCTTTTACACTGTAAAAACAATGAAATGAAAATGTAAGGAATTTCACAAAAGTACCAATTTGCTTAAAAAATTACATATTTTACTCTTTATTAATTTAACAACACTAAATTCTATTTTAAGTATAATTAATGCTTTCATGCATACGTTATAGATTAACTGCTTTAGTACTGTAAATTTCGAGATTTGTTACATTTTATCCAAATGCAAGGAGTTCTATCAACGAAAGATGATTATCATACAATTTTTCTGCTGTTGTTTAGTAAACCTTCGACCATTAATCTCGAGTGAGGAAATTGAAAGGAAACAGATAAAAGAAAATCGCTTCTCACAGATGCTCGCAAATATTACTAATTTGTCAAACTTAGCAAAATTAGTTTCCATTATGATTACAAACGCAAGTGATGAATTGCTTGGGCTCTTATACATTACTTAAAGAAGCCTAGTTTACAAATAAAATTAAACTTGTGTAAAATGGATTACATTTTCTAAAATCAATCTTTATAAAATGAGCGTTGATTTTACTATTGTAAAATAAATGTAGGTTCATTTTGTTTGTTTTTTAACCTCCCGAACAAAAATTATTTTAGTTTTTTCATATTAAATATATATTTTAGAACTCTGTTACTCATAAATTTTATGATTTATACATTTAAAAAATAGTATCCATTATTTTTTCTTAGAAATTGAAATATTTGATGGATATTAAACATGTATCTTAATGTGCATCTAGCCAAGGAGAAAACATTACATTTATGTCATTTCATAGATATGCATTATGATAATCAAATGGTTAAACTTTGTAGTTGAATGCTGTTCAAGTTACAGACAGTGCACTACATACTATTCGTGTTAAACAGTAATTCATGTACGTATAATGAAACTGGACTTCAAAATTCTCACGCAGAATAATGGTCAAGTTAGAAGAGGGAGTTAACATCACAGATGTTGTTCACCTTGAATAAAAGCTGTTCAGACTTTTGATGTTCACCACCAAAAAAAAGTATATTGTGTTGTTTAGATTGAAGTCAGTTTAAAACCAAGCAAACTGATACTATCAGGCGATTTTATTTCTGACATATTGTGAAAGAATGTATAATTGTTTACTAATGTCCCACGAAGTGCAACATCAGGAGTATTGTCTCTTCAGATCTCATAATTTTGATTTACGTTCAAATGTTGACGATACTTGAGTTAGCAACCCATTCGACATTTTTAACGTGCAGCAACTCCAATACACATTAGTTTTTGGAAAGACATTATTCGATTATAAACCGTTTACTAGAACATGATTTTACTAACTAGGGCACCGAGAACTCTAATAATAAAAAGTAAAATAGGATTTTTTTTCTCTTTTCTTTTTGTAATCTCAAAAATACAAAACATAAGTTATGGTTTAAAAGAACACTAAAAATATTCTGTAGAAAATCTTTTAAATAATGTCTTCGTCCAATATTCATGTCAAGTATTACATTAACGGCATATTTTTAAATTTATTTTTCAAAGAATACAATTCAGAACTGTTTTTTTAATTGAAATCATTTTTAAAATAAATAGGAAATGTTGCATTTTAGTAACCAGAGAAGGCTGCCATCTCGAAATTAATCGGTATAAAGTCGAAAAAAACGTTGAGAAGAATAACGTATATCGCTACATCTCTTGAAGCTAAGTATTTATACATCGTAAACACTGGTGTAGCTAGTTCTGAGTGGTCTCTGTATCAAAGTTCCTTTGGGTATATTTTTTAGGCATGGGAGCCCTTTAGTGGGATTGTAGTTCACTTTACATGTATACATGTTGGGGCCTCTGTAGCGTGAAGGCCCCGTATCATTGATAGGGCGCTAGCTACACCCCAGATCGTAGACCTAATTATGATATAGGGAAGAAATTTGAAATATAAAGTGATAGGAAATTATTCTTTTAAAATTTTTACCATTTGAAATCCTGAGAAGTGTTAAAGATAATTTACTGTACCGATTTAATATATATTAACATAAATATATTAACTTGATATCTTGCAAAGACTAATGACAATAGTTCATTAAACTAATGTACAAACGTATACTAATATGTTTAAAATTAAAATCTTACTGACATTTATGTAAGGCATACATTGATCTACTTGAGAAATCAGTTATGGCGCAATTTGACCATGCATTTACTGTTTCCTAGTGAGTTATATTCAAAAGTATAGTTAGGGTAAGAAATTGAATGATTTTTCTTGTATAACAAAAATTGACGTGATTTGTAAAAAAAAAAATGCACGTAAAACTTGTTTGTGCTTTCGTGAAATTTTGTAAATAAAGTGAGGGTCTAGTAATCTAAGAAAACTATTTTAAAGGTACTAAATTTTACTATAAGATGTACATGCGAATATGGAATTTGATGGCCATATAAGCTCTCGACGGCCTCCAGACACTAAAGCTTGAGAGGGAAGATATTTTGTCAAGATTGCTGTGTAGAACTGTATGGCAACATCATGAACAATGGATCAGGAAATTGGCTTGCTAGCCGCACAAATATGTACACGAACAGTATCATGACGTCTGGAATAATTTTGCGTGGTGATGATTATTGTAGCTTTCCATGACACCGCAACATAGACACCCACTGCAATAGGGATGTGCCAAACGGCAAAACTGGATATAGTGGTAGCATGACGTCTTTTCCAACGAGTGTAAGTTCTGCTTGCAACATTATGATTGTTGTATCCATTTCTGTACGTATTGTAATGACTTCGCACACAGCTCTGGAATAAACTATTTATTTCTCAGTAAGAAAATTATCAAAACAAAAGAAAATATACTATCACATTTAATTAGTAAAATGGAACACAAATTTCGAGTCTCTTTCTCTGCAATGTCTCATCTCTCTCGCATAAGATAATGACGTGAATAACACTGTAGAGAAAAGTCCTGTACCTAGGATACTTAAAAAGGGTTCACTCTCGGTAATTCCACACCGAGTCTGGGTGAGTTCACTGGCTCCAAATCCGCCTTACTCCGATTCCGACTCCGCCTTAATTCGCGGACTTCGTAGCGCTTTCCTATCGCTGATCGGGACTCAGATCGTTGCCGAATCCAGTTTGGATTCGGCAGTACTTCGCGGTCTCCCTATCGTTTTCTCTCTATCGCGGTAGGAACCTCACAAGGGCTCCCTCAAAAATCAAATCGCCTTCTCGCTGGAGGGGTTTCACAATGGCACCCTCAAATCCCAATCTTTTTTTCGCGGGCGCTCTCGCTCCGCTTATATATATCTCTCTCTAACCATCTCCCACCTAATCATCCTTCAGCCAGCTCATGTTCTTTTGCCGCCCCTGTCGGACTCGGCTCCCTTGATCTCTTTTTCTTCTGCCGCCCCTGTCGGTCTCGGCTCCCTTGATCTCTTGTCCTTCTGCGGCCCCTGTCGGTCTCAACTCAATTCATCTCTAGCCCAATGGGCGCCGATGTATAGGTGCACATTGTACGTTTTACGCGCTGTCGTCACCGAATCGTAGGTAAGCGAAATCACAATATTAATGCGTCTGTATTTGACGCCGATGACCCAATTCCGAAATTCTTTCCCAGCAATTAGGGAAATGTCTGGAATGTTCCCAACGTTTGTCGGAAAGGGGCAAGGGGTCCGTAGTAATTAGGGGGAAGTGACCGGCTTCGTCACAGTATCCAGCAAAACTTACTTGACCTGCTTGCATTCAATATTGTCATACGGACATTGAACCTAGTGTGATGGTATGGGCAGTCAGTTGGAAACACCAAACGAACACTTATTGTTCAAATCATCAATTTTCTGGGCATCCAGCTTTACATTTCTCAGATCTTATTGACGGTACCTTTTCTACGAATTCTCGGAAACGTCATCTTTCAACAACATACCGCAAAACCAAATATTTTCCTTGAGAGTCCAGACCTACCACCACGCAAAGGATTTTCAATTGTTTTCCTGGTAATCATGGTTTCAGATCTCGTTCATTTTAAGTGGCTCCAGCGCATGAATTTTCGAAAAAAGCGAGATTTTGACTTTTTTATATTTTCTAAGTGTTCAAATAATTATGTTTAAAATGATATATAATATCAGGAATTGCCATAATTAGAAGCATATTTATTTTTTTAAACGAAGCGATACTCCTTGACGCGCATCGAATGAGCTTTGCTAAGAGCACCTGTGTTTCCCCTTGCATAAGTTTCTGATGAGCGCAAATACATGATGCCCAAGTGAAAAAATTAGAGTGCACTCCGCATAGCCAAAAGTGTATTGGTACACGTCTTTTGGATCTTAAAAGCAAAAATAGTGGGAAAAATGTTAAATGATGAAAAAAGCCTAAGTGATCGTAACCGACTCATCGATATCTTACCTACACAGCATGAAAACTGCTCTTTGGGTTGTTTATTTTCATCTTCTGTCTTCAAACAAGAACCCTTAACATTGATTGTGTCCTGATAGTATAAATTCACTGTGATCTTTAACACACACAAAAGTGCTATATACCATAATGAATTAAATGAAGTCAATTTTTAGAGACCTAGGTGAGAGAGCTATGTTATTAAGAAAAGGTTTACAGGGAAAGTGTCAGAACCCAAAAATGAGTCGGTTAATAATACCATATACATACATTTGTCGAATTAACACTAGAAGGACTGAAACTTAGTAAATACCTATATTGCGCAAAATCAGTCGAAATGACTGCATTGAGAAAGAATGATTAATGTGTAAAAAATTTGTTTAAAACTAACTTTTAATGTACTTTATGTTACTTACAGTTTTAAACAAAATATTAGTAAATATTATCAATAAACATTTTTTATTTCACGTGGAAAAAAATTTTATTCTACAAAATTCTAAGAGACTGTGCATTATATATGTAATTGTTTTTCAGATTGAAATTAAAAAGCAGTCAAAGTGACTTCCTTGGGCAATCTAGTATTAAAAGCTCTAAAATTAGGCGTAAATATGGCCACTGCGCAGTTCAATATGAGTCATGTAGCAAAATTAATGATCTTAAAACATTGTGATATTGAATCAAGTCATAACTATGTGACATGCTTTAAAAAATTAGATACACGTAGGATTCGTGTAACTTAACGAAAGCATCTTGAGATCCCAAAAAGGCTAAATTGTTAAAAATAATGAAAAAAAAGAAAATTAGAAGAGTCTTTTGTAGGAGCAGAGGGTAAATAAAATGCTTCATATCCTTCTGGAAATACTAATAAAATGTGTATGCTCAGAATTACAAATTTTTACTTTCAAGCCTGTTTACTCAAAATGTAATATTTTTCATTTTATGTACCTTTTTCTCAAAAACTATTATTATATAATCCTCAAACTTTCAGTGAGTATACTTTTAATATGTTTACACATTTTAATGGAGGGAATTAGGTACATCTTGCAAACCCTTTTAGATAAGAATTTTTTAATCTAAATTTCAGGGGGGGAAAATTTGACACTTTTAAAAAAAAACCTTCGTTAAACGTTTATTGATAGTATACATAATCTACCGTAAAATGTTATCTATTATAAGTAAATAGTTTCTGAGAAAAAGGTACATAAACTTAAGCAATTTAACATGGGCTCCTATGGACGTGCCGGACCCTTTAAGCATTTGGTCATGTATTTCTGAGTGACTGGCCGCCATCACTCTCCCAACTCTACGATTGATGAAGAATGACATAAGCTTGAAGAATCATGGGACAAATTGCCCATGTCGGTCATCTAATGGCAGTTCGACTCAATACCTAGCCTGGTTAGAGACGTTCTTTCTACCAGTGGCGGCAAATGTGAATAGTATTTTCAGACCTTGTATATTTCTAAATTGCCTAAAATTGCCCATTCTCCCTATTAAGCTGTACAGGAGCAAATAAATAATTTTTTGGTAATTTGCTCTCTTTTCTGGAGTCGATGTTAGTATGTTGTGCAAAATTTGTAAGCGTAGTGTATATCGTGTGGAATTTATGTACAGCGAGACCTTTTTATGAAAACTATGGTTGTTGAAATTTTAAAAATAGCTAACTTTAATTGGAGTTATGTTTAAAACAATTCACAATCATATGTTAGATCTTCGTTTACCATTTCCTCTTTTTCTCATGTTACTGAATTGTACACGAATTAAAAAATTCTAAAAAGTTATATCAATAACTATATACATGTGTGGGACCTTACATTTCTCTTATTTCCAAATATTTCCTTCAAAATTACCTTCATATGCTAATATATCAGACTATTCATAATGAAGCCAAGAAAACATACAGTAGGAGTGAGAAACAAATAGTATGTTAAAGGTAAAATATTAGGTATTATTTTTTTCTTTATACGAAATGAACAGAGCATCGGTTTACAGGGAATGATAACATTCACCTATTGCTAAAAATTTTCATATTTTTGTCAATGATATTTGATTCCTAAATTCCTCACGTTACTCTTTCAAAATAGAGACATGAACTAAAACTCACTTCGAAGTAATTGCTTCGGACGAAATTATTCCCTAAGTCATAATATAACTATCACTTCTCTTGAGCGAATGAGCATCATGAATGATTTGTGTTTACCACTTCTCAAGAACTATTGATAAACGTGCGTTTCCAAGTTTCAGTTGCGTGATAATATTCGGCTCTTCTCGTAGAATTTCGTGGATGATGAGTTTAGTTTCATGATAAGTATACACATGCACGCTTAAGTCTTTCTTGTTTGTTCTTCATAAGATAACATATTTATCAATTTTACTGGATATATCACATACATTTGTAGATTGCATTTGAGTAATTACAATTAGATTTGTTGCAGGAATAAACTACATTTACGATATTAGTAATGTATTATATATAACTGTATAGAGACAATATATAGTAAATCTCTCAGAAATAGTGTAACTAGGTTTTTAATGTAATGAATTAATTAATGCTACTTAAGAGAGAGTACGACGTGACTCAGTAACCCATAATGGTAACTTTTTGTGAGGTAAAGCGATATAGTTGTAATGATTTCAATTTAACTCTTCCACATTAATTATATAGCAATATAGCACGCAAGCAATATATTTTTTGCTTTACATTTCCAAAGATCTTTAATTCTGAAAAAGTATATATTATGATTGCACAACTAAAAAAATTGTCAAACGATGCGAGACGAACTGCAAAATAGTTGAAATGAATATACTTCTATAAGAAAAATTAATTATTGGAAGTAATAACAAATATGCATTTTTGTTGCAAAATGAGATGCTTAAATAAAAAAAGAGATACTTCAGCGATATCAGAGATAATTTATTAAGTAAGGATATTAATAGTTAGAAATGCAACAAAAGGATTTACAAAAAGATTAGGTGTTGCTATATTTCATAAAGTACTGTTGGACATCATATTGAAACTTAAGGTATTCGAACACGTTGAAAATGATCAAATTCAGTCAAGAGAGATAATTTTATTTTACCGAATAGAGCTATCTTTTGGATTAACAAAACACTTTTTGTTTTGTTTGTATGCTACCTAGAGGCCAAGTTACAATCAATTTATAAAGTTAGAAAAACCAGAAGTGGGTATTTGATCTACCAGAACTGGGTATTTAAATTGCTCAAAATCTATCATGGCGAGTCGGATAACTCAAAATGTTACGAATAAATTTCTATAATACTTTTTAAACCTGATATTTAGGTTATTTTCTAGAAAATGTGCAAAAATATTTCTTATTGT
Source organism: Trichonephila clavipes (assembly GCA_019973935.1). NCBI lineage: Eukaryota > Metazoa > Arthropoda > Arachnida > Araneae > Nephilidae > Trichonephila > Trichonephila clavipes. The sequence goes on from BMAU01001425.1 coordinate 675,133, forward strand.
ATGGATACTTTTTGAGTAATGGCTTGTTATTTAAATAATGGTTTCATAAAAAAATATAATATGTCATATAATGTTTATTCAATCAGATCTCTAAAATTTTTAAATTTTAATAAAACATTAAAATTTTAGTACATTTTCTAGACAAATGCATCTAATTTGTTTTAGTAATACTTTTACTAATATATGTTTAAAACTTTTTACTCTAATTGTTTTGAAGTTTTTCAAAAATATTGCTAAAATTTGACTTAAAATTGTGATTTTTGTAAATTTCAGGTAATTTATTTTAAATAGTGCTAGTTAAATAACAGTATTTATTGGTACTGAGTCCCCCAAAAGCATTTATAATGTTTAAATATGTTACTTTTTTGTTAAAAAGTACTCCGAACGTGTTAGGATACCTTAATTTCTTACAATTCATGCTAAATACTAATGTGTAAAACATAAGCAACTAAATAAATGTTCGGCGTACAAACAAGAAATTCAGTGAAATGGATTTTTTAGACCAATATAATGAAAGAAAACAGAAAAATTCTGCATATGTCAATATCATGTGCATGACATCAGATTTAATGTGAACTCATGCAAATAGGAAGAGTCAGATTTTATTTTTACGGATGACAACGTACAGCCACACGAGTGTCATATTGTTCAGGCACTTGCAGTAAGTGAAACTATCCAAAGAATGGATTAGTTTGCTCACAAACCCTCTGTTCAGATTCCATTCAACATATACACAGGTAGCTGCATGATCGTATCCACCAAAAAACCACCCGACAACTGTTCTAGATGCGCACTGCGGAAGATATTTGTTCCTACTCAACACAAGAGTAGTATGAACAGATGGTGTCACGCAACCATCACAGTCAGAGAAGATTATAACACCAAGATATTTCAGTTTTTTATTCTCCCTCTTAAGAAGGTAGTATTTGTATCAAGCCATTGTGCCCCTAAGGCCTTTTCTTCCTTCGCGTTCCAAACAACATGCATTATATTCACTTTTTTCATTTTTTGCTTATTTCAGTTTACTTCTGTAACATGAATTTCATGTCAGCTGTTTGATTCAGAGTAATAATGGTAAAATCAGAAAAGTTAATTAAGTTTTTCACAGTAGAGTAAATATATATCCCTTGTATTTCTAAAAGATCAATTAGAAGAACATTGCGCTTTTTGCAACTTCAGTGATTTTCTGTAGGACGTAAGTTTTCACGTATGGAATGCTATCAAAAGATGTAATTAATATTTCATTACATAATTTATTCATTCTAATGCATTCCATATACATGGATATGTCAAATATACAATATGATGAAAAATACACTGCTGGAAAATTGCTAAGGACGGATAACACTATAATCCATAGCAACCACAAAATGAAAGGAAGCAAAATGTGGAAAATTAGAATAAGTGCGGGATATTAGTAAGAAGAAGTATGAGTATGCAAATTTTTTTCCACGTCTGTACATCACGTGATAGCGTTCATAAGAGCTTTAAAGGTTTTGACGCGTGTGGACAGCTGTTGTTTCAAGTCAAAGTTTTACAGGAAAGATTTAATAGACGAACTTAAAATTTTTGGCATGTCTTCCCGACATCACATAGATGATTTTATGCGTGGCCGAATTATTGGAAAGATCGAAGAAGGGCAAAAAATAACAGATGTTGCCAGGGAGTTCGACATCGCTCACAGCTTTGTTTCACGGATGTGGAAGTCATTTAAAACTACTGGAATGTGTAGTAGACGGCACGGGGGAGGTCGTGTTAGAAGTACGACGCCTGCAGAAGACAGATATATCGTCCTCTCAGCAAAAAGGAACAGGCGCACCACAGCTCAGCAGGTGGCAAATCAGTTTCTTGTTGCCTCAGGAAAGCAGATCTCCCGAAAAACTGTTGCCAGACGTTTGAGGGGAGGAGGACTATACGCACGCAGACCTGTTGTGTGTGTCCCATTGACCAGACAGCACCGTACTGCCCGTTTGCAATGGTGTCGTGAGCATCACAATTGGACTGAACAGGACTGGGCATACGTACTATTCTCAGATGAGAGTAGGTTCAATCTGTCATCGGATTGTAGACGCCAACTGATCTGGCGCGAGAGTGGTACTGCTTATCGTCCAGATAATATCCAGGAAAAGGACCTATATCCGACATGCAGTATCATGGTGTGAGCAGGCATCATGATCAATGGCCGCACGCGCCTACATGTGGTTGCGAATGGGACTATGATGGGCCAACGATACATTGATGAAGTTCTACTTCCTCATTTTCTACTTTTCCGTGATGCTGTCGGTGATAAATTTGTTTTTATGGACGACAACGCAACATGTCATCGAACACTCGCTGTTCAGGATTGTCTAGACAGCGAGGGTATTCAACGTCTCGTATGGCCAGCGCGTTTTCCAGATCTAAACCCCATTGAAAATGTGTGGGATGCTTTGAGGAGGCAAGTTGCTGGTCGAAACTATCCTCCGACAAACAAGAACACCCTCAGCCGTGCACTCACAGAGGAATGGAATAAATTGCCTCAACAGCTGCTGGATAATGTTGTGCAAAGTATGGTACGACGTGTGGAATGTTGCATCACACTCCACGGTGGACATATCCCGTACTTATACCTTTCTTTAAGGTGCCTGCTGACTTTTAGATGCATTGTTCCATTTCTCCGTACGCAGATCGAATGAACAGATTTTTTTCTTTCAGATGTTTCGCAGCTTTTGTACTTTCCAGAACAATAAATATTCTTTATTCTAATGTCTGAACAGTGTGGCAACTATATTTTATCCTACTAGGCCTCATGTCTCGCTTAATGTTATGCTACATAGCAATTTGTGATCCGTACTTAGCAATTGTCCAGCAGTGTATATTAACGGTTGCACTCTGTTTCAATTAATTTCCGTAACAGTTCTTTAAAAGGTTTACTACAGTGGTGGCAAAAAGTCCTGAACACACTCATTTTTTAGCGTAATTTTTATGTTTGACTTCATTTTTCGTTGTGAAATTATCGCACTATCTTAAATATTGTTATTGATTTTAATGTATTTTTTTATGCTGATTTCAAATATCTACTACTAGTTTCTTAATGACTAAAATATATTTTGTAGTAAAGCTGCCAGAACACAATAATGTGAAATATGTGTAGAATAAAACAATATAGAATAACATAATATGCAAAGAAAAATAACACGAAAATTTACAAATACGGTATATTTAATATATATATATATATATATATATAAGCATTTTGAAAATTACATTGTTGTCACATGTTAGAAAATCAATATTTTATGGGCCAGCCGTTTGCTTTAATTACGGCTCTACATCTTTTTGGCATGGAATGCACCAATTTCAAAAGAAGATCTTTCGTGACAATATGGTTGAAGGAAAATATTAAAGCTTCAATTAATTCACGTTTGTTTGAAGGTTTTTTCTTTGAAATTTCATAACCAATTTTAAACCATAAACTGTCTATCGGATTAAGGTCGGGAGACTGTCCTGGGCAGTTCATTCTATTCACAGTATGGTCTTCCAACCATTTCTGGACTACCTTTGCACGTTGGCAAGGGGCGTTATCGTCCTGAAAAATCCATGACTGATTCCCCAAAAGGTCTCTGGCAGTTGGTAGCAATTTATTTTGTAGTATTTCAATGTAATCCATGGTTTTCACTGTTCCGCTAACGATGTGAAGTCTTCCAACACTATGAGAAGACATGCAACTTCATACCATCACTTTTGTCGGGTACTTTACTGTGGGCTTCAGACACTAAGGGCTGAATTCCTCATGAGTGCGTCGTCTTTAATATGCACTACTTTGGTTGCCAGAAATACAAAACTGACTCTCGTCACTAAATATTACCTTTTCCCAGTCTTTAATAGTCCATAATGAATGTTCCCTTGCCCACGTCAATCTCCTCTTCGTTGAAATTCAGTCAGTAATGGTTTTGGGCGCGCTTTACAGCCACGTAACCCAATTTCCATTAGTCTTCCTCTAACAGTTCTTGGGCACACACTCACATTTGATGTCAAAGTCCATTGTTTCAAAATTTGCGAGGAATTAAGCTTTCCTCGAAGTTTGAAAGAAATAACCTGTCTTCAAGTAAAGATGTTTTTCTTGGTCGTCCTGATCGCCCCCTGTCCGCAATAAAATTTGTGTGTTTCAGAAAATCTTTTCAAAGTTATCACAACAGTAGAAAGGCCACATGGTACTTAAGCAGCAATTTGGCGCATAGAATAACCTTCTTCCTTCAAATGTATTATTTTGTACCTTTTATTCTCAGGCAGATATGAAAATTTAGCCGTAATTGCAATATTTTCCACAAACGCACTTCAAATTGCTTTCAATACACTATTTTCCACAAGCACACAACTGCATTCAATACAATAAACTACGTTTGACCTTTTTCTTTCAACCCTTTATCGCTACTGCTCTCTGATTGGTTGAAATAACGGAGCCTTTCATTGGTGGAAAACACACTAACTCATTCTTACAGTGACCTTGTGTGCTTTCTTGTCAAGGGTTTTTCAACATATCAATCAAACTATTTACTTTAGATGAAATCTACAAACAAATTTGAAATCAGCATGAAAAAATACATTAAAATCAATAACAATATTTAAGATAGTGCGATAATTTCATAACGAAAAATGAAGTCAAACACAAAAATTATGCAAACAAATGAGTGTGTTCAGGACTTTTTGCCGCCACTGTAAGTCTATAGAGGGAAGTAAAATGTGCTGTATATGGATATAATTCAAAATGATGATGCGTTGCTAGTAGACACTTTCATCAATTCACAGTTCTAGTGTGTCGTATATTAAAATCAAACCAACTTGACGCATAAGTAAATTGGAATACAATATCTAAGCATCGAATTAAAAACAAGAATAAAAATACCAAAAGTAAAAATTTGAAAAAGTGCATTTATTTTTGAAAATCATTACTTCAAAACATACCTGTAGTTACAAAATGTAGCTACCTTACAACAGATATTATTAAAACATTGTATGAACTTATTTGTAAGATTTCACATAAGTTATTTATTCAACTTAATAATATAGTTTTTTGGATATATTATCACCATGACACACAAAACATAGTCTCATGGTGAAATCTTGCCTATCCAGACGCATAGGAATTAACCGGGGATTCGGGCTTGTTTCAGATATGATGAAATTGACAGTGAGTAAATAATGACTTTTTAATAATTTTGCTATTTTGGGGAGGATCATTTTTTAACTCTCCCGTGCCCTCATACTTGGCTATTAATAACTGTTAATATGTCTTTTTTTCTTCAAGAGTGTACTCCAATAAAATGACTTTCCTTCATGTTTAGTCTCAAGCTGTTTTCTTTTCTTTGGTATCAGTTTAATTAATTTTTCCTGAAGAATAATGGAACAACAATTTTTTTTTTTCTGAAACGTGTCTCAAAAAAATTTAATATTTGTAAACCCTTCTTCATGAGTGTAAGTTTATGCGTTTTTTATTCCTCTTACATAAAATGAAATAAGAAAAAAAATGTTCGATAATTCCTTTCGTAACTCAGGACTAGCAATACGAGGGACAATGTAGAATAATTAATATTACACTCAAATTTATAGTTAATTTGTAGACTAATTTAATAAGAATTTATTAGAACATTTAAAAAAACATAATTGATAATTGAAACTTTATTGGAAATTTTAGAAATATCTCAATATCATGCTAAATATGTATCAATCTCTCTCTCTCTCTCTCTCAATCAGTAAAAAAAATTTTTAAGTCAATTCCTACTTAGATCAATAAAGAAAAATTTTATTTCAGCTACTTTTTATTAAATAGTTACAATTAATATAAATATGTACATACATATGATAGAATCACAACATTAAGTGGTGATTAAATTTTATTAGTTATCATTAATGCATCGTATTATCAACCAAAACAATCATGTATATAAAATTTCAGTTCAACTGAATGGAGTGGCGTAGCGTGGGCTTCCGCAGCCTGGGTCCGACCGGAAATTGGCCACCTCTTCATTTTAATTATTAGCCAAGAAAATCAAAAGTAAAAAAAAACAGCTTAAAATTTGTTTGTTGATAAAAAATTCACTTTTAGTGTTTTTTTCATAGCGTAATCTTTTATATAATTGTCGATATCAATATGTATGTCATGTTCAATTGCCTGAATAGCTAAATTTGTTAGCCTTAACGCAGACATAGTCGATCTGAGATAATTTTTGATTAATTTTAGCTTATAGAGAAGCTTCTCTCGCAACTGGCATTACTGATGGCAGATGTTAAAAAATTCTCAACTTTATGACAATGTTTGGTAAGCCATTTTCAAGTATGGACTCAATAATATGTTTAAATAAACCCAGAGAGAGAGAGCCGGAAATAATAAAATTTTATTACAGCCTGAGTCTGTTACAGCTACGAACGCTTGTAGACGTACGAGCTCAAGTTGGAATTCTTCTTTATTAATGCTTTGAGGAGCTTGATCTAACTTAAGTTCGTCCATGCTCAATATCACTTCAGGAATTTAATAAAAAAGCATATTTTTGCGCTAGATTCTGCAACTGTTGGAATCTTTATCGAATTTCAGCAGTTACTCTGTATATTGAAGAAAACACTGTTAGCTTCAATTCATCTTTGTATGATAGATGAACATCTTTACTTCCGTAGCCAAATATGTGCTTCCTCCTGATTCATATTTGGAGGTTCAAAATAAATCTCAAGCTTTTCACAAAAACTTTTAGCATATATTAAAGCGTCATCTACGAATTCCTCTCCTTTTGCTTCTAATATGGTCTGTAAAGCAAGTATTTTTCGAGCACATTGATGGATATTTCGTGTGACCGTGGTAGCCAAGTGGTCAAGGTATCGGATCGAGGCTGGCATGTCCCGAGTTCGAGCCCATTATCACTAAAAATCTGCCGTGTAGGGGAGCGATGCACGTCAAATCCGTGGAGGGCTCAAAAGTCCTCCCATTGGTGTGGTGTGGTAGTTAGGACAGGAGTTCCAGCTCAGGTGTCATCGTCGTCACTTGACCGGTGTTCAAAATTACGAGGTCCGTTGCCAAAAGCCCTCGTGTAGCTGAACAGTGCGACTTTGGATATTTCATCCATCTGTTTGCAAATAATTTTGTGTGAGCATCATTAACTTCACACAGTACTGGTTGCCAGAAGCCTAAGTAACATAAAAACAAATGCGATTTCAGAGCAACTAATCATCTTCCTGTATCTGTGCGCGTATCAAAGCTTTCACTCGTTTCCGCCAGTTTTGTCGCGTGGGCGTGATTTGAAGTTTGAAATATTTTTTGAATTTAAATATCGTGGGGCTTGTTGCCGCCCCTTTTCGTATGCTGGCAGGGGCCATGGCCCTCTCGGCACCGCCCCTCTCACGCTAGGCTACTGATTGAATGCTTTAAAACGTGATAAAAAATCTTTTAAAGTTTTGACCCAAGTCGCTAGAAATGAAACCAACGTAGCTTTATAAATTATTCTTCAAATAATTAGTTTTAGTCAATTAATTATAGTTAAATTATCGTATTTTTACCCAAAATAATTGTGTATAGAAAATTTGCGCTTAAATGAGTGATTTAACCCTCTAACTGGATACCTTCCTCCTGAAAAGTTATTCCGAAAGCGTTTTACTCTTATATTGCTATTCCCTTCAAAAATGCAACAAACTTCAATTCTTTCCCCCTTTTAAAACTTGGGAGGTCGAAAGGGGACAACTTTATGACTTGGTTCGGCGTATCTGATCATTGAGAACCAGGATAGCAATCTTTTACAGCTAGCTGTTAAGTTGCCTTGGGCAATCTTGTATAAAAACCGTAGTTCTTTCTACTATGTCGTTTTCCCCATAGATTCAGTCACAGTAAATTTAAAACAAAATGCAGGGTAAAAAAAACATGAAATAAATGGCGTGTTAAAAGTTGAAAAATAGTTATATTTTCTTCAAACAAAATTTATTTTTCTGTCATTTTTTAAAATTTAAAAAAAAAATATTTTGTTATTACGATTTGAACCAGAAAAAAGCATCCTGTATTCATTTTTGAATATGAGAGTAAGAAAACGCGCTCACTTTCATGTTTTTAAAAAAAGTTATGAGGTAAAAAGAGTAAAGGCCCTATCTTGTTTTTTAAACAATAAGACATAAATGGTGCATATTTATGAAATGAAACAGATCTTTCTCTATTCAATTGTATTTTTAATTTAGAATAACATAAAAAATGATTTCAATGCTTTAATTTATTTAAATTTAAATCATATAAATGATATTTTTATGTTAACTGAATATTTTTCGGAAAAAATCTAAATTTTCATTCCTAGTACTCTCCTTTTCGAACTCCTTGTATTAAATAAAAATATCTTTTCTACATCGGTATTTGTGATGGACATAACACACATTCAGTCAATAATTTTTAATTTTAATGGGGGATATACTTCTTCAAATGCGCATGACAGTACTTCTAACCATTTTCTACTCAAGTTAAATTTCTTATCTTTATGTTTCTTTTATTACAAGGAAAAATGTCACACATCGATAACTACATTTTCACACAATTCAGTCATTACAAATTCTATTGTGAGAAAAGTTCTCCCTAATTAATTTTGTCTTTCAAAACAGTACACTTAAAACAATTTTGTTCAGTGAAGTTAACCGACAGTTCCACAATGTATTCATACCAAATTTTAAAAACAAATTTAACACTTGGAAATGTATCCAGTATTAAATTTTTCAGTATACACTGTTCCTGCTGTAGAGAAGATATAGTATGAGATGTGGTGTGCGGTTGTGAAAGAATGTTTTCGTACGTGTAGACTATTTTTGAAAATTTAAATATTACTGAAGCTGATCATATAACAGCAAATGAGCCTTATTTTAATGTGTGCTGGTATCAAAGTAAAACACTTTACAATATTAAACAGCCTATGGAATTATACTCAATATCAAACTATTCGCAAAATGGCTTACAACTTCTATTCAAATTGTAAAGAAACTGAAATATAAATATATCTTACTACAGTCAAAAATATTCATAATATGTAAGTATCCTATTTCTCCACTTATTTCTGTACATTTTAAAAACTGTAGCTGAATGCAATTTTTTATATTTATAAACGAGGCATAACAGCTCACACAGTCGTAAAAATGTCCTTATCATTTTTAAATATACTACTATAAAACGTATATGGATTGTAAGATCAGTTGTAAAATCCTAAAAGCTTTTAGATGAGCTAAAAACATGTAATTTTGGATTGATCAAATTTTTAATATAATACACAAATATACATGTTATTAAGCAAATACATTTGAAAAATCAAACTTCCTTCTGAAATAAACGTAATTGAAAGAAAAATGTTTAATTGCAAATGAGTGGAAATACATGTTTATCTAAGGGGTATCCCCAAAGTGAGGTAATCCTCAAACTTAAAACTCAAACTCAGAGGCACAAGAATCCATGAGGGCCAGGAACTACTGTGCCCATCCTAATACACGTGACCATTGGACGCTGAGGTGCATGAACAGATGTCCCGATTTGGTGGTCTGTCTGAAGAGAGACCTTCAGTGTTTAAGACCCGAAGCAAGCTTGGTACTCATTTATCGACCCAAAGTAGCGGGGATGAAAGGCAGAGTCGATCCTATTCGGTGAAAAATAAAATTCAATGTTAGAATCTTATATAAATCCCTAATGAATGAGGGAGTCCAAACTTTTTTTTTTCATCTAATCTGTTTAGACGGAAATGGTTAATTATGAACATTTCACAAGTTGCATAAATTAAAATTAACCGTTATAGTTTACATAAATTTTTAAGGGTGCAAAAGGTGTATTTTGGCTGCACGAATTAATTTTAAAAGGAATACGGTTACGAAAAAGTAGTACAAATTTATCTAAAGTAGGGTTGGTTACCTTACATATTGTCAAAAACAACAATGTATTGGAAGCCAATTCCACAATTCGTTGTTATAAAAATGTATGGAACATTACAAGATTTATTTTTGCATTTGTAATTTATATATATATAATTTTTCCTGGGAACTTTAAAAGCTAGAGAGGCATCCATCAAAACCGTGGTTCTCTCTCTGTTTTTCCAGATCGCCCCTGACTAAGCCGGCTCCGTCATAGTAAGTGAAAATGCCGGATTTTGTTTGATCATTTTATAGCAGACTGCATTTTTCATGTATTTTAGATGGTCGTTTTATATTTTCTACATCAATATCTTAATGTCTGAATTTTAAAATTATATAAAATTCTTGACATTCGCATCAATAAACATTATAATTTTTATTAGTATATGAATGTGTCATCACACGATTACATGACTGTTATTAACATATTATTTTAACCATTTATAATTAATATTAAGTATAACATAACGCACACAAATTTTTTAAACTTTAAAATAAATATTTCGAAAACTACTTCAGATATACTCAAAATTTTTCATTCGTACCCTTTAGCTTCTCAGTTTTGCTTCTATGTAAAACTTTATTGTATATTCCTCGGTTTTTTTAGTATATTTTTTGCTCTTAGCATGCATTTTTCAACTGAATTGTATGAAATCTTCAATATATATTAAAAAATACCAAAGAAGCTAATAATAAAAAATTTGAAATTTATATTATACTCAAAGAGTTGCTAGAACTTATGGTAAATAATTTTTAACTTTGCGATACATTTTTTTTTTTCAAAATTTCAAATGGAATTTCTAACATATTATTTCTAGCTTTATACGGTCGAGATTTCAAAAAATATCCAGATTTTAATTACTTATTTAGTTAGCCTTGAAAAAAAGATAAATGTTGAGGTATTTTGCATAAATAGATAGTTTTGAAGAATAATTCGAATGTTTTTGAATAGCTCGAATTTAAAATTGATTTTTATGTTTATTTATATGCATAAATGTCTACTGTAAATGTTTCCGTATATTTTTGATTACCATTTATTCAAACATTCAAGTTATAAAAAAAATGTGGGAAAATCTTCATTCATGTTGTCTTTGATGTAAACTGAAGTTCAAGCACTTAAAATTCAAATATAATTCGGTGTATTTTAATAATATATAACTAGGCACTGTACGTAAACTTCCCTGAACACTTGGGCTTTGAAATCCAAAAAAAAAAATTAATAGATCTTAATTAGTTTTTTTTTTTGTTATTATTTTTATCAAAGTGTAAGAAAATGCTTCAAATTATTTGATGAAGTTTAATTTTATTCATTTTTAGTGGTTGGAAAGTTGAAAATATTTAAAATTTTAAAGTGTTTGGTGTTTTATTATATTTTTTGGGGCATCTTATAATGAAATAATCATGTTTCAAAAACTGAAAGCATTGATTAAGATAAGAAAAATGAAGTGAAAGAATATACTTTAAAAAAGATAATTTGTCTAACTATATAAAATAGCAGATTGCCCTGACACGCCCCAACTTGTTACAGTTTGAAATTAATATGAAACCAAAAGGGAATTGTAACATATTTTACTTTTGCGTTGGGACTTTTGAAAACTTTTAAAATACAAGCTAGCAAACAAACACTTCTTGGGTTCTAAAGAAATTTCTCCCCGAATTTTTACGATTGCTCCAGGGTCAAAACACGGGGTTCCCTGCGAGCCATAAAACTTCTGCTGTGTTGCTTCCTCCGTCCCTCATTATCTTTCAAGATGTTAAACCTTAAAAGGGGGAAAGGATTTCAGAAAAGTGCGTGTAATCCGCTTTTGAAAACGTTACTTGAATGCAGAAAAAACAGTGCAGTCCATTTTCGAAGCATCTTTACACTGACTGAATTTTCCGTGCTATCCGGTTAGAGGGTTAAAATGTGGGAAAATAACCTTATCAAGTTTTGACACAAGTCGCCAAAATGGTCACTAATTCACCAAAAACCATGCCACGTGGCTGTATTTGTATAATTCTTTGAAAAATTAGCTTTAATCAATTAATCTTTATTAATTATAATTAAATTACTGTATTGTCATTTAAAATATCATGCATATAAAATTTCAGCTCAATTGATCGCTTTAATGTGCATTTTATTAACGATTGAAAATTCCACGAAAATTAATAAACAAATATATAGAGAGTGTGAGCTAATAGTAGGAATTGAAAAAAATTAAGAATTAAAAAAAGTAAAGAGCCGGCTATGAAAACAATTGCATAAAAATGCAATCATGAAAGGTTTTTCACATGTATAAACTTTTTCCCCCCAATTTTATTTATTTCTTTACTTTTAAAAAGAAAGACTCCTCTAAAAGAATTTAAATAACCAATAAATTCATTTTTAGTTTGTTTCATTAATTTAATATTAATTTGAAGCTGTATAATAGAGCTTTAATATGCAACTCAACTCGAACCATTTTTTTTCATGGGTATTATTAATTTCTTCCTGGAAACTTAGCTTTAAATTCAGACAGAAAATAACAAGCACAGAATGAAATGTTACAATGAATAAAAATCATTAAGTATTTAAAAGTTAGCATTTTTGCGACTCTATATACATATTTCTCCCTAAATTATGTAATTCATTCTTAATAAATGTAGGGAATATTATATGAAGAGAGCCTATATATAATAATAAAGGTACAATTGGCTGTTATACAAACCATGCACGTGCAAAATACGCGTTATATACATGACTAGACACATTAATCAGGATAATAGCAGAGTGGAAATGTTTTCGTTCAAGACTCAGTTATTTAGCTTCCGAAAAGAAAACAAATATAATGTATGTAATCACGGCATAGTAAAAGCGGGAAATTTGAAAAGTTATAAGTTTTTTGCTGATAAAATTTCCAGAAATTATGAAAAGTTATAGGGTAAGGATTAGAACGATCCTATGAAGGAATTAACACTGTTGCAAGATGGCACAAAATCCCACAAGTTAAATCTAACCAAGGTGTAATTAATGCAGCGGAATTTAAATGCCTGCAACATCCTACATATAGTCCAGATTTAATACCCGCAAAATTTCATGTATTTGGATTTTTTAAAAAAAATTAGATTTTAGAAATGTTTTGTTGATCAGGAGAAATTTCAAGACATTGTTGTGGATTATTTCAAGAAACTTTACAAACAGCAATAACGTGCAAAGTTGTTTCAAGTAGTTCCATACTAGAATAAATGTGTTGATAATTGTGGAGATTATATGAATAAGTAAAAATAGTATACTGCTTTTTTTGTGGAATGTAATAAATATTTTTTTTCACAAATTATAAATGACACAACAATATTTTGATTAGTACCTTTATTACCTTACACCCTTCAAATTTATTTTTAAACTATATCCAATGTTTGGAATAAAAAAAAATTTAAATGCAAGAAGAGTGCAAACTGTATAGATTGCATTTTACCTTCATTCAATTTTTTTATGTATGCAAGCAATATTATTCACTTTAAAGAGTGCATTACATTGACATACTACACTTATAAATGCTAAATATGAAGTTTTTCCATTTTACATGCTTTTTTCTGTCTATTATTTCACATGATACTCAATGGTATTTAATAATGTTAATATTTGCTGAAAATTATTTGTAAATTTAAAGACCTATTAAATTATAAACTATTTAGACAGAACACTAATTCTTTCCATATTTATATGGATAAAAATATCCCCTTTCTCAAATGGAATGGAATTTGAGCCGTATTTAATTAACTTATTTACAAATAAAATTTTATATAAACGTGAAAAATATTTTCCAAATAAATATATTGCTAATGTAACAATTAAGAAATACTTATAAAACTTTAATTTTCATTGACATTATGACACATGTTTTTCATGTTCAAAATATTGCGAATCGTTCTTTATGTATAGGAACATAATTTCATTGACTGTTTGATACTTATTTGATGTGAAAGTAAGGATTTACATTTCTCATTAAAATTTCATTTTTATTATGATAAAATAATAATGAAAATTACAGATATTTTATCATTTCACACACACACACACACACACACACAATTATCATATATTTATATTCAACATTCAAAATAAAAAAGAAAATCGCTCTTTTCAAATGCATAAATAAGACTTTAGCCTTTTAATAGTATAAAAATAACTTAAATTAATTCAGTGAATGCCCTTTTAACTCTCACCAGTCATTTTCAATTAATTAAGTGATTTTTAATAAGCATATTTCTCTTTTTTCTTAATACTTTTATGAAGTAATTTATACGTATCTTATAAAATTGAGTTACGTTTCTTTATTACGAAACGCGCGTAATAACATTATGAATAATTCTGAATCCATTTATCATTTTTAGAATAGAAGATGAATATATATTTCATATGTTCATGAAAATATATTTCTCGCATATATTTCCTTAGAAAAATTCTCATCATTTAATTTGTCTTATAAAATAAAAATGATGGATATAAAATGGAGTTCGAGATTAACTCAATATATAGTTGTAAACTGAAGATATAGTAAAAATACAAAATAAATAAATAAGCTTCTATCCAATTGAAATAACTAATATTACTTCAATATAGGTTTATTAAAATAAAACAATTAGGTAAAATAATTAGGCAGTTGTATTTACAAAACTGGAGGCAAAATTTCCATATATGCCTGAACGATCTCAATCTAGTAGTTCTACAAAAACTAACGATAAGCAACACCTTTTTCTAAACTGAAGGTGAATATTGTACTACCCGTTCTTCAAAATATATAAAATACAAATTTTATCAGTTTTGCTGGAGGCATTTTTAAATTATGACGAAAAACATGCTTGTCACCTTAATTTTGGACATGAGTATAATAAGAAGGCGAATAAAGTTAAATATTCTATGGTTGATTGGAGAAAAGAGAAGAAATATGTGTATAATGTGTTATAATATCTACACAATGAATTCTGCCGAAGATTATGAATGAAATATGTTCTATTTACACATAAATATTATTTTCTTTTTGGATAGTTAAATTGTGAAAATCTATTAAGTTCTCTGAAAATCTATTAAATTCTCATTTTATTAGCAATGATTATTTTCACTAAATATTTAGTAAATAGTAGCTAAATCAAAGTGTGTGAAAGATTAAACAGTGCATTACGAACATCATAATAGTAAATTATGTTTTCTAATTTAATTTTTTTTAATTTCATCTTTTTTTATAGTTTTAAAAATTTTTTTATTATTTTTTAAATTCTTGGAAAAATGAATAAGGGCGAAGTGTTTTGAAATGTTAAGTTACTACTTTGTAAACGAACAATTGTTGATTAGTATTTATTCCGCTAAAGAGTTTATTGTTTAGAACATGACATACTTAACTGTTATGAACTCTGTTTGTATTCTATTTCTAATGTTATCAATGTTTAGATTGTAGTTTAGAATTATAAGATACTTTGATAATAGCCATTTGAAAATCTATATATTAAATATAATTAAGTCAAATTTGGGATGCCGTTTTCAAACAAAAATTATAAAGTTAAAATATTGTCAAAAAATTAAGATTTTGTCATAAATCTTAAAATTAAAGCACTTAAATCTATATAGAAAATCAACATTGAGAGATAAATAAGATTATGAGTAATAATGAATGCGTTATCCTTTAAAGAGAATGACTCCATTGATTAGATAAGATAATTGTAGAACTGACTACCAGTTTTAGGTAATATGTTTAACATACAATCTTTTAATATTGTATGAACTAATTTCTTCTCAATTTTAAAATGTGTAATAGTGGATTAGTCAAATGTATAAGAAATAAGTTGTGAATATAAAATAAATGTATAAAATATGCTGTTGTATAATTCTGTATCTTCGAAAAGTTACAGATTTATGCTTTTCGTCGCATGATACTTAAAAAAATGATGAATATTCTTTTAGTCATGTTTTATAAAGTTTTTTTCTTTGAGTAGTATTCCAAGGTAAGAAATATATTTCATGAAATACTTTTGCAAAAAAAAACAGCTTTACAATTTATTTTCCTGTACAAAATGTGTATGTGTGATTTCAAATATTTTCAAAATTTTTCTCATTCTTTTCATTACTTTAAAAATATGCACGTCGCGTCTAAGAAAATGCACCCTATTAGAAAAGGAACCAAATTGTGGAGGATATTCCGTTTGTATATTTATTCATACAGTATATAATACTGAATACTCTATTTGAAAATTGATACTAGAGTGAAAACCAACGTAATTGAATGATATCAAATCAACATTTGAGCTCTGATTTCAACGGAAAACTTCAGGAGAAATATTGGAGCTTCTGTACGATAAATTAAACTTGGCTTCAAAGTCTCCACGTTGTGTAGCTTTGAAATTTGATTAATGAGTTAGCAATACATGTGTAGTACTCGTAATCTAAAATACTCCTGGCTCGAAATTGCTTGGACTGTTGCCAATAATCCATTGTGTTGCGTTCATGCAATGTTAATAAAAGCAAAGAAAAAATATTCAAAAATATGTTAAAGTAAAATTTGGCGACAAATGAAATGTATGTTTCATAAAAAGTAGAATAATGTAAAAATTTTATTCATAAAACCAATTGGATTAAATTCCATGTGTTTCCTTAACATAAGGATTTGCAAAATACATACAGAAATGAATTCAGAAAGTTCGCAATTTTATTTAATTCAGCATAGGTCCCTATAGAGACCCTATTTTATCAATATATTCGTCAAAATACTTTCAAAACTACATTCTTCGAAGTTTTCTTCAAAACTTTTATATCGAGTACTGACAAACTGAGAGCGAATAATGTCGGCTTGTCAAAGAGTTTCCCTTTTTTTTTTTTTTTTTGTGCATTGAAATGTGATTGAATAAAAATTGCATTACTTCAGAAAATCCTGGTGGGATGCAGTATACATGAACATAAAATGGAATCATGATATTGGATGTATCAAAACCAAAAAATAAACTACTTTTCAAGAAATAAAAATATTTCACACTGGTTCAGTGAAAAGACGACATATTTAGTTTAAATTGAGAATCCAAAATAGCGTGCATGAAAAAAAGCATGTATTCAATTTTCGCTCCCTGCTTTTTGCTATTTTTTATTGACTACATTATTGACCTCAAATAAATGAGAAATGAAGGATACAGCTTCAAATAAAAACTAAATGTACTCTGCATTTCTATATTAATTCAGTCTGAAAGATCCTTGCAAATAGAATTTTTATCCTGGTAAAATTTTATATAGGTAATTAATTATATTAATTTTCTACTCCAACATAATTTACTTATGCTATATATTTTAAATGAATTTAAATGGATTCCATATGACAATTGAAACACTCTTTTTTACTTATATGTTATATTCTTATCTCTGTAAACAAAAAATGAGCAATAAACATAGCTTTTGTAAAATAAAATATAAACAAGAATACAAAATTTATAATTTATCATGATATTAATTCATGATATCTAGTAATGATTCGGTGGAAAAATATGCCTTTTCTGCAAAATCATTAATTGATTATTATAATTTCGGCTTAATAAGATTATATTTAAATACCAACTGTTACCTATACTCGCTTCGCTGTTATTTCGTTATCTTGTGTAACTATACACAGTTTTTTTATGTTATTGATGCTGCAGTCCTACCTTTCAGAAGCATTACTCAACAAAGGAACCATTACCGCCAAACTTAAGATTCCTGTGTTTAATATTTCCGGAGATTTTGTAATGAGTTAGTCGCTACCCCCCCTTCCCCTTTCTCTCTCTCTATATATATACGCGGAATAGCACAAAAAAACGAGATTGATCGAATAAATCATTTCAATTCCAGAATCAGTTCTCCGTGACATTTTCACCTTCGAAGTAGTTCCCTTCAGCATACACACACTTCTGAATCTATTTTTATCATAATAATGTATTAGTTAGCAATAAATCTAATATACATTTAAATTTTAATATCTTTATGAACCAATGTATTGAACATAGATACCCTGCTAACTTTCCATACAGTTATATTTCTAATAGTTCTCAGTGAAACAACAATTTGTAATAATAATAGTATTTTTCAATTAGTTATACACATGTTCAAAAGATCGAGCCACATGTTTAATAAACGAATAATATTTTATTTTTTTTAAATATTCTTATGTATGTTTGTGAATTTTTTTTTTCATTTTTTCTATAAAATTTTACATCAATATTTAAGGTTTTTAAGGGGACTTGGCACACTTTGAGCAAACTTCTTTATTTACGTATTTAAAAAGTATATTTTAACATTTTATACAATGTTTCTATTCAAGAAAATGTTACCAGATGAAAATTTTCATATATTATTCACACAATTTTAAAATTTAAATTTTTGATGAAAATTGGGAAAAGTTTAAAATCCTACTCCTTTTGTAAAAACTAATTTTTTGACCTGAAATTTTTTTTATAATATTCTTATGGATGTTCTTAACAACTTTAGAGATCGATTTTAGAATAACTTCATTCGTTTTCGAGAAAAAAATAAAATGTTGATATACAGGCTAAAAATCAACGAAAAAGCCAACATGTCTTACATTTTATTTTTTTTTTTTTTTAAAAAGGTATTCAGTTTATAGCAAAACGGATCCCTAATTTTATTACATGCTTTATTTTTAACACGCAGGAAAAAATTGAAGTGATTGGTAAATAATTGTCGAAGGAGTAGCATTTTGAATGCATCAAGGTTTCGAAAAACACAAACTGAGAAAAACCACTTTAAAGTTTATAATTCTGAAAAATAATTATTATAAGCTTAATTAAACTTAAAATACCACTTTAAGATATTACTTATACGTGTTTCTTTTTAAAATAATTGCATTTTCATATGTTTTCAACCCACACATTTTTATAAATGATCAACTTTTAGAGAGTACTAATTGCA
Organism: Trichonephila clavipes; assembly: GCA_019973935.1. Classification (NCBI taxonomy): domain Eukaryota; kingdom Metazoa; phylum Arthropoda; class Arachnida; order Araneae; family Nephilidae; genus Trichonephila; species Trichonephila clavipes. The sequence goes on from BMAU01001425.1 coordinate 693,917, forward strand.
CAAAGAAAACTCAAGAAAAACTTTAAAAAATTTTTCTGTCACGACAGAAATTTTAGCTGTTTTTCTTCTTATAATATTAAAGTATTACATTTGTATGAAAATATTTTAGGAATAAGAACTGAAATTATAAAATTATTAATATAAAATGCCTTAATTTAAAAATTTTACATGCACACATTTCACAAGGAAGAAAAATTACATTATTGTATTGCCTCGGAAATATTCTGCTTTTAATACTACACATTCTTTTTTTATAGTTATTATTTCCATTTATAAAATAGATTTTTTTTATCATAACGCATTTTGTAGCTTTTTTTTCTAAAAAGGGGGTGTGGCTAAATTGCCTAATTTGTTTTCAAATGAAGTTTTATTCAACTTCTAACTTTCCGACACGCACAAGTGATATATCAATCGAAAGATAATAATGCAAAGAATAAGATTAAATGAAAATAAAAAAAAACCGATAGGTTTGGGATTTTTAGGGTACCGAGTCCTCTTAAATGAATATAAATGGTCTTAAAATTATTTTACCATTATTCACTAATTTTAGTATATGCAGTACTCCAATTTTCTTTTTATATCGATTGGGAAACATAACTTTTTCCTGTACTCACGAAGTAAGTCTTACCATCTATTTTTTTACATCGACATTAAATCTATACTAGTAAATACTTGTAGGCTATAATTTTATCTTTATAATTTAATAGTATATTTTATTTTATTTGTAATATATTTTTAAATTTATCCTAATGTTATTCCTTCCTTTTCCTGGGGCTCAGCAGTATAGGCAAATTACAGGTGAAGGTTGGTTAGCTATAAACTTTGTTTAAACCTGCAATCTTGATTCCTAAGGCCAGGAATTTGCTAATGTACTAGTGTGGATAATATTTTCTACGATCTTGACAAGTTATACTTAGGTTTTATAGCTATTTTTATATATTTATGGATTATATATAAACAAACATAGAGATTAATTAATAAATAATCAGAAATGTATCATTTCATACAGTAATCTAGATTCCAAATTCTAATAAGTTTCAGTAAAGTTAATTTTATGTACTTATCAATTTTAATGAAATATATATATATATATATATATATATATATATTTAAATATATAAAAACAATCACAATTATATATATATATATATATATATATATATATATATATATATATATATATATATATATATGATGAATCCCCAGTCCTCAAGAGTCAGATGTAAGTTTAATTTAAATAATATTATTTAAGAAAGTGTCAATTACATCAAAAAGAGTTTCGAAATTAATTTAGTATATATTTATGACATACTTTAATTTCATAAGACATTTATTTATTTGGTTTTTGAAATTTTTTGTTGACAAAGAATATTTTTTCTAATGTATATGAATCAGTTCATGAACAATTTTCTATGTTTAATAAGATATTTATTTCTGTATACAAGCATAAGTTTAATATTAAAAACAAATGTACTAGTAAATGCAAATACACAGCGAAGTACACGATAACGAGCCTTATATATAAATGATAAAAACATATATAAGTAATGTTTATATTTATAATATAAAACATGGATTATATTTATATTCATTCAACATTCATGAAAAGGAATTACAATACCATAAAGGTATATTTTGGAGCTTAATATTCGGCTAACTATGATCTAAAATCTTGATTTCAAATCAGATAATCGTTTTAAATAATAAGAGCTTTTGTGTATTACATCCAACAGACACCTTAAATGTGGAAATTTCATGCAAATCCTAAGTCTTGAATTCCAAAGCTGCTACTCCTATGAATAAACCCGGGGGGAGGGCAGTTACCTCGTTGCTACAGAGATAGCTTCGTAGACAATTAGGACACAGCAACATTGTATTCGAAGCCAATATGTAGAATAATATAGATGTTAAACATTATGTGTAATTTACTTCAAAGTCCTCACGTTTCATGGTTTAGAAACAATTAGAAAATTGGGTTGCGTAGTTGGTTTGTCGGTAGCCTTCTGCACCTAAGGATGGGGGCTAGACCAAGGTCTAAGTTGGTAGATTTTCATGGCACAGGAAATCGACAGCGACCATGTCGTATGATTTTACGGCATGTATAAAATCCCTTGGAGTGTCCGTTTGGCATGGGTGCCCTCAGCAAAATTAAATTCCTAAGTTCAATTTTGCATCATCAGAGCTCAGGTGCCTCCCTCTGGAGAGAAAACTATGCGTCAAAATTACTTGCGGTAATTGGTATCTCCTATATGGTGCAGAAATAAAAAAAAAGTGATACCAGTTCCTAGGGAATGAACTAGGTCTGCAAAGCTAAGGGGAAAAATACCAATACGCAGCCCCATTAGAGAAATCAAAATGTGGCATTATTCTGATTATGATTCAAAACTACGAGATTTATCTTTAATAGTCCATTTTGTTTCTTTACGGTGCCATTAGTTATGTAAAGTAGACACAGTGAAAGGAAAACATCTGCTATCGGAATTGTTTTCATTGAATGTAATAATTTCTGAATGTTTTCTGTAGATTGAATGTACCATTACCTTACTTTTGGCAAAGCTACGCATTAGTTAAATACCTCGTTTCACATAATAATAATTACTAGTAACATGTATATAAGTTCATATAGAATACATTTCATGTATTGAAAGCATTTTATTCAAAATGACTAGCTTTGATTCATTACTATTGTTCATTAGCACCTACGGTTTTTTTAACATCTCTCTTAAGAGAAACACGTATGCAATTGGTGACGGACCTTCTAATTTTGAAACATGGTTAAGTGATGAGGGCAACACCTGGGTTAACGCTCTTTTCAAACAACCATACCATGCCAATGGAAAGTCTTTGAGCTTCGACAAATGTGACTACGGCTTGAACTCGTGACACGCCTGGAAAAAGTTATTGGCGATATTTATTAGGTGATCACAACTTTTTCACTTGCATAATAATTTCCTTTATTTGATTTTCTCTTATAAATTAATTTTGTACGGGATATATTTGCTGCATATTGCAAATGCTAAGTAAAAAAAAATCTTAATCTATATGCTTATTAAAAGAAAGTATTATGCATCATTTTAACGCGTGACATGTTGCTTAGTTTTAGTTTCAGGGGTTATATTTTTAGAAATTATTTTAAAAGTACTTAAAATGTTAAAAAAATGGACTTCTAGATCACACATAAGCTAATATTTTATAAATTCATTATAGTGTTATCGTGATTTCATATATTTATCCGAAAACACTAAAATACTATTACGTTTTAAGTATTGACTAACAGTATTACGTGAATAAATTAATTGAAAATCCTCTATTTGCAAAAATATTTCATCTACGCATCTTTTTCTTACAAATATTCTAGTTCTAAAAGTATATTCAAGTTAGAAAGCGCATAAAATAGTGTTGTTTAATGTGTAGTTTTTTCTGCTCATGTTAAGAAAATTGTTAGACTATATAACTCCGAATGTAAACTTCAAAAACCAGACCATTCTGGAACTTATGTTTTCTAAAAATGATCTAAAATCGACTTTTCAGTTTTTACTTATCAGTATTTTTTAAATTTTTTATTTCAATTTATATATTACTTTAGAATGCATGAGATCTATAATATGGAAGAAAATAATTGAAAAATTGTAAAAACGCAAATTTAGGAATCTGACCACGTTGCTTTTTTGGACATGACAGTAATTTGTTCTATTTTTATTTAATTTTCTTTTGTTTTAATCATAGATCTATAGTGTTTTAATGCTCTAAGATAATTATTGAAATTTATAATAGTTATTAAGACAGTAATGTTAAGACAGTTTATGTTAATCAATTCATAATTTTCTCTATTTTATTCTTGATTTATTTTCATACGAATTTAGCAATGAATATTATACGAAGCAACACATTTTTAAAATGATTTTACTTCTTACTATGCTTATTTATTTCTACGTTTCTCATTATTATTTTTGTTAGTCATGTTTAATTGATACTGCAAAAAAGGTGATTAATTATTAAAAATACTGAAAATGTGTGAAAAAGCAATTATAATAAAAAGTGTAATTTTAGAAAAAAAACATGTATTTAACGTTTAAAAGAGGTATTCTAAATTAACCGTAAAATATATTGCATTAAGAGAGTCAGGGAGTTTACTACTAAATAGTTATTTTATTAGTTTGTGTTTTTTGGATTCTTTAATTCTACTCCTTTCATAAATACTTACCAAACCTTGGGATGAATTTTATAATAAAGTGAGTACTTTTTTAGAATAAATTTAGTACACTGATATAGATAACTTTGTAATTTTAGCATACACATCGACATCCCCCCTCTTTTTTTTTTGTAAAAATAATCCCTAAAATGGATCAAAGCACATTTGAAAATATTTAAGAAATTTCAAATTGAAATATTAAAAAAAATCAGAAAATGTGTAGCTTATAGAAATCTAAAAAGAATATCTAAAAAGTTTTAATTTTTAAATTGTTTCAACAATCTGTGCAAAATTTCCTCTGAAATATTTTTTTTAAATATAAACACTATACAAAACATATTAAATATAATATTTACATGCGCAAATAGAAAAATAGTTCAAACAGTGTCGATTCACCTTTATACATATATTTCAGATATTCTTTTTTTTTCTCTTCAAGGAATTTCACCCCCCGCTACACAGGAAAAGGCGAAAACTATCTCATTCCTTCTTTTTGGGGAGACATAATTCCTCCATTTAATCCCCTAGTATCATGTGACGGTTCTGAGTAATTCAAGGTATACTCTTCAACCCTAATGCTTAGGTGATGTCAGCTCATTTTTAATGTCATAACTTTTCTATTCGTGTGGACATCTCGAATGCGGGAGATAGTGAACAGAAGTTCTAAATTTTGTTTTTAGTAAATATTCTCTAAATTTTCTCTCCAATTATTCGAATCTCAGGCTGTGAAGTGAAAAGAAAGGCAAATCCATTTCTGTTTTTCTCCCTATATCTAATACTTTTATTGTTGGAGCGATGAGAATACTTCTAATTAAATATTTCCTTTACCGTTGAAACACATTATCATGGCTCGTTCATATATATCACTTTTAAAAAATATTTTGATTTTTTTCCTTTATACTAATAAATTAATAATTAGTTGCGTAAGATTTTTATTTTATAGTGAGAAAGCTTTTAGAAATTCAAAGCAGTCAAATTAATGTTGAAAACAATAGACATATAAATTACTTATGTTTTATAAATTAATTCATCTAGTCTCGGTTCACCGGTATATAAATCTCTTTATTGAGCATCAGTCTGTTATTTCACAATTTTCTCGTCAATTTATTTAAATTGTGGGTATTATGAACGTAAGTTTTGTTTTTCCTAATTGGCAAATAACTGAAAATGTGTGCGTTCAGTTTTCTTAATTTTATTTTAATAAGTTATTTTCGAGTCTAGTTTACATGCGATATTTATATAATTCAATAAGTTTAAAATTTCTCTATTACTGAACTAGTTTAATTTTCAGGTTTCTTTGATTTTAATAAGTGAAATTTGAAATTCAAATAAAAAAATTTGAAAGTAACGTTTAAATAGTATCAATTTATTGGATTTTTTTTAATTGTTCAGGCTAACATGAAACGTAAAAAATATTGTATATGTGTTTTTGTATTTGATAGTATGACAGTGAATGAAGGAAGTATAATATTAAGAACTTGTCACCTTTTGAATATCTTAGTTATAACAATACAGTCTCGAGTGTATGTTAAGCCAGTGATTCTCAAACTTTCACTATTGGCGACCCAATTTTCAATCATAATTTTTATCGCCAGCCCCCATTATGCAATAATGATGCACTTTGTGGGGCGCCAAAGCTACAATACGATCTTAATTATAAACCGTACAAATTAACAATAAAAGTATTGAATTTTTCATTTGTTACTTTCAAGAAATATTTGTATTAATCAAATTACTTTTAAGTAATAGAATAATTATTGTTATTTTTCTTTTCCTTAATTTTTAAATTGGAATAGTTTGCAAAACGGTATTTAATTAAAAATTTATTTCTTCCATCACCCATTTCTAAAAGTATAAATGCCATTAGAAAAAGAGTCCAGTCAATGTTGCTCTCTATCATATCCATCACATTTGGCATTAATTTTTAAAGCGATTAGACTTCAAAATGTTTTATCCCGGGAGAGCAGGCCTGCACTCGATACTAACGTTAATAACCACTCGAGATGACTGAGTCACCCAAATAGTTTTTTTAACAATTATTTTATTGTATACAATAAAAATCACAATTCCAGTGAATAATTTAACTAAGAGAATATATACTCACCTACTTTCAAGGACTTTCATTTTTCTTTGATAATGTGAGAAAAAATTCATTAAAACTGAACTAAAATGTTTCAAAGGTACGTACCCTTAATAAAGGACAATAATCAAAGGCACTTTTCGTTAACATTACAGGAATGATATTTGCAAGCAAAACCGTCATATTTTGTTCAAATTATTGTAGTTATTCTGCCCTTTGACTTTGAGCCCCACGCGACCGCTCCCGAGTTAAAAGTGCATTCAATATAAAAATATGGATGTTAGTTCTACAAAAAATTGTGTAAAACGCGTGTTTCATTATGCTTTTTATGTTTCAGAACACCCATAAAAACAAATCTTAGTCAAAAAATCTTTCAAAGTGCTCTTTCTGTGCTTTTCCAAATATCATATGACTCTTTCACATGGAAAAAGCGCAACAGAAATACATTGTTTACAACTTCCCTAAATGAAAAAGAAAAACATAAAATTACAGAACTAATCATACCAATATATTCGAAGGTCAAACGATGATCTGAAATCTGCTTCTTGGATGAATAGTGAATAAGTCTTACTTTCTTTCTACATCTAACACACACACACGTACAGCATTTCAATAATAGCGGTGATGATTTTTTATCTTTCTAGAATTTTTCTCTGGATCTTAATTTTGTTTTTTCCTGAAAGAGTAATATTTTAGGTTTAAAAAGAAAACATAATAAAAAATCTCTCATAGTGGGATTACAGCAAAACAAAAAAATGTTTTTTTTTAATTAATTATTTAGTTATAGGGTCAGATAGTTAATGAACGTATCAAAGTGGAAACTTCTATTTTTGATGAAGTAATATTGCCAGCTGATATATAAAAATTATGTCAGTAAAAATGCGTATTTTTTATGTATCAGAAAGTATTTTGTTTAGTTCATTCCAGTAGTTTAATTTCTTAAATCTTTTATTTCCGATATGCTTGCGCCCCCCTTGTAAGGTCATTACGCCCCTCTAGGGGGACGCGCCTAACAGCTTGAGAAACGCTGTTAAGCAAACACAAAAAATATTTATTAAATATTACCATTACAACATTTCCTTCACAAACACTATATCCTTAAAAGCATACAATAGTTTAAATCCTCATATTTTATATAGTTATAGGATAAAGTAGTTAATATCATAAAAAGGAAAATTATTTGCTTCGTTGTTGCTTAACCTGTTTGAAAAGCGTATCATAAAAATTCTCTTTTGGCTTATAAGCTTTAATAAAATCAAACAACAAAAGTCGAAAACTTGTACTATAAAAGTCGATATCTTCAACTACAATAAATTGTATTTTAGTAGTATTTTTCTTAAGCCATTTTATTTGAAAGAATTTTATAGAGTAAGTACTTATCGAATATTTGTTGATTCTATAAAAATAAAGAATTTGAATGGATTTTGAAATACAATGTAACTTGACCTTCAAATCTACCAGGGTATATTAGGGCTTTCAAATTAAGTTCAGATAGCTAAATTTAGCATATCTCATTGAATTTTAATTAGTGTTAATAAGTTTATGCATACTAATTTTTTTTATTATAATGAGTTTTTTGTGGTTAGTTCATAATGAATCCCATCAATATTTTTCTCCTGAAGCCATAAATTATAAGCTCCTTTGATGGTAGCACATTATGTAGCTCAAGATCACTGTTAATTCATTCCACTTCTTAACGCTTTAGGGATGCATGAATTATCATTCTCTTTACTTTGCTAGCAGCTAAACATGACCATAGTTATCGAATAGTCATGGTTACAAACTTATGACCGTTGTTGCTTTTGTTAAGTCATTGGTATGAAAACTGGTGCTACTATAGTCTAGCTGTGTAGAGAGCTGTTGCTCGTTAACTTTGCCAAGGCACAAAGTTCTTTCGTTAACGTGGTGCGAAGTTTTCGAAAGTGGGGTGCCGATTCAGGTATAGTTTTTGTCACTTTATGGATTGTCAAAATTACGAGGTCCATACAAAGACTCTCCGATGTTTTCAACAGTGATGTTAAAAACAATTAATTAATCAATCGTGACATGTTAAACATAGGAACAATGAGCGCATTGCGGGAAGAAACACATATCTGAAGTATTTAACTCAACCTCTACATTAAGAGATATACAGTATTATTTATATGCATTCAAAAGCTACTTAATTCCACCTAATTGTTTTTTGGTGAAAATATATTGACTAGACAGTTGATTATATATTAATACGAATGACTCAGTAATTAGCCATATTTCTAGTATTAGACATTTTAATTCTTTCTGTATTAGAACTTAGATTATACTAATGAAAATTTAAAGAAAATATTTAATTGCTTTTTTAGAGTTATATAAGAAAGTTTTTTGTTAAATCTTATACAACTCTTATATAAATAACATCAAGAATGAAAGTGGAATATGCTATGTATGTATATGGTCTAGTGAATAAGTAAAATTAAATTTAAATAAATAAAAAATAAGAATAATTCATCTAAAAATATTCCTACTTCTCGAAATTGGAAAGAATATCATTTTTCTTAGGTTCTAGATGTAGAAAAAAGTTTATTTAAATTATAGAATTGTTTCAAATTTTGAATATTGTATTTGTTGTTATATACGTACACGCACACGCAATAATTCATCATTATATGATCTGCTCAAATTAATAAACAAGATAAACTAACGCAGATGCGGCAGAGAAAAAGTTTAATGATTTTGTAGCACATTCTTCACTGTTCCTGTGCAAACGTAAATTTAATCATCAATCTTCAAAATTAAATTCCTTTTATATTATTCACTTACATCTGGTAAATAATAATTAAGAAATAAATGAGTCCTTTTTAATTTTAACTGAAGCAAAATCAGTAAAATTAAAGATAAATTTATTCAACTGAACAGCACCAATATTTCTTCGTTTTTACAATGAAATAAAACTTGGCATTCGCCTGCTATTTTGATATGGTTGTATATTGAACAAAACTTTCGAAAAGCCACAAATACCAAAAAATTCGTCCGAAAGACGCCAAGGGATGTTGATAAAATGTCGAATTCGATAACTGCTGTTTGTTTTACTCTCCATATTTTTTAAGATCTATGTCAAGGCACAGAATCAAAGATTTGTAGAGTGAAAAAAAAATGATAACAGTCCCACGGAAGAAAATTACCGTAAAATCTCAGGGAAGAAAATTATTCAACTGAAGAAACTGTTAAAAAAATACATAAAGATTTTTTATACAGACTTCACACATGGCTATAAAGAATAAGTACAGGCCATTTCAAAATATATCTATGGGAGTGCAACATTTTTTTATTAACGTAAATTTAAAATAAATGCTTAATGAAAGTTACCCTGCTTCGCTTCTTTGAAACTTATTAAGGCTCTTTGCATTAGAATCAACTCACACAAATTATAAGTTAAAATCAAGTGGCAACCTTTTTCCGTAGAATTTTAATATAGAATAATTTATGCAGTAAAATGATATTTTTTTTCAAATTTATTTCGCAAAGATTTTTATATAATGCTCCTAAATATTTATCAAAACTTGAATTTCTCTGAAAATGCTAAGTTGAACCTTAGCCTTAGAAAGATAGCTAAAACTCAGTTAAAAAAACAAAAACCATCCAAACGTATTTTTATAGGGGAAAAAATATTGAAATTGCATTTCAATTTTGAACTGCACAACAAGTCGAAACATCAGCTCTACCTGAATTGGCAACTATCAAAATTGATGCAACAAAAGTCTTGCAAAATGTTCGAGTTCTTATTTTTTTACATATCGTAGAGTTAAAAAAACAGTGCTCTCACCCATATGAACACAGAAAAACTTAAAAGTGAATGTTGAACTATCAAGAAAAAGATTTCTCTCCTTGAAAATTGGGTAAGGGAGTTTTTTGATCGAAAAAAATTTTAGCTTAGTGACTATGCCAATTCTGACTTCGAACAGCAAAAGAAAGAACATAGTTTTTGAAAAGGCTTGGAGTGGGGCTTGGTAAAAAGGAGTAAGTCCTAAAAGAATATATATATATATATATATATATATATATAATATAAAACTTTTTATGGAATATATTCTTATCTATGCACGCTACATCAGGCAATTTATAACAATGCTTTGTGATTGTAGCGTGAAAAAGAGAAAAAAATGAAAAGCAAATCCATTTAAAATATATTTAATTCTTTTCCATGTAAAAAAAAATTCTAACACCCATCATAGTGTAAGACAGTCTCGTATTAAAAGCTTGGAGCTTCTAATAAGATATAAAAAGTAAGGCCATTTCATAAAATATGTAATGCAACACTGACTAAAATGTTAATATGTTATTATTTCCAAAATATTGAAACAATGATAATGACTATTTATACACTTTCCTTTGTGAAAATTACAACACTATGAAGGTATTGTACAGACTAAACGAAACCTGCAGACAATGTAGATAAAGGTTAGGATATGCAAATTATAAGAATTACAAAGCGAAGTCACATATGTAAGTGAAAAACACTCTTCAAACTTTTAAGGTTATAGTGTATAAAAAAATTAAATTTCCGTTTACGAAATGTGTCTCGTCGTTTGATTGTTTTAAATATCTCATTAAAAGAATGTATGCTTCGCCCAAATTGTCAATATGCACACACATACACACACAAACAACTATGTGTGAATAACTAGTTTATGTTAAACCCGAATTTAAAAAATAAGTAACGAATAATTAAAAAATGATCTTAGTGTTTTTAGTTTAATTGAAGTTTTATTATAACTAGATATATCTAAAATAACTTAAACAAAAGTATAAATGTGTAACTTAACTTTAAAGATCTGTAAAAATGACTAAAATAATAGTATCATCAATACAGACAATTGTTTTTAAAAATTGCAACATCATAAAGAAATGACACAAATTGAACAAAAAATGAGAAAATTGTAAGGCAGATTAGGATATGCTCATGTAAAATTTAAACAATGTGAGCACCAAGGAACATCCTCTAAACTTCTGAGAGATGTATAAAAAGCTAGATAGAGGTATTACATATTAAATGTGTTCCTCTTTATTTCTTTAAATGGTTCAATAATCAACCCATAACCAATGGAGCCATATAACCAACTAACGGAGCTCGAACTGTGTCTCATTTTCGGCTTCTGTGACGATACACTTTTTAATCGTGCAGACAGCTGTGAAGGAATGCATAGTTATAGTCCGTATTGTGTATAGAAGGGCTAATTTACCTTTTATGCTCAAACATTACTTTAAAGTACCACTAGAATCATATTACAGTTAAAAATATTCTATTCTTCCATTAGCAATGGTACATTTTAGGATTAACACAAACTAGTTTCTTCTATCATTGACAAATGATATTAGTAGTTCTGCGAAGGGATGTGAAAAACTTTGAGTAAGTAAGAAACATTTCTCACGATGTGTCTCATTTCAGCTGTCATCTGGTTGTGTGATATGAGATGCAAAATTTCTGTGTTAATACATATCAAAATTCAAAGTAAGTCCACCGCATTTTTTTCTTATTTTATAAGTTCTGGGAAATATCATTGTTTGTAAAAAGTTTGAAACACAAGTCTTTCAAAATTTTGTGAAGCGGTACTTCTAATTACCATCAAAAGCAGAATTTGCCAATGCACTTAGTTTAAACATATTTTTAAATACTTCCGCGTCTAATAACCAATTCCTTAGACTCTTTAGCTTAAGGTATCCGATTACGTTCGGAACCGTGATTTCGGAAAAGCGCATAATTGTATAATTTTCATGTTATTTGGTGTCACTTAGATTAGAATATATGCATAAAATTGTTTTAAGGACATTTTGACAAAAAACTTTTATTTAAATACAATATTTTGGCTAAAAATTAACTTAATGAACATTTCCAAATGTTCTCCTTTTGTGAAAAATGGTTCTATTATAATAATATTTTGCCTATATATAGGCTCAGACCTCTCTACAGAGGCTCAACTAGAATTTTTGAAATATATAACTTAGAAGTGGGTTTATTCATATTTTATGACAACAGAGGGGAGCAATTTTAAGAGAAAAGCGCCTATAATTATTTCAATAGGTGGTAACTCTGAAAATAATGTGAATTTTTCAACACTCCTGTTTGAGCCTCTTTAGAAAGGTCTGAGCTACATACACAAAAAATATTATTCTAATAGAAGTATTTTTCACAAAAGGAGAACATTTGAAAAAAAGATTATTCTAAGTTAATTTTTTGCCAAAATATTATATTTAAATAAATTTGTTTTGTCCAAATGTCCTTAAAACAATTTTATGCATGTATTCTAATCTGAGTGACACTAAATATCATGAAAATTATCCATTTATGTGCTTTTTTAAAATCACAGTTCCGAACGTAGTCGGATACCTTAAGAATCGAAAAATAATTGTTTTGATTTTGACTTTTTAAAAAATGATTTTAAATCTCTTTGGTCTTTACTTATTATATCTCTATATATTTTTCTTTTGGCGCGTAACATAAAATAGTCAAGAATCATTTTCTGCGCTTGAATAAATTTAATGTTATTTGTACAACGTGTATTTTCATTTTGAGCTATTTGAAAGTTTGAATGCATCTCATTTCAGATATGAAGTCTAAAAACAGTAGTTGTGTATCCCTTTTACTATGTCAAAATGTGTGAAGTGTGTAATATATTCCTGTGCTTGAATAAAAAATTTTTTTTTCGTTATTTTCATTGAGGATAGGTATATGTACCTTGTAATACATGGTATTAAAACAATACATTGAAAAACAAAGTTTCTTTATTTTCTAAGTTATAAAATATTCTCACAGCTTTGATGACCCTATGTAACTAAAAAGTACAAATTTAATTTATTAACACTAATTAACTATAATTTAAAAATTTATTTTTAATATAATGTAAACATTCTAATCCATTTATATAAAAAAAGGTTAAAATTATCACTTATTGTAAATCTATATCCAATGCTTGTAAGGATGAGCTCATTGTAGCCAAAAGGCATCGGTTTGTCAACGTGATTCACAAGCAGAATCCTTGCACGTAGCTCATGGCACAGCAGGCATTGACGAACCATGTTTCCAGACAATGCTAAACCTGCAGAAGGGCTTCAGTATTCTACAAACACACTGGAGGATGCCGATGGTCTATCATCGCCAAGCAAATGAGGTTTCTGTCACTCCATCGTCACGACAGATTGCGTGGAACACTGCTGGGATTTTGACTTGATCGCTTCTCCATGGTCCATCTTATTCGCATTACGCCCAGTGCGAGTAGCGATTTTAGGGTAAGAAAATTCACCCTCACGGAATCCCCTCACGCGGCTTTATATGAGCTTCGTCAGTTCTACGTATAATGCTGCAGTTTGGGTAAAAAACGCTTACTTTTAATCAATCATTTAAGACAATCATAGGATGGCACACACATTCAGAAGGATCTTTACAAGGCTTTTTATATACGGCTCACTTGGAAGTTTAGGAAAGGCTTCTCGGCCTATACATGCATGAACACGTTATAAATCAAATGATTTGCGTATTGGTTAACATGCTGTACACTTTATTTTAGTTTCGTTAAGGTATCCGACTACCCTAAAATCACGATTTTTTTCAAAAATTGACAAATTTTTTATGATTTTACTTTATAGGCCATCTTATTAGCTTAATAAAAATACTAAACTTTTTATTTTCCATTCACTAGAACAAAAACTACAAGTGTTTTAGTAAATGCAGATGCCATAATTTTACACAAGATGTCAAACTTTAAAATGCGTTTTAATCGAAATGTTTTTTTTTCGAAAAACGCAAACGAGGATGGCAATCGCTCAAAAAATTTTGAAAATAATTTGGTGAAATTTTTTGTGAAGGTTTTTATAACAGTAGAAAGTGTTTTAACCTTCAGGTTTATCATTCACTGTTTTATTTCAAAAATTTACAGTACTTTATGTGAATATAATCACTGATCTTTTAAGCAATTTCATATAGTCACTAAGATAGATTGCTCTAGTTTTTGTAAAAAGTAACATATCTATTATCTTAAAGGTCATTTCAAACATGAATAACAAAGTAACACATTAAAATTGAAAAATTGAGCATTTGTTCAAAAAGTTTTTGTATAGAACGGGCCCCGTTTATGTAATTTTTTTTTTTACATTTTCAGCACCCCCTCTTTTAATAATAATAAATTTTTTCTGTTTTCAATTTTACGATTTTTTCCTTAAAATATACTAAATAAATCTAAAAATCACAAAAAAGTCCCCATACCTCCATTTTTTCAAAAAAAAAGTTGTCGCAAGTAGTCGGATACCTAAAGTTTACATCAGCGATTCTTAAACTGTGGGGCGTGTTCACATAGGGGGCACTATAACTCTATGTGGGGGAGGGGAGAGCATGTCGAAAATAAAAGATTATTTAAACAAATTATTAATTTATTGAAAGAAAACAAAATAAAATATACATTCTGACATAAGAAAAAATAAAATACACACATTTACGCTGATATAACATACTTTATAAATATATCTGAACAGCACAATCTATTTGATAAGTAATGTATCGATACTAAATTCAAAGCAATAATAATTACTAGTGACTCCTATGGGCAGGTTTAATATTAGAAATTGACGCTATAAGTTCTTATTTTATATTTAGTTGAGATCTATCTTATGCTTTCAAAGCAGCCATTACACAAAATCCGGTTTCACAAAGGTAAGGTATTGAAGTGGCAATAGTATACGAAACTCCTTATTGATGCCAGATGTGATGGATATAAGATAGAGAGCAGCAGAGTCTAGACTATTTTTCTACTGACATTTGTACTTTTAGAAACGAATGATTAAAGAAATAAATAGTTAATTTAATTAGAAATTATTTTGCAATCTGTTCTAATTAAAAAACAATTATAAAGGAAATGTAACAAAATGCTTATCTTTTACTTAAAAGTAACTTACATTAAATGTTTATTATATATATCTTACATATTCGTACACAAATATTATTACTTATCCTGATAACTTGTACAGTTCATAATTAAGGTCAAATTGCAACTTTATATAGAGAGTCAAAGTAAATTATTATTGCATTCAATACATAGTTATTATACAGGAAAGGGGGCGTGATGAAAATTATGGTAGAAAATTGGGTCGTAGATGCTGAAAGTTTGAGAAGCACTAGTTTACGTTATTCTTTAATGAGACTGCACATACATAAACAATTTTCCTAACAGTAGTTTATGTAATTAAACCTTATAATACAGTTTAATTTCTCAAAATCATGTAATCCATTTCGTATTTTTTCATTTTCTTCAGTTAATAACAATTATTAGTGATTAGTTTATGTGTAAAAATATATGTTAAGCACACAGAAATAAATTTTAAGTATTTAATTACTTTGATATGTATTCGAATATATTTGTTTTTTTATTTTGAAAAATCATGGCACAATAATTAGTGTAAGATTTATTTTATATATATACTCTACATAAATTATGTTTAATGCTTACATCTCTTAAGGTATCCGACAACGTTCAGAACCGCTATTTTGCAAAAGCTTACAAAAGAATATTATTTTTAAATATTTACTGTCACTTTTTTTTATAGATTAAAATAGTATAAAATTGTTTTAAGAGTATTATTGCAATAAAAAATTATTTAAAAGCAATATTTCGACAAAAAATTGACTTAGAATTACCTATTTTGAAAATATTCTCCTTTTATGAAAAATGCTTCTATGATGATAATATTTTGGTTGTATATAGTTGAAACTTTTCTCCAGAGGACCTGAACTAGGACTTTTGGTAAATTCACACTATTTTCAGAGTTATCGCCAATTGAAATAGTTATCAGTGTTTTTTTGTTTAAATTTCTCCATTCTGATGCATTAAAATATGAATAAATCCACTAATAAATTACAAATTTCAAAACTCCTAGTTCAGGCCCTGTGCAGTGGTCTGAGTTATATATAGGCTAAACATTATTGTTGTAAAAGCCTTTTCCATTAAAGTAGAATGCTTCAAAAATAGTTAATTCTATGCTCCTTTTTTTGCTAAAATATGACATTTAAATAATTTTTTATTGTAATAGCATTCTTATCTAACAATAAACAGTCTTATCTGCAATAATAAACAATGTATTCTAATCTAAGTGGCCCTAAATATTATAAAAAATATTCGTTTGAACGCATTTGTAAAATCACAGTTTCGAACGTAATCGAATACCTTAAAACTCTCCCCTCTCTTTCTTATTACAAATTATAAATAAAAAGATATTCAATCCTATATAATTGCAGCATTCAACATATTTTATTGATTTCAAAATTTCTTACATTAAAAATTAATAAAATGCTCAGAATATATGTGTTCTAACATTTTGTTCTACTTGATCATCTTGAGTTCATTAGTATTTTACAAATCACCATCAATAAAAGCTGCATGCTCATTTTTATTGCATATGAAGTTTAAAAATTCTAAACATTCCACTAAAAACAACCCACTTAATAAGCTTTAAGCTTCATATATATATATATATATATATATATATATATATATATATATATATATATATATATATATATATCAAGTTTTATACTTGCATTTAATTTCAGTAAACACAAGGAGAAACGTGAAATAACAAATAGAAATGTTTAAATATCACCATGACAACCGTGCTATATTAGTCTCAAAATATTAAATAAAACGTATTGACAAAATTTATTGCCTTAAAATCTTTCGCTAATATGTTATGTTTAAAATGCATGTTTTTATTTTTTAATATTTTCAATCTAAACTTAAAAACAATTTCTGGGAACTGAAAACTCAATTCACATGTAATAAAAGCCATTTTTATATTAGCATTTTCTCAAAGATTTAAAGAAAATAAAGATTTAAAACCTAGAGCAATAACATCATCTTATTTGTTTTGATTTAATTAAATAATTTGATTCTGATTTTTTACAGTTATTTAGAAAATCATAGTCAATATTTCTTTAAATTCCTTCGAATAATCCCTTAATTGAAATTCCACTGAGAAAACGAGGTATTTGAATTAAAAAAGGAAAAGAAACGAGTTCTTAAAATCAAAATAAAACAAAATTAGTTTTCCATTTCCGAAGAAAATAATAATTATCTTAAGGGATTTAGATCACATTAGTCATTGCATCAAATTAAACGAAATACTTTATTCCAGAAATCATCACCGTATTTATTTATTTTCTGCACATTTCGTTTTGCAAAACATTATAAAATTGACGAGAATGCTAATGCAAAATTTTGAAAACTCCTTTTCACTACTTATTTAACCTTAACAGTAGTAAAATATCGAAATATTTACTTAAATAAGGTAAGAAAATTAGCATTTAGATGTTTAGCAAATGAATGAAATATAAGGTTAAGAAATTTTTGTTTTATTCACATTTTCTGTAGACACCTTTTGATAATATCTCTATGTTAAACATTAGATTCGTTTGCTGTCAATATAATTTTAAGTATTTGCAAATTCTACTTTCTAATATTATTCTTCTGTGATAAGAATTATTTTCTCCAATAGTTCACGTTTACTGAAATTATAAAAAAATATTGTATAGAAACAGGACTTTTTAAAAAATTATTTTACATTTTTTTTTATGTGTTATACGATCTGTAAAATACAAAAATAAATATGAATCCATTCCTTAAATAAATTAATTTTGTAAAAAAAAATAGATAAAAAATAGTTTAATTTAGATGAAAATAAATACAAATGTATACACAGATGTATGTATTCCTTGTCTACATTTTACTACCATGGAATTCTGGAACGACCACAGGAACTGTATATTTAATAATATGTTCAGTTATTAGTTATTTTCACATCCTACGATATATGCTTTTCTACAGCAAGTTAAGGAATAGCATTTATCCTATGGTAATTTTTCTCTTGGTATTTATATTAATTCTTCTAGACCTTTAATTATAAGATGTGTGTCCAAGCCTTTCTGCCTATTATATTTATACACATTGTCCGTTGAGGAAACACCTGGAGACCGTGCTATAAAAAAAGGTGATTGAAGAGACCAGGTGAAATAATGAGTGAGTGAATATTTACGTCACACCATTTAGCTACTCGATGGCTTTTGGATCGATGGCCTCGTGATTTTTAACCATGGACAAGTGACGAGAACGACACCTAACCTAGCCCCCTACTAACTTCCACACCAATGGGAGGACGTTTGAGCTCTCGTAAGATTTAACGTGCATCGCGCCCCTACGCGGCGAGTCTTCAGTGGTACTAGGCTGGAACTCATGACACGCCAGCCACCAGTCCGTTACCTTGAGCACTAGGCTAACGCGGCCGAGTAATTTTGAGAGATATGAAATCAAATTCTAGGAACGAAACTCAAAATAAAAAACTTAACTTCTTAACCGAAAATTAATAACTCTTTGTCGGGCACTTATAATGAGACCTGACATTGAAATGTTGGAAGAAAGCCAAAATAACGTGTACTAAAGAATAACACAAACGATTGCGGAGTATTATCAACATATCGTTGATCTATGAAGTTGATAAACTTATCAGACTATAATTACAGGCAAAAGACTGGTTACAACACTTTGTCTTTGATGTCTTTGAAAATAAAACATAATTCAATCCCTCAAGGTTTGCAAATACTGCGATATAAAATAACTGCTTAAAATTGCAAAAAAAAAAAATGTCTGTATAAAAGAACTTACCTCTCATCCACTAACTAACCTACTCTAGATGAGTGGTTTATTTTCAGGGATCGATGTTTTAATAGATGACCTGATAATAATTTAAACTTTTAAAACAAGTAACTTGAAATATTAGATATTATTACGCATTGTATAGCAGAAGCTGCTGCAGGTTGTTCTTTGACGTAATTGAAGCCTTCTGGAATTTTTTGATTAACACTATTATTTATCGCATTTGTGTCCTTTGTTCTTCCAAATTCTTCATTCAGCAGTTGTATTACGAGTCTTGTCCCTAAGATCCAAATGACGATTTATTCACAATTTGTTTCGTGTACTTTAATTATTCAAGTCTATGTATCTAAAAATTATTAGAGTAATTGATACAAAAGGGTGATGAAGAGATGAGTTAAAGCAACTCGCAATTGTTAGCTATTATTTAAACAGTATTTTGGAATGAAAAAATTACATTACAAGTAAAATTAACATTCATTTTACGAAAGAATCATCAATTTGACAAACATTGAGGTAAGGACATTTGAAGACGAAATTTCCACCTAAACTATTTCTTGTGGATATGTGTTTTATTTTATAAAATAATGTGTGTATTAAAATTTGATCTTATTTAGCAAGTTTGATCGAAAAACAAAACTGTTACTTATTGGTTGAACAACATTATCTTTGAAAATAATCAATATTTTGGAAAATGGAAGAGTGTAAATATGTAATATAATTGTATGGGTAAAATATATTAAGTTCATAGTATTTAAAAGTTCATTAATTAAATCATAATCACTAAACAAATATAATGCTAATATTCATTTGAAATTTCATTGAAAAATTACTGGAAAGCTTAGTTTTTTAAAGGTATAAGTATGCAATTAATCATTTGATATAATTTTTTTTAGACTGAGATAATTTTAACTATATAGTACCTTTTTATTTTGAGTTAAAAATGTAATTATAATTTAGTAAACAAACCAATCATCTCATATCAGGCAAATGAAACTATCAGAATCGTATCAAAGAATTAATTTTGCGATCGAAATATCCGAGTTCCTACCACACACTGTATTGCTTCAGATTTCATTGATTATCATAATCAATAGAAATTTTTATCCGAATTTTGGGATTTTAACTCGACTCATAAAGCTACGAAACTAATGCTTAAAAAGAAGTTCCATTAAGGGACGTTTTATACATTCATTTTTTTATGTAGAAAAAGAAAAAAAACTCTTGATGACTTTTCAGGTACGTTATGTAGCCTGTATTGATCGTGTCTTTGAATATAAATATTCTAAAATGACATCTATATACATTCCTGTCGGACTTGGAAAAGTAATGGGGGAAAATGTTTGACCTCTACTCTAACATTTTCATGAAACCACAAAAAATGTGAAAGTTTTGAAATAAGTGTTCCTTTTTCAAACTTTTATACTCATATGTTTCATATTTGTAGATTATAATTTAAATGTAAAATTATTCAAATTTTTATTTGATAATTAGGAACAAAAAGTAATGTAGTTGCAAAAATTTTGTTAAAATAAACACATTCATGTTCCCTTTTAGTATTTTGAAAGAAGAAAAAAATGATTCTGAAGTCTGAATTTATGCAAAAATTAATAACTTTAAGTATGTATTTTTTTTATTACAATCAAGTTCGGGTTTCATAAAAGAATGAATTATATATCTTCAAGTTTGATCACAAATTGATTATTCCTTATGTAATTGCCAAATTTAATGTTTCCACCCATAATTTCCTAACTCATGACAGAGCTTTCATATATAACGTTTTCCTAATCTATTACTGTTCATCAATACTTTGACAATCCAGCTGGAAAACTGTTTTTCATTACTAGGAAATTTTTACATTGCAACTTGATATAAGAAAGCGCATATTTTCCTTTTATCTTTTTTTATTATGTCTATTTTAAATTAGACTTTTTTTATTTTATAGACATTATATATACGATGAAAATATTTGAGGATATTGCAGATGATTTTGGAGGGTTTTTTTGGAGGTGAAATTATTTTTAGAAATGTTTATAAATGGTGCTCCATAATACCCCACTCTCATATATAGTTTAAAGTACATGAAAATTACAAATTAAATCTCTAAAATTTCTATCAATGACTAACATATTTACTTAATAAAATTTGTTAGAAATAAAATAAAGTTGAATTAGCGTTACCGCTTCCCCACATGTCTTCAATTATTAAGATATGTATAAAATTTGCTTCAAGGATCCCTTCAAGTGGATATCTAGTCTATCAAAATACTATAAATCCTCAAATTGCTTGAATTTCTGATATTTTAAGCGTCATTAAAATTCCCAGTTTTCGCAGAAACTTTTAATACACTTCTCTACCCAAGATTATGAGACGACAGCTCAGCAGATTTGCCATGTCAAAATTATTGACGCAGGGACCTCGTTTAAAGATAATTAAGCTTTCACGTGACACTGCATCAGAAGATTCTTTAAATTTCAAGACTTTGAACAGGAACTCCAGGCGAAATTAATCATACCTTTAGGCAAAGTTTCTAAATGTTAAATTGCATGTCGGGCGTTTTAGCTTATTATTAAATTATATCGGATGAAATGTGGTAGGAATCTAATATAAAAAATACAAATAAACGTGAACTATTTAAAAATTAACCAATCTTTAGATATACATAATGTTGTTTTTAGATTGAAGCTACAAAACGATAATTGAAATTTTGAATAAATATTTAAATAAAAGCATACAAAGTATCGCTTATGTGATATGCTAATTATTAAAAAGGAGAGCAAAAGTTTCAGTCATTAGAGGATGTATTTGATGAGGAATATTTTGTTTATTTGTATGTATATATACTTATATACAGGGTGTCCCAAAATAGAGCCCAAACTCTGCAGAGCCAGATTTCTCTTTCGGGGTCCATAAGAAATAATTAGAAATCTGTACCTCTATATCCTTAGTTTACGATAAAAATACGTAAATGAGGACGCATGATGGTTTAGGATGGGACTCAGGCCTATTTCTGTGCTCCTGTACGTGATTGGCTGGTTGAAACATACTCCGGCAACTAGCTTGGACATGTGAGTCTGGTTTTATAGCCATTAGGATCGCCAGATCTCACATCGTTGGATTTTTTTCTGTGGGGCAATATCGAGAAATTGGTGTGTCGAGACGCAATGACGAGAAAAACGTTGCTCGTCTGCATGCTGCTTATATTTCTGCATCCACTCTGTTTCGACGTTTGCACTAATTCATTCCAAGGTGCACTCAAGCTAGCCTCGATAAGCACGGTGGACACTTTTAACGTCTGTCTTTATAAATATTTGCAAGTACTGCTGTTTATGTGTCGAATACGGCTGCGTAGTCATACTTTGTTTTTGTATTTTCCTCGTTAACTATGAATCGTACAGGTATAGTACTTTGGGCTGCGTAATGTTCAGGCATCCTGAATATATAAATATAAAATAATGACTAAAGTATTATTTGCTTCATTAACTTATTTATTTTATTTCTTGATTAAGAAAAATGGATAAACGAATCCTTTTAAAGTTTGAAATCCGATTTAAATCCAATAGTAAGGAGATTTAGATAAAATTACCGTTTTGATAAAACGAATCTTTCCCTCTCTCTCATCCTTGTCATATAATTGAAGAAAGAGGCAATTTTCGAAAAAAAATTAAATGTACGAAAAAAAAAACACTCTTTTTTCCCTCCTTTCTTCTTCTTTCTTATAAGCAATCAAAATGTGTAATAATTGAAGTGAAATTCATACGAAAAATACAATTATTTTCTTACAGTTTTGTTTTATAAGTTTTTAAAAAAGCAGCAAATTTGGAAAAAAAAGTCAGTTTCTGTCTCGTATAAATTGCAATATTCATTGGTCCTAGTTAAACGCGGACATAAAGACCTCAAAAAATTGTCAAAATACAATCATGGAATTTATTAAAAACCAGCATTTCAGAAAACAAGATTAAAATGAAAGAATATAAATTGAATTGAACTTCTTATAAAATTATTTTTGTTTTTTCAATTATTATTCTTTTTTGGAATTTTAGAGCACGAATGTAGTTTAAGATTATAAAAATGTTTATTCAATTCTTGCCTCAGTAAGATGCGTATAAATCTTTTTAAAATGAATCTAGCTACTTTTGTTTAAATCTTTTCCGTTCTATCACAATTTCTGATTTGAAAATATGTATTTTTTGTTAATTGAAAATGCAAGGCTTATTTGAAAGTGAATGTTAAATATTTTTATATCAGATGTTTTTATTCAATAAATGTTTTTTTAATTATTTGAAATAGGATTACTTTATGAAAATTAAATTATAATTCGTTGTTGTTTTTATAATTCTTTTTTCCCTACGTTTATTCAATTCTGTAAATGTAACTCTACTAGGTGTTTGGATTCGTTTCTTTTATCTAGCTCTCTTGATTCTTTTCATTTTTCTTGCACTTGGTATTCTGCCAAACTTTATCTTCTTGATACCTTTTTCAAGGAGTATGTATCAGTTTTTTTAATCCCTTAAAATTGTAAGGTTCAATTAAGCTATAGTTTTTAAATTTCTGATTATTATTCTTTTGGAAAAATGTTTGAAATATATTTTTTGTCTATCTTACTTTTGTACCTTTTACCTAATAAAGATAAATATGAGAGGTATGAGTATGACATTTCATTTTATCTTCATTCAAACAAAGATATTAACTCTTAAAAAAATCAAAATACAATTTCTAAAATGAGGTTAGAAATTAAAATATTTTTTTGTGGGGCTAATTCCCCCACGGTCGAAAACTACAAAACAAATGTTGCAATTCAGATATAGATATAAATTACTCATTGTAGATTCTCTTTTCGTAAGAAAATGGGAATTTTAAGTAAATAGCTATAAATTACAAATATCCACAGCTTTCTCAAAAGTATTTAATTATCAAAAGTGATTTGATCTTATTACTGATGCAGAAATGTCATTTCTAAATATTGATCATATTTTTTACCATCTTGGGAAAAAAAAACTCATGCTCAGATGTGAAGGTAATTATTATTTGCAAGATTTGAAAGTGTAGTTGAAAATTAAGCAAAATTGTCTTAAATGTAACAATTTACCAAGTTTTAAAGCGCAATTTTTAAGCGAGTAAACTTTAAAATATTTTCATTCAAAAATACATTAGTTATTGAAAATTTATAATGTAAGTGTAAAGTTCTGGCAATATTTTATGTAAATGTGTGTATGTGCCTCTTCCGTCAATAATTATCTGTCTATGGAATAATTTGTTATAATTTAAAATTGTTCAAAAATTTGCCTACCTAATGAATATTTACTTATTTTAAATCAAGATATTACTTACTCTAAATTTACGACTTTCGTGAACATTTAATAGCCAACAAACTCACCACATTCGTATTTTTGTTCAATGAATTGTTTCTTGTAAAGATAAATTAAGATATTATAAATTTGTAGATTCTTGTTATGTGCTGTTTGTTGCATTCCATCTTACTTTAATTAATGTTATTTTAATGAAACCCCAGAGAAAAATCGTGGATTATTATTTTAATTTAATGGAATATTAAATGATTGAACTCATTTTAAATAGATGAAATAATCTTCTTTTTTTACTTAAATGTTTTACTTTAGTTTCTTCTCAATAAATGTACGTATTTATTTCTGCTTCCAGCTCAAATAACTAATCCGTGAAAAATCAAAAAACTTCGATACTTTGAAATTTACGGTTTTAAATATGAATATTTTGTCTTAAAGTACGCATTACATTCTACAAATGCCACATTTTTTTCAAAATATTTTATTTTTCTCATAATTGTGTATCACTTCACTTTAGAGTTATAGTTTTTGTGACACAGCAGTCTGATAACTGAAATGAATTACTGTTTCAAAAAGGGGCATCTGTTTTCTATGAATATTTCTAACTCATTATTGTGTTTTACGAACATAAAACTGGGAATGTTGTGCTATTTCTTGAAAAAGAAAACTTTATTGGATTACTAAATCATTATATTTGAACAAAAACATTAACTTTTGTAGTAATAGCAACAAAACATCTTTTGCATTCCTTCTGAACCTATGTCCCAAAATACCTAAATACGCATGCAATTATGAAATTATGTGTGTTGTTTCAGATAAAACTATTAACTCATTCCAAAAAAATGTAATTTCCTTCAAGACTTAAATAAAGTAAGTACGACGATTCATCGTCTTTATAAATCCAAACGTTCCATCATCAGCCTTCTTCTCTAGTAATCACGAATTGTAACATATTTAAGCAGATATACTAATTTAGTAACTTTGTTTCAAATAAAAAAAATATATATATCTGTTTTCTCTGTGGTATCATTTATACACACAACAAAATCTTTTGCTATCGAATTAGTGTTTTTGCTTACCGATTTTTGTTACACTAACAGAAAACAGCGTATTTTTTCTTATGTAGAAAGACTAAATAAGACGTCTTTTCTTTCGAAAGAAAATGCGATTTAAAAAAAAAAGAGAAGCAAGGATAAAAAGCTAGTATTTTGCCATTTTATTCGTTCAAATCCTATTTGTTTTGGAAATCTATTCGAAAATTCTTTCCTATTGTTCCTTTTTCCCAGTGACTTATGGCCGATGCTATTATTTTATACTGGATTGTGTTTCTAAGAAGTACTATCATGAGAATGGTATTATTAGAAAAAGGGGAAAAATTATAATAAAACCAGAAAAGGTGAAACAAATTGCAAACGAACTCATTTCATATAAGACTAGTTAACTTTATTAGATAAGCCTGCATTCATTTATCTTTTAAAAGGATTTGTGTCTGTGATTATTATCCCATAACCATTAATGAAATAGAAAGAACTCTCTATTCAAGATATACAACTGATGAGGCATGATCTGCCACACGTTACTTGAATCGAATAAGCAGAAACCAACCTCACTTATCATCCTAAAAGGACTATCACGGTAAGTTGTGCTAAACATATGTCATACTTGAAGTACTTAAGCTAAGATATCTCAATTTCAAGAGTGATTTTCTCGAGCCAAACTTGCTTGAGCTCTCTAATTTAATATAATGTGCGTTGGCAGAGAATTATTTGAAATGTGAATAATTTTAAGACCGTTTCTGTTTTAAATCTTGTAGTTCATATAATTTCTTTTGCCAATAAAGAGTCTAATTAAAATAATGGGTTTTTTTATGTTCAATAAAAGAGAAAGGATCTTTGTTTACCAAATGCAAGTCGCTTGTTTATTTACAAATACATCAATAAATACAAAATAATGTTATAACTTTATATTCAAATAGTAATTATTTTTCCAAGCATAACAATAAATCAATACCATTTTGTGCATCAGTTTTTATTATAATTTTAACGTTTCACTAAGTATAAATATCATTTATTTTTGTATGAAAGTATCTGACATATGTTTATAAACATAATTTTATACTGTATTACATAAAATTAAAACATCTCATTTAAGTACGAAAATATTAATTCTTAAGCAAAGTAAAACATGAATTACTATAGTTCCAAACGTATACATACGTATACAAACGTATACACAGTAGAAGGCATTAATCATGATTTTATTTACATAATTTAATGCATCTGCTTTTTTAATATAATTATAATTGTTTTAAATTTTGCAATTTAAATACTATAAATTAGAATCATTTTTTATCATGAACTCAAAGCTATGCTTTAATTCATTATCGATATTCATAGGACTTAAAACATGATAGATTTAAAATATTTTATATTTTAAATTTATTGGTTAAAATTTCATTCTGTATTTCCTTGTAAAATTATTATAAATTGAAAGTTATAAACTTGCATGCAATGCATTGATTTCATACACCTACTTCGGTTTCTTTGGTGTTGATAACTTTTATAAAAGACTTCTTATAAACTAGAATTATTTCTTCCTTTACCAATACTAACTGCTTGGGAATTTCTATAGTGCTTGGAACATTGCCAACACTATATTTTCGAATTTCTTGTAATTATTATACATATATTAATCAAAAGGAAAGAAGAATCTGGCTATTGTTAAATTCAAGGCACATTAACAAACTAAATGAAACTTATTTAGGGACTAACCTGAACTGAGAAACAGATCAATTTTAGATTTCACACAATCACAACAGTTTCAATTAGTGTTAAACACGTGAAACGAGAGACAGGATAATTAAATTACTTGAAAGAAGACATAATCCTATTACAGGAATTTGTGTGTATAACGCATGCGATGGGAAGTTATGTATGTCTGCGATTTCATTTCCCAGAAAGGCTTTCGTATTTCAACAAAACTTACATTCTCTATAAGATATGTGAGAGTACTTTGACATAGATAGAAGAAAACTCCATTTCCAAAGAACGTGAACTGAAAACTCAATCAGGAATCTCTGGATAGATATCGGCTTATATATTTTATAAAGTAGAATCGGTACAGAGCAATAATACAAGGAACTGAATTACATTTGAAAGTGTGGATGGCTTTAAAAGTTTTTAAGTTATACACCCCAAAACTTTTTTACATAAAGTTTTAAATGGTTTTTTGATTTATTCCGAAAACGTTGGATTTGTATTGTTGTGTGACTTAATCAGTTTTTACGTAAGTCAATGTACTTAAGAATTTGTGTTCAATTTAAATTGGCTTTTATTTTTTTGCTAAATTCAAGAGTGTTAAATCTAAATAGTAATGCAGAATTCTTTTTATACAACTTAAAAAATCCTAATACTTACAAGAACAATTATTATATATGTTTTTGTAACTATTCCCTCAGGGGAGAAGTAAAGTAATTAGGTATCTCCTTACAACCGAGCTTCTCAAACTTTCAATACTTGCGACCCAATTTTCAATCATAATTTTCATCGCCCCCCTATACAATAACAATGTATTGGATGCAATAATAATGTACTTTTTGACGCTAAAACTACAATACTATCTTAATTAATAAACCACTCAAATTTCCAAGATAAGTATTAAATTTTGTCTATGTTACTTTCTAGTAATAGAGATATTTTAAGTAAGTTATTTTTAGGTAATAGATATTTTAAGTAAATTATATACATTTAAGTAATAAGAAAAGTATAATGTTGCTTTTCTTTTCTAATTTTTGAACTGGAGTAGATAACAATAAAAGTGCAACGTGTATTTTTATTATGTCAGAATGTATTTTGTTTTGCTTTCTTTAAGTAAATTTATTAAATTTTTAAAAATAATCTTTTATTCTCGACTTTTTGATATGCTCGCGCACCCCTCGTAAGGTTATCACATCCCCCTAGAGGGCACGCCCTACAGTTAGAGAAACACTGCCATACGATACATTTCTGTGCAAGAACAGTATCGAAATTCGATATTTATCTTTGTATATACGTAAACTAAATGATTATTTTATAGGTTTGCGAAATGAAAAAAGTTTCAATTTCAAGTTAAATTCTTTCAATTGCCAAGACAAAAATGGCAAAAATCATGTAGTATTTAGTTCAACTAAAAGTTATTTTATCCAAAGTAATGGATATCAAAATAAATTTATAGAGTTTGGGGCACATACACAAGTATACATTATTATTCTAATAATACTTTATTATTATAATATGAATAAATTTCCTTTTCCATTGAAGAAATGCCTAGATTCTGTAGTGTTATAACATTTACAGCAAATTATTCTTATTTCTACAGTAAACAGTGATCCTTTTTTACATCTTAAATAGGTTTAAGTTAATCTTATGTGTATAATCAACTAACATAATATTTTTCTGTAATTATTGACGCAGAAAAGTAGCAAAGTAATTAAACAGCTTCACACTGTACATTCCTGTGTGCAAAAACACTATTCAAATTCAATACATATATTTTTATATAAACCAGACGATTATTTCATAGGCTTGTAGGGAAAAAAGTCTTTCAATCTCAAGATATAAAAAAATTCAATGACACAAATGGAACTCTTTTATTTGATGTAGACATTTGTAAAGACAAAAATGACAATGTACATTAGCAGGTTAATGATTGTTTCTATAAGTTTCACTTCATTCATAAATAAACATGTCTCTGTACCTATAATCAACCTTGTCTGATGATTTCGATGAAAGACAAGTAGTAGTTAGTGGGAGAAACAGTTAACGCAAAAACAAATGCTACAAGAAATATAGGATACATATTTTCAAGCATTTTTTCTTCCTAAAATATAACATCTTTTTTTCTCTTTTAATTCATTTTGACGACACGTCGCTGGTGTAAAATTCTGGTGTCATCATTTTGCGATTACGTGGGTTTCCTTTGTGGATGGTTGACAAAATAAATTGCTAACGTCATATAGCCCACATTTTCAAAGTGTAAAAGTTGAAAGAAACTACAAAATTTAATGGAAAAACATTATTCATGTTTTTAGGAAAGAACGTCTCCATTTAATTGAATTAAATATATATTTTCAGAATTATTAACGTAATGTCTGTTTAATGTGGAAATATATCCTGCTCATTAAAAACTGCAGGCAAATGATAGATTTTTAAATAGATTTAAATACACTTTGTTTTGTGTGATAAAGAGTATTTAAGATGTTCATTATTGATTGATTTTATCAATTTATATTTCTTCAGTATAACTTTAGATAAAATTTTCTAAAGAAACAATTCCAAAGCGGATTCTTTAGAAATTTCCTCATAATGATAAATAACTTTTTCAAATACATTTTACTACTTTTAGAAATATTAAAAATGTCTCATGAATTCAAATTTTTTAAAGAGTGCTTAGAGAGAGAGAGAGAGAGAATTTATATAATGATAAAATACTGACTTATTTTTCATTTTTTCTTTGACTTTTCATCATGGGAAAACTTGTTAGAACTTACAATATTTTATATTGTTTCAGATACGCTATTTCTATTTGTGTTACAAAAACATCTTAATTTAATTATTATTTTTATATTTCCTAGAATAAAAAATATTTTTCATTATTAATGAAATTAAAGATTAGTATTTAATTCACAAAAAAGTTTCATTATTTAATTAAGTTAATAAGAAATAAAAAGAAAGAAGTAATAAACTGTTGGTTATTCAAAAGAAAACTTCTATAAATGTCTTCAGTCAAAATTTCTCTAAATCCTGATATCTTACATTTCTTAGGATTTATAGAATTCTTTTTATCTATTATTTCCTACATAGAGGCCGTTGAGTGTTATATTTCTGATTCTAAAATACAAGGTGATGCTTAATTTTTTCCAGCACACTATTTTTAAAACTTCTAAAAGTTTATAAGTTCTATTTTCTACTTATAAAGATTAAAGAGATAAATTAAGTTATTGTAGTCTTGTTTCATTTTTAATACCGTATTAAATGGTGTACAGTATAGACTTAGTGCAATAATGAATTGTGGCTCGCAGCCGATTTCAAAACAGTTCCCAAATACGTAATGTTTTAGAATGTACGCTAATTTAATTATTTGAGGATTTCAATTATGCATGATTACTTCACAAAAGTAACCATCAAAATTCTATATTTTGTATTAAGTTTTGTTTGGGCTTTATATATAAAACCTTACTTAAAATAATTTAACAGAATATAAATAATGTTAAAATAGTTGGACGTAAGATATCCAAAGTTAAAATCCTGATTTAGCTTCCAGAACAGCAGTAGTAGTAATTTCCGCTTGAAGGCATTTTTAGTTTAACGTGGCGGAACAACTCGTAAATAAGAAGACTTCAGAAACTTTTGAAAAGTCATCATAACGTGTGCCATCTTATAAAAATATCTTACTTTCTATCGAGGTTCAAACCACAAAGAACTACTATTCGCTCAGCCTCCATTTGTGAGCATCAATACGCCAACACAGATAATGAATTCTACATGAACATTTCAATGTAGGTAGTCTTCAGGGAAGTGATGTCCTTGCTTGAATTTTAAATTGCTTTAGAATAACAAAAGAGAATTCAGAGAGTTTTTAGTTTATATTTACACTCACTCTTTATATATTCATACATATATACAATCACACGTAAATGACTGAAATACGTGTATTGTCTCATATTCATGAAGTTATTTAGTATGAAATAAATATTATTAGTCTCAACTAACATTACTTGCATCCACACATTTTTTAATTTTCAAAGCTAATTTATTTTCTTTTTTACAGTGGTAATTACAAAATTACTGACTAAAAAGTACAATCAGTTGATTTTCACCCATCTTTAATACAGGAGTAATGATTAAAAAATTGTTGAAACATTATGAATGAACAAGATAAACATTATTTGGTTGTATAAAAACTGTATTGTGAATTTGTCCACTGAAAGTACCGTATTAAATGAGTTGATGTTTATTAGCATCGCATTATAAAGAAACACGAAGGTTATTGGCGACGGATCTCATAGTCTTGAACCACGATCATGTGACGAGGAGGACACCTGATCTGGTACCCCTCTCCAATCTACCACATCACGTCAATGGGGGGGCATTGAGCCATGACAGATTTAACGTGCATCAACAGCATGCACGAAATGCTTTTTTTATTTCTTGAATTATTCGGAATGATTTAATTGTATACTTATTAAACTGCCAAGAAAATTCATTTTCAACACTAGAAAGACTGAAACCTAGTATATACCTATATTATTTAAAAGCAGTCAAAATGACTGCACTGTGAAAGAATGATTAAAGTATAAAGGAATTCGTTTAAAAAATTAAATTTTAATATTTTTTAAGTTATTTACAGTCATGTAACAAGTTATTAATAAATATTAACAATAAAAAAAATATTTCACTTGGAAAAAATATATATTCTAAAATATTCTAAGAAATTGTGCATTATATACGTATTTTTTTTCTAATTGAAATTAAAAAGCAATCAAAATGACTTCCTTGGGCAATCTAGTGTTAAATGGAATTAAGGGAAAATCCACTCATATCCTTTCTGTTATTTGAGCGCTTTCACTATTTATTTGTAGCATGAATTATGGTATATAATTAAAAATTATGATTCTTAATATTGAGAAGAGAAAATTTTGATCTTTCTCACAGATATTGCTACTTTAACAGTTTTTTTTCATTAAAAGGATTTTAGAAACCTCATAGCTAAAATTTAAAAACTACTCTAAGCCGCCATCGATTCTAAGCTGTACTTTAAAGTTTCCATACGTTTTGGTGAAAAAATATATAAAAAATAGTGTAAAAGGGTTTATGGATATCCAATGTTAACGAAATGTAAAATACATTAAAATAAAAACTCAGAAAAAGTGAATAACTCATTAACTTAAACAGTATTGAAAACTTCTGAATGTATACATGAACCCCTGTAATTTTTCTGACCATCAGTGCCTTCTTTAATTTCCCCCTTCCGACTTATTTTTCTACCTTCGATTCTAAACATCACCCGATTTTCAGTAGCATTAGCATTGGAAAAAGAAAGTGCGGTTTAGATTCGAAAAAATACGGTAGTTCTATGCAAATTTTTTTCTGTTGGAATTTAAAATGCATATTACCAAAGAATTTTTTTTCTTTGCTTTAATTATTATCTGAGAATTCTGAACGTTATACCTACAATTCTCGCCGAAGACTTTATTTATAATAATCATTCCCTTTAAAACTGTCAAAAAGTTTAGAAGAAATAAAAATGTTATCCATAACTTTACTTCGTAACATAATTTATATAGTATGTGTGGGGGTGATACTGAGAATGCATTTCTATTCAACTCAATAACTTTGTAATTGGTTTTTCTTCTGTTTTTTAAAGGTAATGATATGATGTGTTAAGAATTTTAAGGAAACACATTTTTCTTTCTAAAGTTATTTTATCATCCAGTGCCTTAAGGCTTACTTCCACGCATGCATGGAACGATAATAATAATTTTTAAATTCGAGTAAACATTTTTCTTTCATTTAAGAACTTTTTCATACATATACGTGTAAATTTATGTATTATTATTATAATATTTCAGCATACTTGTTTCATATTAAGTGCATTCTATGCAGTTAGAACAATTTAAATAATTTATTATGTTAATCAAGCTTAGGAGATGATTATAGTTTAAAAATGTGGAATTTTTTTTGGTATATAATTATATCAAGAAATTGAGATTACTAATTTTTGTTTTACTACCTTTTGTTGTTTTCATTTTTTGTTACATTTGTTATTGTTACCTTTTTTATTATTATTAACTCATTTTTAATTATTTTTGTTTTTGTTATTATTGACTCAAGTGCCATTATTATTTGCTGTATAAAAGATTCTTTTTTATTATAATGTAAAGGATGCAATTGTTATGATACTTCAATATTTCTTTTTATTTTAGGTATTTTTCTCGTCTGGTGAATTTTTATCAGATTTTCAATTTATTACAAGAGTTTATTTAGTTCTATTCATCAAACACAAATCAACCAGAATCGGAACATCTCTCTCAATTGCTTAGGATAAATGACATAGTTAGGATCTATTCACGAAGAAATAATCCAATGAATTGAATGAATTGGCAGATTGATTTCTTCTCTGTATTCAGTTCGGGTGACACATTCTTAATGAAAACTTGTGACAGATTTATTTAAAGCATTTAAATTAGGCATTAAGTCTTCACAATAGATAATTGCTTTGATTTTTATTTTACTTCAAATTACAGTCGTGCCTCTATTTAACGAAGTCTCTAAATCTCGAAAAAAAGTTCGTTTCATGGAAAATTCGTTAAATAGAGATTAATCTTTTAATAAACTTTAATAATGACATAAAACAGATTTTAAATTCATAAAAACTGTATACTATTTTTAAAAAAAAGTAACTATTCCGAATTTTTTTAATATTAATATCTATTCATCTTATCCACCCATCAAAAAAAAATCTGCAAGTAAAACAATAAAAAATATTGTCCTGAAATACTGTGTATTTTCAACTTTAAAAAATAATTTTACGTTTAAAATTAATGAATTTTTTAACATTTTCTAATTTTAAGCCTTCTAGTAGTTTTATAAACAAACATTATTATTTTATAACCAGTAATTTTAAGCATACACTACCATACGCGTCCTTAAGTTTAATTACTGATAACATCTCTTAATTTTGAGTATTTTGTTTGTATGTGTGTGTGTGTGTGAAATATTATGGCCATTTAATTGTTCTAGGTGAGATAGGTATGTGGTAAAACCAATTTAAGGTCATTGATCACGATAAAATGTGCTAAAAGAGGGAATAATTTGTAAAAAATCGAATTACAAACGAAAAAGTTCGTTAAATAAAATTGCACTTCGCTATTTGGAGATTATTTTACGAAGAATAAAAGTAAAATGTGCTTGGTTTCAGGTAAAAGTTTGCAAAGTAGAGAAATTCGTAATACAGAGGTACGCTATATGGAGGTTCGAATGTATTTTAAAATTTCCGTTTTAGACTACTCGCCTATTTTTAAATTGTAATGATTGAATAAGTTCAATATATATATATACAAGGACACTTTTTTGAAGTCGGTTTTTATTTTTAGTTTCAATACATTTTTTTCTCTTTCACATTTTAAAATATTTTTTATTGTTGTCATAGTTTCTTAATTCAATGCGCATTACTTTTTAAAGTATATCTGTGAACAATTTTCTTATATGATGCCCTGCGGACGGGTGCTTTGCAGGGAAGATAAGTATACTATTTTTGTGTTTTTTGATATTAGAGATCATACTTTTAAATTAATTTTAGGATATTGAAAATTTTACATACTCTTTTTATAAATAGACTATTGAAATATTCTTATATGAACTAAAGCATCATGAGACTTTAAATTTTTAGAACTATATGTATATATGCATTCTGTAAATAACTGAATGGACAATGATCAATCACCCTTCAGGAAATTCTTTTGATAGCATGTTTTCTTAGATATATTGATTTAAAGGCACGCGCAAAAAAAAAAAAAAGATTTTGAAAGAGCTAAACTAGTTTGGCTGATAACTGTAAGTAAATGTTTAGTCCTTGATCTTTCAGGTGCCACGTCTGATTTAAATGACAAAGGTTTTTTTTTTCTAATCTCACTGACCCAGGCACTTTGAAATAGTTGTTTCGGCAGAATAAACGGATGATGAAGAAACGGGAATTTCGCCTACTCGGAAAAGTCCTTCTGTACAGTCTGAAACATTTTTTTAAACCTGCTATGAAGAAACAGGAATTTCGCCTACTCGGAAAAGTCCTTCTGTACAGTCTGAAACATTTTTCCCATACCTGCTACTGACCTTAGCTTTTCTCATATAACGTTCAATGTTCAAGATGTATGCAATTGTCGAATTTCAGAATAAACTATGAAAGCTGTTTTTTATTAAGGAGCTTGTTTTAGTAATGCGTCCATTTGTATTGATAATTCTTTAATTCATATCTTTTTCGTGATGTGGAAAAAAAACTTTATTATTATTTCTAGCATTACTGAAATTCAAAAAACTGTTTGTCTCAAGCGATTATTGCAAGATCCCTTGAAGAATTTATTCAAACTTAACGGAATAAATTTTCATTTTCAGCTTGGAAAAACGCATTAACCAAAGAGTTTTCTGATTAATTTAGTTTTTTTTGGTGTACATAAAAAATACAAAAATGAAGACTGCAAGCAAATGTAAATGCAAATGCAAAAAAAAAATCGACTTCTTAATTCTGATTACGTAAGACTAAAACTAAAATTCTTTGAGACATTCAAAGAAATTTAAAACCCATTGGTCCATTTTTAGTTTAAAGTTATCTCATATATTTATCTTTTTGTTGTTAAATTAATTAAATGTGTACAAAATTTTTTTTTCTACCATCTAAGTTCGATTTGAAATGAGAAAACATGTACTTTCTCATTTCTTATCGTAATTTCAGTAATTTCTTTCGTTTTACATTTTTTTAAAAAATTATTTCAAATATTGTCCCTTTCTGATGGACTTCAAGCATATTGTTGCATAAAAAATTTCAAAGGCCAGTAATAATTCGGAGTTATTGTAAAATAAAAAAATATGACTTTTTCAAAAAAATAAATAAATAAGTAGCTTTATATATGTTGACTGATATAGCAGTATATTAAAGGGAAGTAAAAAAAAAGGTATGTGTCAAATCTCTAAAATGAGACTTTATCTGAGAGAATTTTTCAAAAATAAATGCTTAAATAAAATCAAAATATCTGAAATAATTTAAAGTCATATTATGTATAATTATTTGAATGCTATATAGGTAAAATATGCATTTTTTATTAATTAATGTTATTTGCATGTAAAATACAGAAGTACTTACAACTTAATTGAAAAAATTTACATTTTCAGAACACACTAACGAAAAGTAAACATCGCTAATTAATTAACATTATTAATTAGAATTGTCAGTTAACTCATTTCTTCAAAATTAAATTGTCAGTAATCAAAATTATGCTAATAATTATATTATTTTTGAAATTAATGTATAACACATGTTACATACAATGAATTTCTGTTAGTTTGATTTTGAACGGGAAAAAATGCAAGGCTCAAAATGGTCATTTTGGTGTTTATATCGAAATTTTAAAAGCAACTGATTTCTTGTACTGTTGTACTGTTTACTCTCACTATTCATAAATAACCTTTCCTTGTGATGCGCTTACATTCAGTATTCATAAAGTAATTTTCATTTTTTTTTCAAAATTAATTAATGTAATAGAGAATACAAGAAAATTCTCAAAATGATCCTTAAGTTATTCGACTACTTGTGACAACCTTTTTCTTAAAAATGGGAAATACTGAGATTTTTTTGAGGATTTTAAATTTATTTGGTACATTTTCAGAAAAAAAAAGCTAAAAATAAGAATTTAAAAATAAATTATTGCTACTAAAATGGGAAAAAATTAACAAAAAATTACATAAACGGGTTCCGCTCTCTACAAATAGTAAATGAGCAAACTCTCAATTTTTCAATTTTGATGTATTACTTTGCTATTCCTTTTTGAAATGACCTTCAGGATAACAGGTATTTTAATTTTTATAAAAACTAGAGCACTTTATCTAAGTTATTATATGAAACTGTTTAGAAAAACAGTTTAAATATCCCCATAAAGAACTGTAAATTTTATAATAAAGCAGTAATTGTTAAATCTGAAGGTCAAAACACTTTTACTGTTATACATAACCTACACAAAAAATTTCAGCAAATTATTTTAAAACTTTTTGAGCAATCGCTGTCCCCGTTTGAGCTTTGCGAAAAAAACACACACATTTCGAGTAAAACGCATTTTAAAGTTTGACATTTTATGTAATGTCATGGCATCTGCTTTTACTAAAACACTTGTAGTTTTTGTTCTAGTGAATGAAAAAAAACACTTGGTAATAAGCTGGCCTATAAAATAAAATCAAAAAAAAATTGTCAATTTTTTAAAAAAAATCATGACTTTAGGATAGTTTGATACCTAAACATAAATCCTTAACGAGATCTTACAAGGAGTTCAAGTTTTGAGTTGTTACAAAAAAAAACTTAAGTTCATGAAATCCTTTCATATTGATTCGACTTCTCTATTATAGGAAAGATGATACAAAATAATAAAATACAGGTTTTTCAAAATTAAGCAGGACATTTTCTATGCATTTAATTAATAAATAATGATTATTTCGCGGAAAATATTTGAATTAAGCTAATCAAAATATTTCCATAATTAATCACTTTCGCTTAGTAAATTTAGTGATTTGTGATTTGGAATTCCTGCATCTCCCATAGATTTCCTCATGAACCGCACAATGTCTAAGTGGCTTTGTATAAGCTGGTGTGTCAAAAAGAGCGTGAGAGAAAGTCTCGTATGTTTGTTAAGAGGACAGCCTTTCTTTCCAAACGATCCCTCTCAGCTGTTACGCTCCCACTTGGCTGAATCGAGGGACCGTATACAGATTGCATTTACTCAAAAGTCCCTGAAAAACTAATTAAAAATCCTAACTTTTTATAAAAAGTTAATACTACCAACTCTTTTTTACAAGGTCTTTTTATTCACGATTTTGAAATAACACGGTACTCCAATTTAACGAGCTTTTTTTTACTAGAATTTTTTGTTCTAGCATGAATTTTAAAAGAAATGGGAGATTGATACCCTTAGGATTAGGATGGTTTGATCGAATTTATGACAGTTTATAACAATAAAGACGCAGATAATGATGAAGTCGAAGAGGAAGTTCAGCTACCGATAGCTGGTTTAATTCTCGAGGGCTTGAAATTTGCTACAAGTATGGAATAACATTTTTTCACTCATGAAAACGTACATTAAAATATATACGTAATCGTAAGTTTTTTTGTTGCAGGGATAACAATTGTTTTACAAACAACTTGAGAAACAAAAAAATCAACATCTAATAACGGACTTTGCATAAAAAAAAAGCAGAGGCTGTTAATAACGAACAAAATTCTTCATTTGAATAAAAACCGACAGTTGTGCTTCACATATCTAACACAACTACGGATAATAGTATTTTTGATCCAGTTCACAACAAACATGCATGCTTGTTGTCAAATAGCAATGAATAGTAGCTAGTACTTATGGACTAAGCCTCCACAGTAAACAAATCTTTTTTGTAATAAAAATGAATTGTTTTGGTTTTATAAATATCTAACGTGGATTTTATTATTACTTTTTTGTACCGTTTTTCCGGAAAATATTTGGAGATTTTTCAACTTATAAGCTTCTTTAAAATTGAGGAACATATCCCCAAATTTACCATACGTCGCATGTGTTTTTGTACACGAATTGTTTGCACTTTTTTCTAAGGGACGTATCTTCAAGGTAAAGAAAGAGTTGGATGTCAATTACAATTCCTAAGAAAAATGAATAAACGCAAAAACTTACTTCCACAAAATGGTGAACCACATACGTATATATGTTCTGGAGGAAAAATTATGAATATTTCTCACGAATTAAATTCTCAATTTATGAAATAATTTCAATGTGGTTTTACATTTCAATTTAATTAAATGAGAAATAATTTCTGTGAAATGTATTGTCTTACATACTTTTGATGAATTTTTCAGGATGATTGTTTTCTGCTGAAGATTGTTTTTCAAACTTTAAAAAATAATCGAAAAATTACAGCGAAAGAAACAGTTTTTAACTGTTGAATTTGAACTGTCTAATTTATAAAACCTTTCAATTAAAAGTCATTTCAGTTTCTTTAAGAAAACGATGGGAAACAGAATCAAATGTTATACACAAGATTTAATTAAAATGCAGAAAGCAAATAATGAAAATACTCATCGATCCAAAAGCAATCTCCTATAAAAACGTTTTATGTTACATGGAACAAGCGTGTTGTTTTTGTTCTAAGTTTGGAATTTAAAGAGAAGTTAAATCTCCATTTGAACAAAAATTAACATCCATTCATCCTCAAAATGAAGGGATGTTTAAAAAGAGAGTCAATGAAAATCTTTTTTAAAAATTCGTTCCCAGTAATTTCGGAAGAATTTGCGTATAATTTAGAACTTTAGATACATTCTAACTAAAAACTTATCGTCATTCCATTGCACAAAGTACAAACATTGTACTGAATTTCTGAAATAGCAACATGTACTTAAATGTATGTAAAGATTAATATGTTTATGAAACTTTTCAAATTGGGCTGCTTATTTTATTATATTAATGTTAGATGAGTTTTTAACTCTCAAAGTTATTATTATTTCATTCTTATAAAAATTTACATTAGTTTCAATGCATGGGAAATGTATGGTAATTTGATGACGACATAATTGTTCGGTAACTTCCGTCTTCATTAAGTCCGCGTTTGGAGCGTACCAATCAACTCTTGTTTGTCCGCACCGAGGTCATGGTTTTCATCATTAATTATGGGGGTCAGGAGTTGATTCTAAACACCAGACGATTCATATTTTGTCCTTCTTCAGAAAAATTTTAAAATATTCATAAGCCATAAGATATATTTTAGTTTAATTTCACATGGAAACTTAAGCTATATAAATAATTCTTAAGTGTTGAATTTAACTAAAATGCAGTCCACTTCAATTATTTGTATTTTAAATATATTAAAACTTCTCTGACAATCATCATTACTGTTATTTGAATTCACAATTTAAATGAAAAAGTATGATTTGTAAAGAAAAATCAACTTTATTAAACAAAAATTCAATATTTTTCTTTGAAATAAAAGTCATTTTTCTAATGCCATGACTATTTTGTTAACATGTGCTTCTTGAAACCTAAATCTTTACAGTTAACGAAATTTCTTACTTTCAGTTCATATTTTTTCTACTAAATATCTTTTAGTATATACATTAAGAGAAAGAAGATTTGACCGATATTATTGCAATAATGATTAAATGCGAAAAATAATGACTGAATATATAACACACATATTTATAAAGATTGATAGGAAATAATACACAATAAATCATTTTCTGGATTATAGGAAAAAGAGAAATATCGGCTGTTTTTCCATTATTTCTGAAACAATACATATGCTGTTGTAATTCCAAAACACAACATCAAAAACTAGATGAATTTATTCATTCTTTGCTGTGTTTATAAGGAGAAGAAATTTTATTTTTCTGTATAAAAATATTTATTTAAGAATTTGTTTCCTAAAAACCAGTATTGCATTATAGATTGGAATGTATTATAATAGCTTCTATAGAATGGTTTAAACTTAATAAATTATTTGTATCACTTTGTAACCAACTGTCTGTGACCAACTATCTTTGAATCTATAACCAACTAAAATAATTGAGTTGACGTGTAATTTTTATTGTGTGTGTGTGATCTGCTGTTCAAATAATAAAGAATGACAGTAAATAAATATCAAAAGGACACTGAGCGATTTAAATAAAAAAAGATATTGCTTAATGGTTTGTACATAAATCTTCTGTTAGTTTGTAATCAATTTATATGAATGAAGCAAAACATGATACCACAAAAAATCAAACCACTTAAATTTTTTTAAAAAAATTATACATTCATGAAGTTATTTTAAAATGCAGCTCCTCCTACAATAATTGACGTTTATACATAAAATTTGATTTACAAAGTATATCAAACTATGCATACCAGAAGATGATATGCAACATGATTAAAATTCATAAGAAGATTTTTTATGAATGTTTATTAAAAGTTCTCTAAAATGCGTTAATTTTAAATTTCGCTTTTTTAAAAAAAGTAAGACTAACTAAATTTCGTTACTTAAATTAATAGCAATTGTTAGAACACAACAGAAAATGTATCAAAATATTTAGCACAATAGAAAATAATGCCTTAGCATTTTCAATAAAGTAAAGCTAGTTTTTTTTTATTCTGAGATAAATCATATTCAAATTTTTATTTGTTGTTTTGATGTAAATATCAAAGAACGTATATTTTATTACAACCAGATTTTCTTAAACTTTAAGTTCTCAAATTTTGTGAGATAACAATATATATATATATATATATATATATATATATATATATATATATATATATATATAGCACTGTAGGTTCTAGAACTTCTTCACACTTTTATTTTATTATATATATATATATATTAGGTTTCATCAAATTAATCGTATTGTGACCTCTTAAAAGATGGTGTTAGGGTACAAAGAAAAAAGGCAAAAATGTTAAGATAAATTTCTCATGGAAAATGTATACCCAATCTTCAAAATAACCATTTTAAAGCATTAAAATTCAATACAATACGTTATTTAGTGTGAAAGATGTCTGATTATACATATATATATATATATATATATATATATATAACTTCCATTCTTATATAATAGGTCTCGTCATATTATACATTGTCTAGTAATAGCTTTTGTACTGTTATTACTTTTGAAAAATCCATTTTCAGTATTTTATTAAATTTATAATTATTCTTAATTGTATTCCCCGGCCCAATTTATTTTCTTGATGTAGGTGGAAAGTTAAAAGTAACCATTATATGACTAATTGTTTTTTATTACGGTTTGAGATATTACAAAT
Organism: Trichonephila clavipes; assembly: GCA_019973935.1. NCBI lineage: Eukaryota > Metazoa > Arthropoda > Arachnida > Araneae > Nephilidae > Trichonephila > Trichonephila clavipes. Next base: position 735,720 of record BMAU01001425.1, read on the forward strand.
TTGTACACTTATGACATTTCAGAAATTCTAAAACATGTATTTAAACTCTGAATTATTAGAGAGTATTTAAAAGACTCATTTCCATATTTCTTAAAATATTAATATGGATTCCCCATTGTTATAAAAACTATTATTAATATTGTTAAAAACTTCCATTATTTTTATTTTATACAGAATTTAAGTAATTACGGGAAAATGAGTATTTTATACGTATTTAAGTAACGATTAACTTAGAGATAAAGAAAAAAAATAGTATAGATTAGAAATAGATGATCACAGAGAATTAGCTCACTCAATAACAAAATATTTTGCTCAATAAACAGCTTATTGTAAATTCACTTACAGAACTAAAAACTAACTTTTAAAATTTCTTGGTTATTATACATTTTAATCATTATAGACTGTTGTTTGAATTTTCTCTTTATAGCTCATTGCTGCCTCTTTCTTAATAACGGAAAAACAAAATATTTTGTAGTCTTTCAAATTTTACACTAGTATTGGAGAAGTTATTTGCGATAGTAAAGAACATAATGATGATATTTATCAATTGTATAATTTTCTAAGAGATATCTCCTTTTACAGCATATGTGTTGGAAAAATAACTCAGAACATCTTAAAAATCAGTTATTTAAAACTTTAACAGTAAAGCAACAATTAACATATACTGAAATAGGAAAGGTACGTATATTTCAGTAATTTATAATATTAAGATAAATCATAGAGTGTTTAGTTAAAACTTTTTTTTTAGAATCATTTAACAATACATTGATCATTCCTACCTACACATATAATAGGGTGGGCCAACTTTTTCCGGTTACTAAAAGATGTATTTCACTTACCTAAGTACAAAAGCAATACAATTTTCGAACTAAAAATCTCTTCTACACTAGAAATTTTGACAAAAGGGAAAAAATCGTGATTTTCTTCAAGTTTTTTTTATTATTATTATTTAACTTACCAATGCCGAAACGCTATTGCTTTTAATGTGAAGTTCGAGGTAAGAGAATCGGAAAAATATTAAAAACCTGTAAATTTAAAATATTTATTATTCTTGCAAAAAGCTGAAAAAATGCAATTTTTACTAGAATAAGCAATGTTTTGTAATTTTATTTGACTTTAAGGGAACACAGTACGATTCAATTGACAAAAAAATCAGTCAAAAAATAAAATCTAATTTTTTTAGCCTTATTTGTTTTTATATAGATTTCTATAACCTCATAAATGTTTAAAGCTCTAAGTTTAAAAAACGTAGAGTTGTGATAACTTTTACGTTTGTTTCTATTCATATTCCAATGGCAAATCAAAACATTAAACTGACTTATCTCAGAAAGATAAAATAACTAGTTTTACTTCATTTAAAATGCTTGAATACTTGAAATTATTTTTTTACCTGTTGCTAATAATACATGGAATAAAAGTTGATATGCATTTTTCAATCAAAGTAATGCTTTTTTAAAAAAATAATTGAATTTACACTTAACACATTTTTTAAGGAATTTTCAATAAGCATAAGTATAAAAGTATTGTATGAATACCAATCATGTTATCTCAAAACCCATACCAACTTCTGTTACACATAGTTTGATGAACTTGTAAATCAAATTTCACATATGTATTTCAATTTTTGTAGGAGGAGTGGCATTTTAAAATGAAAATTCACAAATTTCAAATTTTTCTTTTAAAGAATTAAAGGGTTAGTATTTTATGAAATTTTGTGCACAAATCTGTTTTACATCACACATACACATAGAAAGTAACCAAAACAATACTGAAAATAATTAAATTAAAACTTTGTGTAAATCGTACCATGTCTCCTTAATCATCTTTTTGCATCTTTAATAAACAAATTTTAATAAATGGCAAACATACTTAACATTTCGATTTTTATAATGCTATATGTAGACTTATTATTAAGCACATTTTATAATTTATTTAATATTTTTATTCACTATATGTACTTTAAAGTGAGATTTTGATAACTTTCGGATCTATCTCTCTAATCTCTCTTCTGAGAGAGCATCACACATTCCTTGGAATGCTTTTATTTTAATTTTGACTCTGCAGTGCATCATATAAGGGTTTACAGACACGGGGTACCGGGATACCAACGTTTCTTCAAATCCCAAAATCCCGGGATTTAATTTTTTTATGAATTATAATTTGAAATTTTTTTCACATCAAAATTATCTAAGAATTTAATTCTCAGAAAATATAAATTTTTCTCATGAAATATCTACGTAGAATTTTTGTGCTCAACTATTTTTTCGTATTGATCAATATATTGAAAACAATAATCTAACGGATCAATTTTGAACTCTGGGTATTAAATTACTAGATACATTTTAATTTTTTGCATTTAATATTCAGTGTACAATTAAAATTGGCGAGTGAACAAGTGTTTTGGTAAGTACAGCAGAACACAATAAGGGTACTTTACAAGTGTGATTTTCCAAAATTTTTAAAATAATAAATTTTAGAGTCTGAATGAGCATTTTCTTCTTCAGGACAATTTGTAACAAAAATAAGATGCCATTTGAAAGATGAAATGCTATACGAGCTGTTTTTTTTAAAAAACTTTTTGACAGAAGCACAAGAAAACAAGAAATGTTTTCGTATTTTTTTATTTCATTTTGTACTATGTTTTATTTGATTTTTATGATGACTTAAGTTTTTTTTATTTGCTTCAGTAAATAATTGTGTTGAACCAATTCTTTTAATTATTTTTTTCAATTTTAATGTGTAATTTCAACTAAGCTAATGTGTATTTTTCATAAATAGTCCAATTATAAACCCGGGATTTGGATAACATAATCCTGAAATTCCTGAATTTAAAATATAAAACGGAATAGCATACCCTACATCAGATGGGCCGTAATCATGGTTTCATTATGTGTCTAACTGCAAAGAATCTAATGAACCAGTTTTTAAACCTACTTTAAAATACCATAGAAACAGATTTCGCTCGATTGATAGAGCAGAAAATTCGATGATCTCTCTCGATAAACGCAATAAATATGCTAAATGTAAAAATTATGAAATAAAGATAAATTGAACGTTCAGAATGTTTAAACAGATAAAGAAAATATTTTCCAGAACAATTTCATCTATTGTATTTGAAAATATCCATGCTGTGGGGAGGAGAGTATTTCCGATTTACTAAAATAATGTCTTGCAAACTTTTCGAAGAATCATTGATGATGATACGCTACATTTCTTTGTGAATAAAATTCTAAAATAGATCCTTCAAAAGAATAACGCATCATTTATTCCTCCCTTAAAATGCTGGTAACATTCAGAAAAAGTTTTATTTACAGGATAACACAATATACCCCAACAGAATATATTAAGGGTTGGTTTCAATATCTGCATCACACATCACGTTTGCTCATGAAACCATGTAAGAAATGTTTTGGAGACATCAGGAAATAACTTCAGTTATGTGTAATAATGACGTTTGATGTTTAATATAAGATTGTAAAAATAAGACAATTTACGGATATTTTTATTTTAAATTGCAGCAAATTTGTAAAGATATACAGAAATTATTGATAGAATTGATTATGTAAATAAAGGAATGTTGGATTAGATGATTGTAGTAATAAAGGAAAAAGTACAAACATTTTTTCTAAAGTTAAAAGTAAATTAAAATCTATTTTCAAGATTTGTTTTTTGCCAAACATATATTAACCTTTTCACTGACATGCCCAAGATTAACTCTGTCTCAGTGCTAGTCCTAAAAAATGTCACGCCCAAGTATTATGTGGGGTAATTTACTACGATTGGTGTAGATCGCTGTAATTAGGAAATATCCATTAATCCGACAATCAATTCAACACCAGAAAAAGTATTATAAATATATAATTTTACACTTATACTAGACAAGGTATTCTGGAACTCATTTTAGCTCGATAAATATGTAGTTCGGAAACGTATTACATTTTTGGAGTTTCGAATTAAAGTTGTGTAGAGGAACATTTAAAAATATATGATAATGCAGCTTCTGTACAAAAGAAACTTGGCAAGCCACCTATGGTAAATAACCCTGCCAGTCTCACTGAATGACATTTTATATAACATATTCCTCTTACTCCTGCGAAACGTAGGCTCAAGGGACAGTGCAAAGTTTCTTCTTCAAAAAAGAATGCAAATACAAAAAAAAGATAAGTAAAGAAACAAAATTCTGGAATAATTGCGGAGTTTGTGTCTGGGCTTGGAAAAGTGTTTCCAAATATATCACAAAACTGAATTATTTAACTACTAATATAGGTACTCTTTTTTATTTATTTATTTATTCATTTTATATTTTTAGAAAATAATGCTCCCTTAGAAGCGTGCTTTACCAACTGCCACGCTGTGTGGCAGCCACTTCAGACAAATGTGAATTTGCTATAAAACCTAAAGATTTTTATGCATGCAATTTAAAATATCAATTTTTACCTGCTGGGTACATCTTATATTGTACTAAACATTTGAATTTTGTAATAAAAAAATATGATAATTTATGAACACAAATCATCAGCATAACTTGACAGTTAAAGGGTCATTGAATTTCATATAGAAAAAAAAATATTTCTATTTTGATATTAACGTTAACAGCCGAATTAAAACATTTAGATGCTCGCTATTCAAGAATATTTTGTTATTATCATCGTGCAAGAAAATTTTTGAAGTTTTCTCCAAAGTAAAAAAAGAAAAGAAAAACCAGTAGAAAAAATTTTAGATCTTTCTCTTTCGCCAGTCAAAAGTGACAAATAAACTCTCGTTACAATTCCAGCCTCATTTTATTTGCAGAAATTTTCATCGGTGTATAGAAGTATAAAAGGTTGTCTAAATTTCAAAAGTGTTCAGAAATCCACCATTTATCTAATTTTCTGCTTTTTTTGTTTCTGGTTACTAACCATAGATCCGATTATTAAGAGAACTCTTACAGACTCTTAGAGTATTGCGTAATAGAAGGCGCCAAAGAGCCCGTATCTGGAACACGTCGTCATTTCTAAGTCTTCGATTTTTTTTAATAGAAAAGCTTTGGCTGTCCTGAGCACACGCAGATTTAAGCAAAAAAAAAAAAAAACATTAGAAAAACAAGTTTGGGTTTTAGGTACTATGGCGCCTAACAGATTAGCTTTTCTGTCAATGATAAAGACTATATTGCAACAGATAAAAGTGACAGAAGAAATACAAGTTAATAACCTTTAATAAGATGTGATTTGAGAGAATTCGTATGATTCAATCTTCCATGTAAACCTAAAGTTTATTCTAAAAAATTTGTTTTTTAATTATGTACTGTAAAATCCGGCGTATAACGCGCACTTTGAACTCAAAAAATAAGAATGAAATTTACGAGTGCGCGTTATACGCCGGGTACAGAAATGAGAGAAAATTAAATATAAAAAAATAAGCATAGAAAAAAATTAAACTTCAATTTAAATCGAAGTACAGTTTATTTAAAAGAAATGACAACCCTCTAATAAACTTAAAGGGTTATAGTTCTAGAAGTATGCTATTTTTTTTCCAAAGCTTGGAATAATACCGCGAATAAATGACTTCAAAACACAAGGGTGTTGTGCACGTACATTTCAGGTTTCTGCGGGAAAAGGGGAGTGTGCGTTATACGACGAATATACCTAAAAATTAAAAATTGCAGCTTGAAAGTACAGGTGCACGTTATTCAGCGGTGCGCATTATACGGGGATGCGCATTATACACCAGATTTTACGGTACATATATTTTACTACGCTTATAAATGAATGCTAATTTGCCGTTTTTATTAATAAAATTAATTACTTGTTTCTGAAGTCCTCTTTTATAAAAATTTTATATTTATATATTTTAACACGTTAAAGTGTAAACTCAGTTACTTCATAGAATAACTAGGTATTTCATGAAATAACTTGACAAGTCAGTTAAAGTATTTAAAATTATTGAATTCTATGATTTAACTTGGTAGTCTACAGAATAATGATTACTTGATCTTTTAAGCATGAAATATCGAGAAAAAAAAAAGACAAAGAGTTAAAGTATGTTTGGAAATTAAAGCTACAAAAATGAAGTTATTGTCAAGAAAATATTATTCAGAGACATTTGTTGACACTACAGTTCATATTCCAGTTGCTGAAGTTGGTAAGAGAAAGAGGAGACGCTAGATCCGTTTTAGCTGTAGTGATGGAAAATACTGGAATTATGTTTCCTATTACGAACAAGAGACAGCCGCATAAAACAATTATGTGTGTGTGTGTGTTTGTGTGTACTCTCTAGATTTAAGTTGGGTATATGTGAGCGGGAATTGAAGAAGTTCCGAATATTGACAAGAAGCTTCGATCTGTTGCAACAGCTTAAAGTTGCAGCGCTGGAAAAAGATTTAAAAAGTCATCGTGTAAAAAACTGTGCAATAGTAAAAAGCGTGCTTGTTTCAAAAATAATATGCAATTCAACTAAAAATATCATCATAACAATCCTTGCTCTAATAAATAATGAAAAGTAAAATAAATGTATTTCATAAAATTTAAATTAAAATGATCTTACATTTTTGTTTGAAAAAGTTTACACAATGTTTTTATGAAGCAACAGTTTTTTTCTTCCCAGCTGTATTTTTTGCTAACTATTAAATATAACTATTTCTGCAATACATTCATTTAAAACCTTTCTGTTTAACTAATAGCAATATGAAAAATAATATAAACTATATCATCTGTTTTTCTTTATTATTTATCAATTAATTATTCGCAATACGGATGAAACGTATTTTTTCGAGAGATTATAGCCATTTAGGTTTAATAAATTTATAAAATAGCTTTGAAATTGTTTATTTTTCATTAGTTGTTTTACAGTGAGTGAGTGAATATTTACGTCGCACTGTTCAGCTACACGAGGGCTTTTGGCGACAGACCACGTAATTTTGAACCATGGTCAAGTGACGTGGACGACACCTGAGTGGGCACCCTCTCTCCTAACTACCACACCACACCAACGGGAGGACGTTTTAGCTCTCGTCAGATTTAACGTGCATCGTTCCCTTACACGGCGGGGTTTTAGTGGTACTGGATTTAGTTGTTTTACAGAATTACTTATTTAATCAAATAACTAGGCAATGTATGAAATCTTTTATTTGTTATATACTTAAACAGACTTGTGTAGTTATTTCATGGATACCTAGTTTTTCCATGAAATAACTGTGAATTATACACTTTATTAGTAAAATATTTAATAAAAACCATATCTGTCAGAATTTAACTGAATTCCAAAGTACTCATTTTGTGTTTTATGTCGAATGTTGAAGAGTTGGACTTAAAAATTCGAAATTTCCGTTGGCCTATTTATTTGCTTTTTAATCAAATATATGAGCTCCATCTTCAATTAATTCTGACTTAAATATAGTGTGATAGTTATGTCAAATAAAAGTATACTCTATAACAAAAAAAATATACATATATACAAAATATACAAAAATATATACATATATACACTCTATAACAAAAAGGGACGCACCTAGAAGGAGGTGCCCGATTGCAATAAAATTTCGTATGCAAAGACATTTGTACTGAACATGGAAATGATTAAAATTTGGTATCCAATGAATGAATAGCGGGAGATACAGCGTATCCAAACTGCGCATTCAGCAGGTGTCTATAAGAAGCGATTCTCAATCTGGCGGTAAAAAATTCTGTTGCATTGCGATCTAGAATACCTTTCAACGACTGAAAAAATGACTCGCCGCAAGATTCGAGCTCATTATGAGCAACAGTCAGAGTTTGAAATAGGTCGCATCATTGGAGATTGAAAGAAGCAGGTTCGCGGCAAATCGGAGAATCACTCGTCATATGGGTCGAAATGATGCAGCTATTAGAACATGCTGCCAAGAATAGGTGGACAATGGCAGATTTCTGCGTCATTATGGTAGCGGTTGACCTAGAGTCACAGAAGATCGGGAGGACAGATTGACTGTCAAATCAATTGACTGTCACAGCCCCTGATTCATCGTTATGAACCATTAGACGTGCTACTCGCACACGAGCGTCCGACACGACTATTCACAGACGGCTGATAGAGAAAAAGTTATTCTCGTACTGACCGCTACGCTAATTTCCACTCACGCCTGCACACTGTCAAGCCCGATTACAGCGATGCTTGGCTCGATCAAGTGAAATCATGCTGACTGTGCATGTATAGTGTTCAGTGATGAATCCCGCTTCCAACTGTGTCCTGACGATCATCGAAGAAGTGCCAGGACAGCGTGCCGATCTTGCTTTTACTATTGCACATCACACAGGCCTTCAACTAGGAGTTATGGTGACCTTTATTTTGATAGTCGGATATCTTTTGTCGTCATTAGAGGCATATTTAAGCACAGCAATACGTCAATGACATTCAGAGAACTGTTTTGCTACCATTCCTTTTGCAGTGCCCTGACATTATTTTTCAGCAAGATAATGCCAGATGACAAACGGTAAGCGTTGCCATGAACTTTCTTATAGCTTGACAAACACTTCCTTGACCAGCCAGATTGCCAGATCCTTCTCCAGTCGAGCATGTCTGGGATATGATGGAAATGCTAATGCATCTACCAGGGAATGTTGCTGACCTGGCTCGACAACAGGAGCAAATTTGGCAAGAAGTACCGCAGAAGACCATCTGGGTGCTTTATCACCCTATGCCCCGACGTGTGGCAGCTTGCATCAAGGCTAGAGGTGGGTTAACACCTTATTGAGCTCGTTACTCTGTAACGATGTAACTCTGAAATAAATAATTCAATTTTTCTGAAATTTTAATCATTTTCTATTCTGTACATAATCTTTCTACCCACCAATTTTTTGTGTCTATCGGACAACTCGTTCTTGGTGCGTCGTTTTTTTTTTTTTTATAGAGTGTATTTATAGTCAATAAATTTTGATAAATCATTATCGCAGTTTTCTATCCCCAACTCATAAACTACATAGTTTGAGTACGATTGGTTTTCTTGTGAAGTGTTGGAAATGACAAAACAAAAACCTCAAATAGAAAAAGAGATTATTTTGAGAGAAACTTGGAATTTGAAAGTCAGTTTTGGTTATTGATGTTGTTGATTTTATTTATGTTTTTAAGTGTCATTATACGATAAAATGAGACTTTTTTTAAAAGGGGAATATAATTTTGGGAGTTTCTGTCTTTTTTTTTTATCAAGCCATTTTGTTTTATTTAATCTATTCACCTTTTCAAGGAGTTTGTACAAATAAATTACAAGTTGAAGAGAAATTCTCTAATAAGTAAGATGTAAGCTTTTTTTTCTAATGCAAATGAAAGCACTTCTTTAAAAAAAACTAAGAAAACAATCAAAAATGATATTAAGGTATCCGAACACGTTGAAAATAACCAAATTCGCACAAGACAGATATTTTTGTTTTCTATTGTATTTAATACATCTATATTTTGGCTATACAAAACATACTTTGTTTTGATTATATGCTTCTTAGAGGCCAAGTTACAATAAATTTTATTAAGTTGGAAAAACCGGAAGTGGGTCTTTGATCTACCAGAAGTGGGTATTTAAATTGCTCGAAATCTATCATGGCGAGTCTGATCACACAAAATATTACGAATGTATTTCTATAAAACTTTTTGCACCTGATATTTATGCTATTTTCTAGAGAATGTACTAAAATATTTCTTATAGTATGAATATTATTTGACTTAGGGCTTGTTATTTAAATAATGGTCTCATAAAAGCGTTATTTTTCTTATAATGTTTACTCAATCATCTCTAAAAGTTTCAAATTTTAATAAAACATTACAATTTTAATACATTCTCTAGATAAATGCCTTTAGATTGTTTTGGTAATTCTTTTACTAATATAAGTTTATTACTTTTTTCTCTAATTGCTTTGAAGTTTTACAAAAATATTGCTAAAATTTCACATGTAATTGTGATTTTTATGAAATTCCGGCAATTTATTTTAAATATTGTTGATTAAATATTAGCATTTATTGGTATTGAATCCTAAAAAAGCCTTTATATGTTTAAATATGTTATTTTGTGAAAAAGTACTCTGAACGTGTTCGGATACCTTAAATGACTGAGTTGAGAAGAGCTTATTCATAGGTAACAGTCTGTAGAAATGATAAGCACGTAGGCGGGGTGTAGAAGTTTGGAGAGGGACATGCCAGTTTAGGATTCGTCGTCACTTGACCAAGCTTCAAAATTACGAGGTCCACCATCAATAGCGCCCACGTATAGCTTCAAAGTGCGAAGTGAATCAACACTCACTCACTCATTTCTGATAAGAACTGAGGGAATCTGTTATCATATTTAAACATGGATTAAACTTTAGATGACTTTTTTCTATTTATATTCACTTTTCTTTTTCATTTAAATATATAGTAGCTTACTTTTTTTAACATTTCTTTCAAAATAATAGCTGTAAATTTGTTTTGTCGAATGCATACTTAGAAATCAACAAAATAAACTCCTTCAGCCATCTGAAAACGCCATTTTCCAATTTAATTGAGTTTCCTGTTAGCTATAATACATAAAGCCTGGCTTTTTAACCTGCAAAGAAAAGTTCAAATTCTTCACAAAAGTGCTTTGACTTAAATGCTTTTTTTAAAAAAAATATTACCACAGTTTCCGAGAGTAATACTTTTAGACAAGACTATACTAAAGAGTTCATGTGCGATTTCATTCAATGATAGAAATTGAAAGATTTGTGTGCATTAAGAAAAAAAATTATAAATGTGTGAGCTCTATCAGTGAATCTTTTAGAAGTTATTGAAGTAACAGATGAAGGTAAAATAGAATATAATTTCTTTGTTTCCAATTAAAAGTTCTAAAATTGTAATTTGTTTGTATTAAAAAAATTCAAGGACATTCATAAATCCTCCAATAACTTCATACGAAATTGTCATTCTGAGCTGTTTAATTTCCGTCAAAAGGAAAGCAACAGTGTAAGATGAAAAAAAAATATTACAGAACTTTTAGTAGAAATGCTGAAAGTCGGCAAAACCGAATTCACAAAAGTTGAAGAATGCAGACGAAAAAAGAAATCACTTTGGTGGTTTGTCTAGTAGGCTAGAATATATATCAGACATGCATAAGGGGGGAGATAGAAAAATGGCTCAATTTGTATTCAGAGAAATATATTAAAAAGGAACAGAAGAAAAACCTAGACTCGGTTAACAAATGGATTCCGTGTTTTGTTTAAGCATACCAAAATAAGATTTTCATTAAAATCTAAATATAACTTACACTAAAAATTCAAGAAAATAATGCGATTTTTTGTGCTTCGAAAAAAGTCCTAGTTCCGTGGTGTTATAGTCTTAAAAAGAGGCTCACTCTCTGGTCTTCATCTTAGAGCAGGGGTACTCAACGTTTTTTTGTGCTGGGCTGTATACATTTGTCGGCTATTCCACGTGGGTTGCAAACATATGTTAGCAATTCCACGTGGGCTGCATCAGGAAGATAAAAAGGGGAGGGGGGTGTTAAAATGTGGAAACTTGATCAAAATATTTTAACTCCTGGTTTGCTTCAAAACTTATAAGTATATGAGAATAAGAAATAATTTTGTAATAAATATTAAGTAATGTTTGCGTTGCACGGGCTATTTTCTAAAATAGTAGCCTTTGATGTACAAAACTTTATATAGTTATAAAATATATCATACTTTTTAAATCCTACTAGTTTAGGAATAATATATCTTTTGTATTTCAAAATATTCGAAAAATATTGAAATTTAAAAAAAAAAATTGAAAATATATTTTTTAAAACTTTTTTAAACAATACATATAACTTATTAATCTATTTATATAAAAATAATACAGTGTAACAAAGATACATTTAACTTTATAAATCAACTTATTTCAAGTAATTAAACCTAATATTTGGGAAAATGGCACGTGCAACATAAAACTTAATTAATATTTCTTATAGAAATGTTTCTTTTTTTCATATGCTTATAATTTTTTTAAATTATGATTATATTTTAAACATTTTACAATTTTCTAAAGCTCCATTCCTTTATAAATAATATGTAAAAGATTTGAAATGTTTAATTTTAATTTCAAAGAGTTATATAGATTTGAGTAATGTTTATACATATTACATTTTCTACCCTCTAGAGAAAACTAACACCCTGAAACCCCACATTTCATTCTTTAATAGCAGAGATTTTTTAAATATATATATATATATATATATATATATATATATATATATTTGTTTTTTAAAACAGTAAATATAAATGCAAATAAGATGAGCCACAAAAAATTTCGAATTACAAAATATGTGCAGTACATTCAAAGTGCCTTTTTTTTAAAAAAAAATGCAACTATTTCTAAATAACCTTTTGAGTCGTATGGTAGATAAATATGAACCACTGAGTCATTCTGTGTTTTTCTCCTTTTATTTTAACTTTTTTAAAACTATGCCTTTTAATATAGGGAGTAATTTTAACTCATATACATTAAAATTCCGAATTCTGCTCAACCATTATTATAGAAGACACAGTTCTATGTAATGATGATTTGATTTTAACAGTTCTTTTATTTCGGAGCTGCGAGGGCAATAACTGAAAATTAAACACCTTTCTTCTCAGAAAACACGAGCTTAATAAAATGAATTTCTTTCTTATTTATTTCACTTTGAATACGGAATGTAATCAGAAAAGGATATTTATAAGCAAATAAAAAAAATCCGAAATTCATTTTGAAGAGGAGAAAGTGTGATATTTGGTTTCATTTAAATAATTTAATCAAGCTCAGAGCTTAAATTTAAATTCTTACCTTGGATGAATTCCATGAATGATAGAAGCGTGATGATATGAAAACTTTGTCACGCAATGTTGAAAAGTAAAATTAATTCGGCTTCATCAAATTTCAACACGTAGAGTGAAATAAATTACTTTTGTAATGGGAAGGAATAGTTAAAAATAAATAAAAGACAAATCAAGTGAAGAAATGTTAATAGCAAACTATTTTCTGGAATAAATCGTATATGAATGCAATTGAAATTTGTCCATTTAGAGATATTTAAATTTCATTACCGTCTGAAAGTCATTTTAAATTATGCTTAATTATTTTAATTTGTATTTCATTAATGATTTTAGAGCCAGATGTTAATATACCGTGAATATAATTTACTATTAAATTTTAAGTTAAGTTTCCTATTTAATGAGTAGAAGAAATTGCATTTAAGTAAAACAAATGCAAAAGCAAGTTACCAAGAATAGTATGGATATGAAGAAAATACTACAGTTATATATATATATAGTATCAATAGTTTGAATGAAATATTTTGTAGTAATAAACTTATAATACACAACACACAGTTTTCGTTAAGTCTTCTATTAATTAGTAATAATTTATTTAATTTCAAGGGGATATGTTTTTGAACACCTTGAATTATAATTATTTTGTGAAGTAACTGAAATAATGGATTTTTCTATTTCTATTTTTATTTTTTAAATTGCTTTAAAATCATGAGACAAATTACAATTGAAATTCTTCGAAATATATTTAAAAATACTCAAAAGAAAATTTATTAAAAAATTCCAAAAACTTTTCAATTCTCTTACTTAAAAGCATTATTTTTTAATTTATCTCCATATACTTAGATATCAGAGTATATTAAGTATATATTTTCTTAGTATTATTTCAATGTCGTTAGAGATCAATCCTAATTCATAAATGATATTTTTACTGCTTGAATAATATAAAAATAGTATAATTATTATTAGTGAGTTGATTATTATTATAATATTAAATACCATCATTGTTTTTCTTTGATTCTTTGTATTATTTTGAAATAGAGTAAAACTAGAAAAATTACTATTAGCTGTGTTTTCTCAGTGATCATTAATATTAGAAACACATTGTTTGAGAAGTCGATTTAATTAGCATGTTTGAAGTCATAAATACTATTAAAATACAGATATCATTTAAAAACTGTAGCTCTGTAATCTTTTAATCGACAAATAGAAACTCGAAAGGACTATTATTATTTCTTTATAAAAAATGTAATGCATCGCATAACTAAAATCTCATTAATAAGTAAACCAATGATTATTATAGTCAGTGAATGAAGCTAATTCTTTCATGATATTTGACGCCATACTAAAATTTGAAAAAAAAACCAGTGAGTGTAAAAATTTTAGCAGAAAAACAACCACTATCGGTAAGGAACAGTGTCAAAAAGTTAATTTTTCATGCTTTTAAATCTTAATTATTCCTACAAATAAATTTTTAGATTAATAAAAATAATCATTTGAAATTCTGAAGAGAGAATTATTTTACTTTAAGCCTCTTTTTCAGAAATTTTACTCTTAAAAGCTGAATATTTTAAACTTCGCTCACTTTTTTCTTTCCCTGAGTGAATCGTAATTTTAAAACTTTCAAAATTTTTGTCCCTAGAATATGAAATGTTCTAATTTTAATGAAATTAAAAAATGAAAGAAAATTACTGAAAATGATTACTTTATTGTAAGCAAATCACATTAAAATTTAAATAAATTTTAAAAGATGGAGTTAACCCCAAAAAGAATTTGATTGTAATTAATTTAAGTTAATCAAGAGATCAAGAAATAATGTGAAGTAGTCGAAATAATTATTACTTAGAAAGGGTTGAAAAAGCTGTATAAAATTTATTCTCCATATTGATGTATCATATTGTGCATAATTCTGTAATTTAATTTTATGAAGTTGCTTGAAATATCCCCAATATGGAGAAACTAGCACTATAATTAAGGTTATTCATTTGAAAGGTTACAGTTCTTTACAACTTCTCGATAAAATGATGGCTGTTTATGGAAATGATATTCCGTCATTTGTTACAGCTATGAAAAGAAAAATTAATTTTCAACTCGGCCACATCCCTTACAGAAAATTCAAGAAGTGGAAGACAATCACTCACAAACTGCCACACTGAAGAAAATAGAAAACTTTATCATATTAGATCCAAGAGCAGCCATCTAAAAGATAGTGAATGAGACAAATTTTAGTTCAGACAGAGAACGTGGAAAATTATTCACGAAGAATTACTCGTGTCAAAGGTGTCAGACCTCTGAATTATATGATTACTGACTTCTTTTCAAAAGGAAACACTATGCCACCTATGAAAAGAGATATTGAATCTTTTAGAGAAAGGGGAAAAAGGTAATTTTTGGTCTGTTGGTAACTATAGTTAACTCCATTGGATCTATCAATATGATTCAGAGATCTAAGAGATGAACGAAGAATGGAAGCACAGTGACTCACCTTTCAAACAGAATAAGGTTCATTAAATCTCTATTGAAGGCCCTGCTGTTTTTTATTTATTTTTTGGAAAGGGGAAGGACTGTTGTGGAGTCAGTAATAGGTTACTTGAGTGGGCTCAAAGCATCATTAGTGCCTATTGTTGCTTACTACTGAACAAAATAAATCATGCTAGGATCCAAAAAGGACGTTGTTTGACCACCAGAGTTGTCCATCTTCTTGCCGTCAATGCACTGCTCATGCATCTCAGGGTAAGTTTCAGGAGTCAAAATGATGCGGATTGAAATTTTGTGACATCCTCACTATTCTCGTGACTTTTTCTTATTTCCAGAGCTAAAAAAATCATTGCGAAGTCAGAGATATGACTACGCAAATGATGAAATTTGAGAGGTCGAATAATAGCAATCTGTTGAGTTTTACAATGACAAACTTCGAAACTTCAAAAAATGACGGACAAAGTGCTTAAAAAAATTAAAAATTGAAAGTGTGTGTGTAAACAGATAAATTGATACCTACGTCAATTTTTATAAACACCCAAATTTGTTAGCTTCAACCTAATAATCAAACAACCATTACCAACTACGATAAAAATCTAGTCATTTCTTAACAATCTGTTTCA
Organism: Trichonephila clavipes; assembly: GCA_019973935.1. Classification (NCBI taxonomy): domain Eukaryota; kingdom Metazoa; phylum Arthropoda; class Arachnida; order Araneae; family Nephilidae; genus Trichonephila; species Trichonephila clavipes. The sequence continues at coordinate 751,552 of BMAU01001425.1, forward strand.
TATTTCTAATGAAATCTAAGGTAAACAAAAGTTGTTAATGATATTTGAAGATAGAAGAGAGATGTATACCTAATTTTCCGATTTACCCAGTATGAAAGCTCCGGCTAGAATTTTAAAGGATACTTTTTAAAATTAAAAAACCTAATAAAATTATTTTGTAATGAATAATTACTCACACAGAATGATTCATATGTTATTTTTAAGTAATATTGATTTATAAATTATTTATTCTTAGTAATTCTTACGAAAAACGAAAGAATAAATAAGTTCAAAATATATATAAATACATCTTTCCTTTTGAAAATGACATCTAATTAAACCTTTTCTTTACACTCAAGTAAGCCCTTTAATATAATTCTACAGCATTTGTATGTATAATTTTTTACTCTTCTCAGATCATTTCTATAAGTAAATTTAGATGTAATGGATTACGTAGGAAAACTTCCTCAGAAATTTTTAGTAAAAATATAAGAAAACAGTGAAGAATATTTTGTGAAAGGTATTTTATATGTTAAATGACTCTGAAATTTAAATTTGTTTGTTAAATTATTTTATAAACTACATGTATTTTCCTTAAAAAATTGTTTGTTGTCTAGATGAATCAATAATTAAGTTTGAATAGTTGAAACATATCATATTTTAATAACGCAAGTATTTAATGCAAAACTAAAATCTGTTTAACACTACAAAGACTGAAACTTAGTATATACCTATATCACCCAAAAGCAATTAAAATGACTGCATTGTGAAAGAATAACTAATGTGTAAAAAATTTGTTTAAAATAAATTTTCACTATTTTTTATATTATTTACAGCCATATAACAAGTTAGTAAATATTAACAGTAAAAAAAATACGTCACTTGGAAAAAAAATATATTAAAAAAAATTCTAAGAAATTGTGTCATTATATACATAATTGTTTTTCTAATTGAAATTAAAAAGCAGTCAAAATGACTTCCTTTAGCAATCTAGTGTTAAGATGTGCTCTCTTAAAGAATACTGGATAAGAAAACAGGAAAAGTTTTTCTTTCTTTAGGATTTAAGCTTCGTTTAAGAAGAGAGGATAATATACATATCAATTGATAAAATCAAATGAAAATTGAAGTTTTGAATGTGAATTTTTCTAAAAGTCAAAAAGCTTCAAAATTCGACAAAGTTAAAAAAATCGCTAAATCTTTATACAAAAAAAATATTTTAACGAATGAATGATATATATATATATATATATATATATATATATATATATATATATAATAAAATATATAGCTGTGTTTGATGAACTAATCTTAATCCATATAATTAATAATAATTGTCACAGAAGACACAATTAAACAATCCGTTAAATATTTTTTAATGCAATTTATTATGTATATATAAAAGGAAATAAAATTGGTGACAACAAAGCAACACATTAATTAGATACTAGACTTTATAACAAAGTATTATATTTTGGATTCTTGACGGAATACTGATTAAAGCATGTGTTTCCAAGGAAGATAAAAATGAATTATATAGGGCACAGACACCTGAATTTCTTATTATCACAATTTCGCTTCCGAAAAGTATATTCCTCCTTTCGCAATTGTTACCTTTCGGAAGCGATAATCTGCTGGTGGCCTCGGTAATGATGTAGGAAAGCATGAACTTTAAGAGGGAATTACATAACTATATAATCCAGAGTCATAAAAATAACTTCATAAATTCCAAAGACATTTTCACTCCTCTGTTATTAGTGACCTAATATTTTAGATTTTTAGGATAAAAAACAAAATGTTACCTAATATATAAATAAAAAAACAATATTTTAAATAAAATATCCACAATGAAAGTGTAGGTAGGTACAGCTTGAACCTGTTTAATTTTATTAAAATGTAGATGTTAATATTTTTTGTAAAATATAAATGATTTGTAATAACACCTTATTCTGTAAAATTTTTTTTGTACTCATATAAACAGAGAGAGCAAATTAAGATAACGAAACCGATTCTTTGAATGGTGTAAGTATGAGTTATTTGCTAGTAAAAAAAGATATATTTTAATATTCAATTATTTAAATTAAACATTTAAAGCAAAAATAGCATGTCTCAATTTTTTTAAGAAAAAAAGACTGTCTCATACAAATATTAACATTACTTAGCTTTGAATATTCTAACATTAAAACAGCTAAAATGAAACTAGATCGGTTATCTGATTGTTTATAAAAATGTGAAGTGTTTGAATTTAAAAATAATTCAACAATAGAGAATAATTCCTACTATTGAATAATTACACGGTGATCAGCTAAACACTTAGAATTATAGAACTAAAATAGAAAATAAGTTTATCTAGTTTTTTTTTTGTATTTGATATAGTTTATTTAACAGCATCGATAATAATTGGAGCAATTCATTAGCGGTAATCTGACGATTTTTTTTTATATTCTCTCTCTATCTTATATATCAATTTTTTATTAGTACAGTACGTAAAATGCAATAATAATCTTTCTTAAGATATTCCACTACTTGCGACAGCTTTTTTTAAAAAAATGTAGATATGGATATTTTTTGTGGTTTTTAGATTTATTTAGTATATTTTAAGAAAAAAAAGCTAAAGTTAAGAAGAGAAAATATAAATTATTGCTACTAAAAGGGAGAGAAATGGGTAAAAATTCACAAAAAATTATATAAACGGAGCTCGTTTTGTACAATACAAATAAACAAATTCTCAAATTTGATATATTTCGTTGATTTTCCTTTTTGAAATGACCTTCAGGATAAGAGATATTTTAAATTTTACAAAAAACTAGAGCCCTTTTTTATAGCTATTATATGAAATTGCTTAATAAAACAGTGATTATATTCGCATAAAGAACTGTAAATTTTGTAATAAAACAATGATCGATAAATCTAGAGGTTAAAACACTTCTACTGTTATACAGAACACACACAAAAAATTTCAGCAATTTGTTTTAAACACTTTTTAAGCAATCGCTGTCCCAGTTTGAACTTTTCGGAGGAAAAAAACACATTTCGAGTAAAACGCATTTTAAAGTTTGACATCTTATGTAAAATTATGGCATTTGCTTTTACTAAAACACTTTCAGTTTTCATTCTAGTAAATGAAAAATAAAAAACTTGGTATTTTTATATGCTGATAAGATGGCCAATAAATAAAATCATAAAACAAATTTGTCAATTTTTTTTAAAAAAAAAATCATGATTTTGAGGTAGTCGGATACTTTAATATTGCTTGAAATGTATATGATTTACTCCATTTGTAAATCATGGACCCTGTATGAATTAAATGTACTGATACTTACGCAAAACTGTTATTAAGATAAGGAAATATATTCTCATTGAATTTTATAAACTGCATTAGTTTGGGAATAATTCTCCACAGCATGATAGCTTCAATACAAGTTTATAGAAGCAATCTAAAGATAAATATTACAGGACATGTATTAGTTATTTAACTTCGTCACGCAAAATAAACTATTTAAAATTTTATAGATAATATTTTTCACAATTATTATTCAGATGCAATCACGTAAAAAAATAAAATCAAAAGTTAACCTTCGTCTTTGAATGCTAATTAACAAATATTATTGTTAATATAGTAAAGTGGTATGTATATAAAAATATGTATAACTATTTGTGAATTACCTAAGGCTTGGTATTTTTTTTTCAAAAAATTAATTAAATAAGCTGAGACTAATATAATTTTTATAAAACTTTTCATCTTAGCGTTATTTTCAGTGCTATGTTGATTTTATATGCTGATTCCATTCATAATAAATAGTTTGTAATCTCTCAGATATTAAAGTATTTTAACCTTCGTTTTATAATAAAAGGATAAAAAGATGATGGAATCTGTATAATAACCTTTTGCTAATAGATGGTGTTAAGGCACGTAATTGTTGCCCTGTTTAATCTCTTCTTAAAAAATCTATGCCTGTGAAATAAAAACATCATAAACCACAACGTCCATGGAGCTTATTATTCCGTTCAATAGAAGCAAGAATCTGATCTGCGTTTCGATTTATTTGGCCACCATAGTTCTCGGATAGGAACAAAAAGGCTTTCATTATTATGTATAAATAAATAATAATCGCGTAATAAGAATTTTTCTAGTAATTAAGGATTTTAGTACCCCAAAAACTACAGAGATATCGTTTTTTTTTTATTTTTATATAATGTTAATCTTTGTATTATTTTCTTTCGATTGCTAATCACTTGTGCATGTCGGAAAGTTAGAAGTTGAATAAACTTCATTTGAAAACTAATTAGGCAATTCAGCCACGTCCCTTTTTAAGAAAAAAAAGCGTTTTGATAAAAAAATCCATTTTGTAAAGATAAATACTAACATAAAAAAAAGAATGTGTAATATATAAAAAGCAGAATATTACCGAGAAAGTACAATACAATCATTTTTTTTCTCTTTGTGAAATGTGTGCATTTAAATTTTTTGAATTAAGGCATTTTATATTAAAAATTTTACGATTTCAGTTTTTATTTCTGATATGCTTTTCATACAATATTATAAGAAAAAAAAACTAAAATTTCTGTCGTGACAGAAAAAAAGAATTAAAAACATTTTTCTTGAATTTTCTTGTGCAATTAATACTCTCTAAAAATTGATCATTTATAAAAATGTATGGGTTGAAAAAATATAAAAATACAATTATTTTAAAGAAGAATGTATAATATCTTAAAGTAGCATTTTAAGTTTATTCAAACTTAGTACAAATACTTTTCCAGAATTATAAACTTTAAATTGGTTTTTCTCAGCAGTTTGTGTTTTTCGAAACATTAGTGCATTGAAAATGCTAGTTCTTCCACAATTATTTACCAATCACTTACATTTTTTCCTGTGTGTTATAAATAAAGCATTCAATAAATATAGAGATATTATTTGCTGTAAACTGAATATTTTTTTTAAATTAAAATGCAAGCGATATTGATTTTTTCTTTGATTTTTAGCATGCATATCAACATTTTGTTTTTTTTCTCGAAAACGAATTAAGTTATTGTGTACAATCGATCCCTAAAGTTGCTTAGAACATCCATAATAATATTACAAAAAATTGTCAGGTCAAAAAATTAATATTTACAGAAGGAGTAGAAATTAAAAATTTCCAAATTTTCTTAAAAAAAATTTAATTTATAAAATTGTGTGAATGATATGTGAAAAATTTCATCTCGTATCATTTTCTTGAATAGAAACATTAGATAAAATGCTAAAATATAATTTTTAAATACATAAATAAAGAAAGTTGTTTAAAGGCTACCAAGTCACCTTAAATGAAGAGCAGTAAAATTTCCATATAACGACCATCTATATTGTTAATTACTCTATTTTGTCAACTTTTTTTGGAACCAAGAACGTCTTACTATTTTCCCCGTAAAATAATCTCTAATGAGTGAAGTGTATTTTCTATTTAACGAACTTTTTCTCTTAGAGTTTGATATATCTCTCCTCCGCCTATTTTTTAAATTTTTCAAAAAAAATTTCAAATTATTCACTCTTTTAGCATATTTTATGGTGAGCAATGTCCTTGAACTGGTTTTACCAGTTGCCTAACTTACCTACAGCAATGAAATTGCCGTAGTTTCTCAAGCAAAAAACTTAAGTAAAATTAACAGATTATATCATAGATTAAATTTAAGGTATCCGACTACGTTCGGAACCGTGATTTTCAAAAGCGCATAAATGGATAATTTTCATGATATTTAGTGTCAATTAGATTAGAATGTATGCATAAATTTGTTTTAAGGACATTTTGAGAAAAAAAATTATTTAAATACAATATTTTGGCAAAAAATTAACTTAGAATAATCTTTTTGCCATATGTTCTCCTTTTGTGAAAAATGCTTCTATTATAATAATATTTTGCCTGTATACAGCTCAGACCTCTGTTCAGAGGCTCAACTAGAATTTTTGAAATATATAACTTAGAAGTGGGTTTATTCATATTTTACGACAACAGAGGAGAGCAATTTTTTTTAAAAAAAAGCCAATAATTATTTCAATTGGTGGTAACTCTAAAAATAATGTGAATTTTTTCAAAAAATTCTAGTTGAGCCTCTTTAGCTATATACAGGCAAAATATTATTGCAATAGACCCATTTTTCGCAAAAGGAGAACATTTGGAAAAAATATTATTCTAAGTTAATTTTTTGCCAAAATATTATATTCAAATAATTTTTTTTTGTCAAAATGTCCTTAAAACAGTTTTATGTATGTATTCTAATCTGAGTGACACTAAATATGATGAAAATTAAACATTTATGCGCTTTTTTAAAATCACGGTTCCGAACGTAGTCGGATACCTTAATGACACATATGGTAGTGTATGCTTAAAATTACTGGTTATAAAATAATGTATGTTCAAAGTTACTTGTAGGCTTTGAATTAGACAAAATGTCATTAAAAATTAATTAATTTTTTAGAAGTTATTTTTTAAAGTTTGAAATACTGTGTATTACTGGACAATGTTTTCTTGTTCTCTCTTGCGGATTTCTTTTTAATGGGTAAGATATATAAAATGAATACATATTAATTTTCAAAATGTGTGAATAAAATTAATATTTCTAAATAATAGGAAGTGCTTATGAATTTAAAATTTGTTTTATGTGGTCTCTCTAAAGCATATTAATAGATGAATATCTGTTTAATGAATTTTCCATGTAACAAATTTTTTCGGGGTTTAGCGACCACGTTAAATAGAGATCCGACCAGTAGCACACACACATAAATTTTTCAAGGGAGGGGGGGTCTAAGGTTGAAAGTCCACCACTCTTGTGTGTATCAGGCTACTTTTGTTTTAGCCGTTTATCGGGAACAAAAACAGCAAAAAGATAATTATTGAATAAATAAGCAGTATTAGTTAGTAATATTAATAATTAAAATAACAAATAATTAAATCTTACGTACTATATATTTAGAATTACAATTAATTTTGGGAAAACAATCAAAGGCTTTGGGGGGTCCTGACCCCTAGGACCCCCGCCCTTGTGCGTCACTGGATCCGACTGTACATTATTTTTCTTATAGAAGACCTGTTCTTGTATTATTGGTTCTAAATAATCAAATGAAAATAATTTCTTAATGTAAAATAACTAAGATTCATAGAACAATAACATATAAAATGTAACGATTGTAATAATTTGCTAATATTTTTATAGCTTTATTTATAGCTTAGATGTGATTCTGATCCGTTTATTAACCGTACTGTCACGCTGGAGTAATAATAATAAGAAAAAAAAGACCAATCTTAACACAATAACAACCGAAAACTAATCTTTACGATTTTCTATCCCCATCTTAGTGTTCTGCTTCACCATTCACGGCATATACGTGCCTGTCGCGAGAACGATCATGGACTTGGAGCCTATAAGCCGAAAAGGGAGGACTAAAACTAATGATGCCGATTTTTCCTTTTCGTGATAACTATTTATTGTGCATCCTATATTCTCAATCTCTTTTCTAATGTTGTGGGAAGGGAAGACATACTCAGCCAAACCTCCCCGCTATCACCGTCAGACAAGCCAATACAGCGCCGTCTGACGGGGGTTTCACCATTCACTGCCATTGAAGTCCCGAGTTGAGTCGGGAGCGCGGGCTTTTCTCCTGGTGTCTTGATACAGAGCGCGCCAACAGGAAAGGTGTTCCAGGACAATTGAGTTTGGAAAAAAAGGACAAATTTCCGGAGAGGGGAAAAATTCCCCTAGAGACATCGCGATAAGATTCTAAATCTTGTAAGTTTTCTTATTTAATAACTAAGTAAAAGATGAGTTAATTCCACTTTTTTTGTTTACGCCTGGTTCGAACCTCGTGTTCTTTGGAACAAAAACAGAGCGCAAAAGCGCTGAATAAACCAGGTTTCTTTTTGAAAAAAAGCCCATATTTGATGTGCTAAAGCATGCAGCGCAAAGGCTACTATGGGTGCTGCCGTCTTTTACGAATGTATTGGGTCTTCGCCCTTATTACAAGTAAGTCTAAATTTTTATATTTCTGTGCATCCATTTCTCCTATATGATGCAAAAAAACTAGAGTCCTTTTTGAAATCAAATCTAATTATTATATTTATAAAAAATTAAATAGGCCAATATAGGTGAATTGTATTAAAAAATCGAATCTGTAGGAATGCGAACAATGGGACAGTTAGTAAGAAAATAACTATTAAAACATTATCCCTTCTGATATGTCAAATAAAATTAACAAAAGTAAAAATAAAATTTATTGAGCTGTGAGATTAATTTAAAAGTATATATATATATATTAAGTAGTTTTTCTCTGAATTGGAATAACATTTTTTTTAAAATTTAGATGAATATTATTTTTCACAAAATATATACTTTGAAAAAGTATGTAAAATGCACACATTTTAAACATTAAACTTTATTTTTTTTTATTTTCAAAGGTATATTAATATAAAATTTAAAACAAAGGAGATGCTTACGATCGTGAAAAACATTTTTGTAATAGTGCTTCAAGTATAAAAACTTTTTTATTTTCAATTTCTGAAATTTAATTATACTACATAAACTTTAATATCTTAATTTCAGAAAAGTTTTGATTTAAACTCAAGTTTAACTTAGGTTAATATTTGAACTGAAAAAACAGAAAGATTTATTTATGCAGTTTCTGTTAGTTTTTTTTTTCTTAAGCATCATATTTTACTCACCTAACAAATAAATTGATTTGAATATTGCGAGTTGTTTAAAATTTCCTTCAAATAAGGAAATATATAAAATCCATAGTATGTTAATAATTTATTTAAAACTTTTTATAGAATTCGCCGTCTTGAAAAATACTAAGAATGAAATAATATACAAGTTTATTTGTAAGAGAGAGTTTATACTATAGTATTAGAAGTAATACGGTTTTCAATTGAAGTTTTTTTTTTGTAATGAAATATTTGAATCTGGTTTTTTTGTATCATAATAATGAGAGTAAAATGCTCTATGCTTTAGAAACTGTGTTCAATATCAAGAATTAATGATGATATACTCTGTTATACAAAAAATTAAAAAGATATATAACTTTTTCATTGTTAAAGTAACTTTAATTAGCTTAACCCCACAAGGTTTAAAATCAGTTATTTTAGTATTTATAAGCAAAAACATTATTCATTATTGAACCACTTGAGTATTTCGCATACGTTCATTCAAATTTTCATTTCTACTTCTTATTGGTAAATATCTCGTACTGAGAACGAAGAGATAAAGTGGATGTTTTAATACCTAGTTATCTAAATATTTTCAGGCTCTTACGGAATATTTACAGCATAACATAACTTTAAAAAATAAATAAGAAAATGATATATTTTCTTGCAGTTTAATTTTGGAAATTCCTTTAAATGCCTTTCAAATAATTTTAAAAGGCTTTTTAAAAGAAAAAATAGGTACTGTACAATAAATTATAACTTAATCTCAATTTAAGATTTAGAATCTGTCTCCATCATTACGATGGGGAGCCGGAATTGAAATCTCGATTCTTGTTCGGATATTCGGGTGTATTAAGAAAATAAATCGTATGATATTTATTTTATATGGTTCAAATTAAGCTATTATTTTAGCGTGAATGTAAAGTTCGAACTTTTTAACTCAAAGGTATTAAAAAAGTAAACGTTATTTCTTTCGATAAAGAATGGAACGTAGCGTTGCGTATTACGGCTTTTGTATTACAAACATTCGAGGCCACTACAATTTAATTTAGTGTATGGTTACTACAATTATCGCTTTTGTAAGCAGTATGTCTAAATGTAAAAAAAATAAATATATTTATAAATTATTTTATGTAAGTGTGATGCTGTTGTATCCACGTTAAGAGACGATTATAGTAATTTTTATTTAAAAAGAACATTCAATACAGTTTTGTATCCCTGAAGATTAAGAGAGATATATAACGAAATTATTGCTGTTTTTTTTCCAAGAAATAGCTATACCATGCATCCTTATTTGAATTTTTTAAATTTAAAATACTTGATGAGGCAAAGCAATTAGGTTTTTTTAATTGAATATTTCAAAGAAAATCATTTTAATCAAACTTAATTGTCTTAATAAAAGAAAAAGATTCTTGATAAAAATGATTAGTATCAATATTATTATACTTTTTCATAATTTTATTTGATGAAAAAACGCTCCTTGTAAAGATTATTAGACCATATATATTATTAATGTTCGTGTTTAAAAAATTATTATTATACTCGTGTACATATAATACTAAGGAAAACTAAAAAACCGGAAGAAAATGTGTGGCTTCTAACTCTAATTCAGTTTTCCATAACAATTCATCATTTAATGGTTTTGTTGATTGTGAAACTTTCTATGTATTACCTGTGTATATTTTAATTTTTATGCCTCCTCATGTAATAAATGTAAAGAAAATAATAGTATTTTCCCTTCCACACAAAACCTTCGGAAATGCAACTTAAAAGCAGGCATTAAATAAATATTTACTGCTTAACCGTCCCTTTAGCATTCAGTTTAAGATCGAAACTTAATTAATCTTAGGTATAGGTATTGCTATTTAATGTTGAAAATCAATTTTTTAAAGGAAACGATCACTGAATCAAATAAAAACCCTACAAAAAGTATTGATTAATTCTATTTGTACATTTTTTTCCGCGGTAAAAAGCGTTATCTGGTATGGATTTAAAAAAAAGTTCTCTAATATATAGATATCATTTACAGAAAAAATATATACACGCAATTAAAAGCATGTAAATGCTTATCATGTAACTGTTAATACCATCAATATTTCATCTCTGTATATTTTAAATTCTTACTTTAATTAAAGTGGGAACATTTGCATAGTTTAGAAAGTCGATTAGTTTTTTTTTTCTTTTCCAAGTTTATTTCTTCAAAAAGTTAGTTAATTTCCAGATAAATGGGAAACATGATTTCAGTTATTTCCCACGATAGTAGTGCTACGTTAAGTACAAGATGATTTCGTTCAAATATTAAGTGAAATATATTTTTATATCAGTTTTGAGATGAGTCAGTTCAAATAGTTCGACTAAAAAAAGAAGAGAAATTATAAAAAAGTATACACATATTTAAAATATTAATTTCATTTAAGGAGTGATTGTAAGTAATCTACGTAAAGGAAGTTTGATTCGACTATGTTAAAGTAGCGATTAGGTAATACGTTTCTTAGTTGGAATGGATCAAGTGTTTAAAGTTTGACTTACCATATGTTACGCTAAATAACGGAGGCTGCTGCATGTTATGGAGAACTGGATGTTAAAGTCGTTACGTGCAGTGGTTTGAAAGTTTGATTATAGAAGGATCACCTCATTTGTTGTACCGCTCATCATACCAAGCCTCGAAATTACAAGGTTCACGTCGTGTAATATGTTTTGTAGCTGTAAAAAGACATTGGTTAAAAATTCAAATACGCTCGGCAAAAGGTTTATGCAATTCGAATTCAGGTATATAGAAAGACATTTTTCGATAATCTAATAGCAAGATAAGCTAAAATAATGAACATTGATCATGTTTCAAAGAAATAGTTATTTGCTAGTCTGTGTAAAAAAGTATGAAAGTATATAACATTCTTTTGAGTTCATTATAAGAAAACTTACATTTAAAACTAATTTATTTACTCATATCGACTTACATTTTGAAAATATTAACAAGTGCTAAACTTTTGTTCTCTATCCTAATGAAGGTTTTCGGTGAAATAAAGAAGTTTGTTTTTTAGTCATTTGACAAAGAGCAAAGACAGTGTCTTGGTACAAGCAAATGAAATCATGAAACATTTCACAATAAAAAACCTTTTTTGAAAATTTCGTTTTGGAGTAAAGTTTAAGAAGTAATAATATACTAAATGTTCCCCCGAAAAAAAAGGAATAATGAAATGCGTATAAATATATCCATAAAGTTTTTATAAATTAACACTAGAACGTCCATTGGTGTCAATTTGACACCGGAGCTTGTTCAGTTTGTTCTCTTTTCCGCATTTTTGTAAGGAGTTTGAAAAATTTTCGTGATTTTTAATAATTTTCCATGGTAGTTACACAGGGAAAGTTTTGTGGTTCTAGATTAATTAGGAGAAATTTTTCAACTAAATATACCTAGAACGTCCGCTGGTGTAATTTTGTCACTAAGGCAACTTATAATCATAAATAGCTGGCGTTCATCATTACCATTAGTAAAACAAACTTCCCAAAGTACTATCGCACATTTGTTTGACCTTAAATGTATTTCTATTGAGTTAACAGCGGAAGCGAATCTATTTTTCCAAAAATTGCTGTGTCTAAGTGTTTCGTTACATAGCATTTGGTTATCTGCTCATAAAAAAATTGATTCTATTTTCGAACTTTGTACAGAGCAGACACCTTGAAACGATGGCTCGTAGAAAAGGTCTAAGCCCTGATGAAATTACTAATTTATTGCGAGTGATTTCTGAGAATGAATCGGGTGTTGGTGAACTATCTTGCTGTAATTTAGATTCCGATGAAGACATAAAATTGAGTGAAATTGTCTGCAAAGAATCTGAAGAAATTTCCAATGCAATTCATACTATTACAGTAAATCCTGATATGTATGATATAGTGCTAAGGATGGCACAGAATTGATACCACCTAATGGTAATGTCGCTGGCAAATTTACGACTCCAAATGCTTTGCGACAAAGCAGCGATCCAACAAGCTTCACGAAACAAAATGTCAACGTCAGTTTTTTATGATATAAGGGTCATAAAATATGTTAATTGCATGGAATTATATTAAAAAGTCTTAAAACTAAACCCTACTGAGAAGTAGTCCTACAATTGTTTAGTTATTGCAATTACTTTATACATTTTATATATCACAGTGTCGAAATGACAATGACGGACATTTAAGGGTAAACGAAATCCCGGACGTTCTAGCGTTAAATTGCTGTTTATATCTGTAAAATATACATAAACAGATTGAGAATGAAGCATATGTTTCATTGTATGTAAGTGTCTATATACCGTAGTCTTCAATGAATCTTTAATAAAAAATATTATTAATGATTCATTTAAAGTTATTTGAACGCAGTTGTTTGATAAAATTCGAAGCCGTATCATGTTTAATCTTTCTGTGACGAAAAGTGCTGAGGGTAAGGTATCGTTCTGTGTGAGTGATTTAGCCAACTCAGCGTACTTACTTTCGGGAATATCTTGACAGAAGTAATTTTTCACTGTATTACTCAATAAGGACGTGATACACAAAAACATTTCAAATACTAATTACTTGTGGATTATTAAATATTATTCTTCAAATTACAGATGTGCAGGATTTACAGTGAGAAAAAAATATCATTTAAGCTCAACCCCCTTAATTATGAATAGGTCAACAAAACAGCCTAAGGAATTTATTTAATAAATATATTTTAATTATTTGTTTTGATCGAAATTAACCTATATTGATCTGAATGATAAATTACTTATAAATAGATGCATGATTACGCATATTAATATCTAAATCATAAAAATCTATTTAGAAAATTTCTCTTTTACCACGTTGCATGAATTGACAATAATTGTTTTTCAAACCATAGTAATTTAGTCCTGAAAAATTGATTCTCAATCGGAAAAGTTTTCAACTATTCTTTCAAATAACTAGTGCATAATTTTACCAATGATTCGCATAGACTCGTTCAAAGTGATAATCAAATTTATTAGAAATGACCAGGTATGCTCTTTGAAATCCTTTTAAGCTTTAATGTCTTTCCATTTTTTTCATTCAAAAGAAATTTAAAGTATTTTATAAAAATTGCTTTGAATTATGCTACTCGATTAATTAACGATTGTATGATTGAATAGATAAAAAATAAAAATAGGCCCACAATTCATGTTTTCGCTTCTGGAAAAAAATATATAAATCAACTATAAACTGCTTTTCTGTATAGTGCATTTGATTATATATATATATATATACGTGTGTATGTGTATAACTATATTTATTTATTTATGTATATAAATATACTTCCAACTCGTTTTTTTACACGATGGATATGTTCCTTAGAGAATCTAGCATAAAGACTTGCAAAAAAATACATGCGACTTATGGTAAATTTGGGAATATGTTCCACAACTTTCAGAAAAGGTGCAATATGATAAAGCTTTAAATATTTTCCCATAAAACCATGCTAAAAAGTAATAAGGAAATTTATGTTACATATTTATTAAACAAAAAAAAATTCATTCTTCTTACAAAAAATATTTTAATTAACTTATAGTGAGATTCATTCTGTAAGTACTTACAACATATAAAAATTCAAATTGAAATTAGGAATAAAACTACTAACTAACAACTATCCATCGCTACTTGATAATAAGCGTGCACGTTTATTACGAAATGTATCAAAAAGGTTATCTTCAGTAGATGTGTCAGATATGTCAAGCGCAACTGTCGGCTATGATTCAAAAGAAGAACTTTATTTATTTTTTAAGGCCGCTGTTGTTTTTTGTGAGCTATAAAATAAAGAAGTTGCGGTTGTTTTTTGATTTCACAAGTTGCTTATATATAATTCTTAATATTCTGCTACACAAAACTTGAAATTACGTTGCAATTTTAATGCATACAGTATGTCCGGATTCGAGCTAGAACAAAAAAAATTCGTGTAATAACGTATATTGGTGAATCGTGTTACTTCAAAATCGTGTAAAAAATAGTTGAGAATATATATGTTTGGTTATATTTTATGATTATTTCTTTGTTTATTCTTCTTTTTAATTATAATCTTTTCTTGACCATTAAATATTTTAGTTCTTATTTTACGAGTATAATACTTATTATTTGCAAGAGCCTGATTTTAAGCAAGCGTTTACCTTAAGCACTCGTTTAACCTTAAGTTATCGTGATTGGAAATGAAAGTGTTGCTCAGCGCAGTTTAAGATCAGATACTCATAAAAGAGTCTTCAAAAAGCCTGTCTGAATCAATATACGAGCTACGAATACAAATTCTTTTATAAATTCTCATGACAAGTACGTCTCGTTCATCCGCGTTGAGGTAATTCTCTTTCTGAGTTTTTTGCATAGTATTATTTGTAAGAATTCAGTAAGATGTTATAGTGGAACACACATCAAACTTTTTAGAGATGCTATTCGGTTCTCTTTCTAACTTTTGAATCGTGTGTGAGAGTATTTTTTCCTATCCGCTTCCGTCTTATTCATTATTCATACAGGGACCATTGTCAATCGGTTGGTAAAGGAACTTCCTTCTAGTGGGTCGCAAGCTCGGTTCGTCGAGTGGGATAATAGGCGACTGCTGCATGTTAAATCGAACTGATTCACGATAGCGATACTATGAAGTACAATGTTGAATTTGTTAGGAAGAAAAGCTGTTTTCCCGTCAATTGTGGTAAAAAAATACGAGGGATTTTATCCAAATCTCTTTGTGCGTACCTCTACTTAGACAACGGTCAACAGAAAATAGTCAAAATAAATATTCACATCCATTTATTCATATTAAAAAATTACTTTTGAATCTAAGAAATTACAGTGATACCCCGAACTAACGCGATAGGTGGGACCCAGTGATATCCACATAAGTTAGGATATAATTTCACTTATAAATACATTAAATTATTTTTAGTTGGGGCCGAAGATGAAAGAATATAAGAATTTAGAAGACAAATATTTAATAAAATCTTAGATAACACAAGTACACAATTGCAAACCGAAGTTATTTTAATGTAAAAGATTTCATAAAATCTTACAAAATAGTCTGCCAGCTGAAATATTTTTTTCTCCCGCAAAATTCCCTCGTAGCACGCTAATAGTTTTTTATTCCTTGTTTTGATTAAAAAAACGTTCTTCGTTGGAGTCTATATTTTTTAAAATTTGTAACCCTTTTTTCTTTTAAAGTGAAACTTTCTGTCAAGTTTCCAACACCATCATTCGATCTCCTGATTGAACTGGGTCTAAAGACTCAAGTTCTTCGATGTCTTGTTCATGAATTTCTTTGAGTTCATCAATTGTGTAACTATTATATCTGTAATATAATACGCACACTAAATAGACAAGAAATTAATAACGCAATGTAAATTATTATGGTTAAGTGTCGATTCTGCGCGTTACGCCCGAACATGTACAAAAGCTAAACAGAAAGCAGTGAGCGAATAATCGAGTTGTGTAGCTCTAAAACAAAAGATGAATCTACCAGATTCGCTCCGGATTCGCGTAAGTCGAGGTATTACCGTGTAAGGAACGGACCGCTCCGTTCATTGGTGTTTGGGAGTTAGAATAAAGGTGTCGGAAATGCACTCTTCTATAAAGAATAGCAGCAACTACAAGTCAGAAAGGATACTTAATAATTTAAAATGATTCAATAAACACTCTCTTAGAACTCCTTGATTACTTAGATCTGAATTACCGTAATTCCTTTCTCAGCTATTCGACCTCTTTTCGTTATTTTTCAAAAAATAACTTATTAACTAAATTGTAATTTAACAAACACAAATATTAAACAAGCCACTCTCGATTAGCTTTCCCCTACTTTTCGCTAATCACTAACTTCTACCATTTAACTCCTAACCTCTCTCTCTGGCATCTAAAAGTTAATGCTTAAATGTAAGCCTTCATTTACATAAGCCACGTCTTCTTCTTCGGGAGAAAGTTTTCAATCGAACGACATTTAAAAGAAGTAAATTTCCCCAAGAGGATTAGTTAGAGGTTCACGGATAGACCAGTTACAACTGTACTTATTTTTATTTTTATTCTATGTAAAATTGTAATTAAATACTTCATGCAATTGTATATATATATTTGTATATATAAATTGTACATTAGTTGAAAGTATAAAAATCAACAAATGCAAAAGGTGTGTGTGTTTGTTCGAAATAATCGATCAAGATTCAGAATTAAGTTTTTATGAAATTACTTAACATCAAAGTGGTTAACTGAAAGGAACGGAAATGTAGAATTTTCCTTATAGTTTTGAGTTCAAATTCCAAAGAATTTTTTATTTTAATTCGTGCAAAAAAATATAAACTTAACTAACCTTATACTTGTTGATGTACAAGGTGGTTTAAAATACGAGAAACCGAACACGCTCATTCGAAAATGTGCATCTAACGAATACATAATGCTTAAAGAAAATGGCTGATTTTCTTACAAAATATAACAATTTAATTGTATTTTTCGGTTATTAAGTTTTTAATTCCATAAATATCCGAATAATATTCGTTTCAAAGTCGAGCCTTACGTGTAGTTACTTATTTGTGTATGAGCTAAAACAAAGATCGTAACTATTTTCCAAAGCAGTAAAATTTTACTAATGAACTGAATTAATGAATTGTTCTAACAAGTGAAAATAAATTTTTGTATACATTAAAACTTGTTCCGGAAGTTCTTGTGTTTCTTTTGCTTTAATAAAATCCAATAAACAGTGTGTATGTTATTTAATTCGAAATCTAATCAATTTGAAGGTGGTGAAATTAATTAAATTCTTTTCAATATATGTAGACATTAAAAGTCTTAAAGCAGTTTTAAACCTATTAAAGTATAATTAAATTATGTACATAAAAGTTTGAATTTCTTCCCATTTCAATGTAAAAGACCTTATTTACTTACAATACGTAAAAATAAGGACATAAAATATTTGATAAAATAAATTTAAGTCAACAAATTTATTGTTTAACTAATTTTAATGTAATAAGCTAATCATTGTTTTATTTAAATGATGGTAAGAAAAATTCATTTTTCGGTTGCACGATCATTTTTCGTAGGAAAAAATCAGGTTATCTAATGTGTTTTGTGGTACAAATAAGAAATAAATTTACCTGGAAATCATTTAAAAAGAAACGAATGATTCAAGAAAGTTTAAAAATAATTGTTTATCGTAATTCAAGGAACCCTTCTTTAATAATTAATATTCAATATACACGTACAATTTTTGTGGATTATGAAATGAAATTCAAATACTATATGTAACTATATGTTATAAGCATACGCTAATGATTTCTTAAATAATTTATTAATCAATAGTGAATACAAAAAGATTTAAAAAACGATAATTTCATATGAATTTGACATCATTCTAAGGATGAGTAATTAGAAAAAATAACAAGTTAAAGGCATGATTGACATGATTTCTTCGTTTTCGGATTTTAGACGGATAAGATACTTTTGTCACACATGCACATGCATTAATGGCAAATTACAAATTGCACTATTAAGTAATTTGAAATATTACTTTTAATGTAGTAATATAGTTATTTCATTGCCGTAAATGTTACACTTTTAGAAGTATTTGCAGCATTTCTCATATAATTATCAAGCACATACTGTTAGAAATTATAATAAAAGCCGTATGAGAAACAAATTAAGAGCAGTAGTTTTGAAAACCTCTTACAATATATAATTCTAGCTAGTATACCCATTCTTTGCACGGGTGAATTGAAAAATTAAACAATACAGATTGAAGGATGAAGAAGTTTTTAATGAGTTAATTTTGTTTGAATCGCAAATTAAACAAGGGAAAAAAAGCTTTTTGCATATCTCAGCTTAAAAAAGCCATATTTCTTAAATTTTAAATCGGTAGGTCTAATAGCTGATAAAAAGGATGTTTTTTATTTATATCGCCTCCGTAACTCCCTTGTGGGTCAATTTCTGAAAACACCTTTCTAAGCTGATCTCTGATCTGCTAAAGTGGCATATTGTTGCAAATTTTGTGTAAATAATGCTTAAAATAGTGTAAATAATTTATATATGGCTGTTTAATACGTTAATATTACTTTTTGTTGTATTTATTTTATGCTAAAATTGTAATATTAGCAAGCAACGTCGTTCCTTACATTATTATGGCGATTCAATAGAAACATAATGCAATATTGGTGATAGAGCCAAGTTGACATCATTTTTGGCCGTTTGTCATGTCATCATGTTGGCCATTTGTCGATTGAAGTTAATGTGCTGTAGCGCCACCTGTTGTGGAGCTTCAACAAAGAGGATAGCAAAAAATCCTTCCCCACACAAAAAAAAATACATGTACATGCCAATTTTCATAGAAATCGGTTGAATAGTGTTGGTTGAAGGGAAATTATTCCTTATTTACAAACATCCGTCTCTCTCTCTCTCTCTCTCTCTCTCTATATATATATATATATATATATAGATTTTAAACCAAAATAGTTGTTCCAAGATCTATATTAACTTCGTTTGATTCTTTTCATAACATGCCACGTTCTTGATAAATAAGTAAGTACTAAGCAAATCTTGGTACATTCCTCAAAAAAGTAAAAATTGTTGCTTCCTGTATAATATGAAACAAAATGTCAATTAAATATAAATATAGTGTTTAAAACTGAAGTATTAAAGAAGTATAAAGCAGCATTTCAGATTTTTCAAGTTTAAAGTCAGAAATCGACCGTTAAAATTCAAATTCAGGGAAGTAGCAAGTTACTGGATCGAAACTGCAAAATATTCCTGTTGCGACAGCTGATAGTAACGAAGAAAGTGTTGAATTTGCTTTTCATTTTTGCTTCCTCTCCAACATTTTCTTCAAGAATTTCTCTTTGGTTACGTTGCAACTCAATACAATAAAAAAAAAAGAACTTCAAACTCCTTTCCATCATTTTTCTAAATCAAAAACATACCATAGAATTTTAATCCTGCAACAGTAATGGAAGAATATGATGAAAACCAGTTTTTATTGTTCAATAAAAACCACTTTTAAATTTTTTTTCAATTTCCTAATATTATTCATTATACTCATTGTCATTCATTATACTCATTGTCATGCGCGAATAGCGTTACAATAGGTTCATTATGTTTAATTTTAAAATTATTAATTATTAAGCTAATTTAACATAAATATATTGGATTTACTTCGAAAAAAAATTGGTGATATTTTAGATTCTTGATAAATGCTGAATATATATATATATATATATATATATGTATATATATATATATATATATATATATATATATATATGTATATATATATATATGTATATATATATATATGTATATATATATATATATATATATATGTATATATATATATATATATATATATATATATATATATATATATATATATATATATATATATATATCTTCAATAAGATTTAAATTTTTAAGAACTAATCTTTTAATATTTAAAGATATTTCTTCAACTGAATTTTCTTCACTAATGTTTACTCTATCCCCAGTTAAATAGGCATAATATATAGGGGAAGTAGTCTCTTTAAGACAGCATTTAGTCCTCGAATCATAATTCTTCTACTAAGAGAGTATATTACAATGTATTAATGTAATACTGGCGCTGTATGTATAAATATACTCTGTCATTCACTTCGTTGCTATTTTCCTGTCTATTGTTTAGATTTAGGTTAGAACTATAATATAAAATAATCTTGTAAATTATTAATGGTGATGACGATATATGTATATACATATATGTAATTTTTAGATGAATTTCCAGGAATTAAAGGGATAGGAACTATATAAGATTTCAGCAAATACAATTTCACATTTGCTTGAATAAAAACAATTATTAGAAACCTCTAAGATACTGATTAATTTATAATGAATTTTATAAGGATTTTTGTGGAAGGGAATTTATTTCCTTTACTTATTGTTTCTCGAATTTTAAAAAAAATTGTTTATGTCCTTATTTTCATTGAATATTGTAATTAGCCTTTATGTTGTGATCGTCATTAGATCTTTGTACATCCAAATTACTTTCAAAATGGCTTGAAGGCATTCTTTTCGAAGAAAAATTAAAGTTTATTCCGATTGAAATAGTTCACTCACATAAGCTAAGAACATAAATGTATGCCTTGTACTGTAGTCTTATCGTCGTCAAATATGAAATTTTATTTTACTTTTCTAAATATTCTTTATTCAGCTTAAGATTGTAAGCTTTTCCTTGTGTTATGTGGAATTTATACAATTGGCTTCCAGCTTTATGATGATATATCATATAATGCTTCAATTATGATTGCAGATTTAGTCTTTTAAGAAATGCAGGTGCTCCTAATGACTCAGATAAAATTTTAACTGAAGCCTCAGGATGTCATTTAAAACCTTTGCAAGAGCTTAAAATACAAAACAGTAAACGTTGTTGAGAATTTAAAAATATTCTATTTTCTTTTCTTTTTTTCAATTACCTTCCAAATAATGATACATTAATTGTATTCAATGGGTATTAAGCACAATTATACTTAAATCGCTACACAAATCTTCAATATACCATTGAACAAAAGTATTCTATGTCAAGAAGCCACCTAGTTTGTAGTATTCTTTTTTTAGTACAAGTATCATTCACTTTCCTTTATTGCTTCTTTCATCAAGAAGATGAATTTATTGATTTAAGAAACCGAAACTTTTTAAGAAACTAGATGCAACGATTTAGGTGACATTGCAAGAAATTTAGAGGAGAGAAATGAGAGCAAGAAGGAGTTTTAAGTGGTAGTGAAGGTAAAAGTTTTATAGAAAATTTTGTTCAATCTCAAATTTTTCTGTGCATGAAGACTCACAAATGTATGTTTCTTAATTCATCTGAAGGTTCGCCTTTAACATAAAAAAGTATCTGTATATATTTTATATACTTATGCGTTTTATCTCAATCATAGGTTATTGAGATGATTTTGGCCTGTACAGAAAAAGATAAATTGAATTAATTATATAAATTCATTTTTTTACATATATTAAATGTGACAATCAGGCATTCGAGTATAATTTCGGTACCAAGTTATAAAACTACAAATAATTTTCTAATTCATTGTTTACTTAATTATGTAATTGTTTTATGTTAAGTGTCTTACATAATTACTGTTCATATTTTTTATTTGATTTAAATGAAAAGACCGAAGACATAATTCATTTATGAAAAGCTTACGCGATAATTCTATGCTGTTTGTGACAAGAAACTCCATAATTACTCATTCGCTCACTATGCTGTTTATGAATAGTTAAAAATACATCTCTTTATCTCTAGATTGTGTGTGTTTCAATATATCTCAATAAATTTGACTCAATTAGGAAAACATTAGAGCAAATTAAACATATATGTACCTATATTACAACCATCTATTTATTTACCCAAAACACAGATAAAAGCTTTCTTCACAAACGTATTGCAAAAGTAAGACACAAACTTCTTATTTAAAAACATATGTAAGTTGTCTTCATAGTTACCCTTAATTATATATCCTTATAGATTTAAATATTTAAAATATTGTATACCCTTATAATTTTTTTAAAAAATTAACGAATTTTCAAACAATACTCTATTTTTTTCAGAATTTTATTTCATTTTTTTTTGAAATATTAAGGCTAAATAATATGCAAGGAGTGAGTAATTTAATTTTTTAAGTAGTTTTGTCCATATTTATTTAAAAAGTTATTACAATGAAGAAGCAGTCATTCAAAATCGTATATAGTTATGATGAACACATATGCGTATGCCTTTATAAATTTTAATAATGAGAGGACCTGAATTTAGGCTATGATTATTTCAAACACCGAACATAACTTTAATAAGCAGTACTGAAAAGATCTTTTATATCATATTTTGACATTGCACGCATTACATTTAAAACATAACATTTTCTACGCAAGAGTTGATATGATACGTTATGCTTTAATCATTATATTGAGTAGAAAATATTCATTAATTTGTACTCTGTAAATGGAAAGATAAACACGCTGAGTAATGCAGGTACAATTCTGATTTACTATGATTAATAAATATGTACTCTTTCACGTTTTGTAAGTATATGACAAAGGTGCAATCTTACTAGCTTTTTTTAATTATTGTTCACACAAGAAAGTAAATGAAAAATAAATTTAAAACAAAAATTTTAAAAAATTAGATTTTATGCTATGGAGCTTTATTAAATAATGTTTTAATAGAGAATATTTGAACCATTGTCATCCCTATTAAATGTGTTTACTTATTTTAATCTCCATTTTCCCGATTATTTACTTTATTGCAACACGTGGAATAAATAATATAATTACTATTTTCAAGATAATATGAACATGCATATGCATCTGATGAACTTCGCAAAAAATATAGTAATAAAAATTACATTTCAAATACAAACAACAATTAGTAATTAAAAAAACGTAAGAACATATTTTGTGTCTTCTCTTGAATTTGATTACGTAGACTTATCTTTAGCAGAAATCAATTACATAAATAAAATAAGATATTAAATTATTAAACCATCACAATATCGTTGTAATACTGTAAGAATGTTTAATACTATTATCTTTGAACTAAGTAAACTAAGCACATTATCTGTCTCACAGCATTCATTAATATCAATAAAATAATAATAATTTCTCATATTCTTGTAAATATAAGTAATAAGTAAATTTTCTCGAGGGAAAGAATTATAGCCGTAAAATTAGTTTTGTTTCTTACATATTTTAGATTCCTTGATAGTTAAACTGATCGTTAAATTCTTTTAGATAATTCAGTTTTAGGTTTAAACATACGTATTTCTCAGATTAATGTTTTGAACTAGATAAAAATATATTTATCCTTCTCATCTTAGCTCAGTTAGAACATATCGTAGCAAATATTAGATTTTTTTTTTTTCTTTTAGAGACAATGCATTGTTTTATTCAATAGTCTTAATTATGTTCTTCATTTTTTTTTAAATTCAAACATTTTTTTCAACAAATTTATTTTGAAGAAGCCAAATCCCCGCAAATAAATTAAATTGTTTCAAAAAGCTTTGCTCACTATCAGCGACAATGATGCACCCAAAACACAATTCTACAAATGTGAAAATCTTGACAGGGAATAATATTCTTCACACAATCGTATCCTTTTTCAAATATTCAGACATTCAAAAATACTCTAAATTTCAAAAAAAGAATATGGTTCCATTTTCTTTATGAGGATATGTTATTTTCCTCTATGGAGAACTTCGATATTTTAATACATATCTGCTTTAAAGTATATACAAAAAATGTTGAATCCAATTGAGGATAGGATGTCTAATTCTATCTCCGTTAAAGACATTCACGTAACTGATTGGAAATTCACTGATTGATTAAAAAATCGATATGTCTATGTAAGTACTGAGATAGACTTAAAAGAAGTACAAGCGGATGTTTATCAAGAAATATCTTGCTTTGTTTCCTAGTTGACAATTGATAAGATTCCAAAATCGATAAGATTCATAAATTTATTTTTTACAGAGTTGTAAAACAATGAAACATTAATGGAGAGAGAGAGAATTATAAAAGTTTTTTTTATTATTCATTAAAGAGAATAGTTTTAGTTATATATTATAAGTATTTAAGACATTCCCAAAAATTATATGTGGGCGCGGTAGTCTAGTGGTCAAGGTAACGGTTCATGACCAGCGTGTCATGAGTTCGAGCCTTGTTCCACTGAAGACCCACTGCGTAGGAGAGCAATTGCCTTTTAAATGTGTCGAGAGCTCAAACGCGCGTCCTCCCGTTGGTGAGGTGTGCTAGTTAAAAAAAGGGTGCCAGCTCAGGTGTCGTCATAAATGCTTGACCATGGTTCAAAATTTTAAGGTCCGTCGCCAAAAAAGGCTGAACAGTGCGACGTGTGTTAATATTCACTCACTCACTAAAAATTGTAGATATCTATATATAGTCAATATTATACACATATCTTACATAGAGAGAGAAAATATGTATGATTTGGCAAAAGTGATAAAAAAAAAGTTTTCTAAAATAATTTTTAACACTGCTGAATAAAAAGGTACAACTGTTAAAAATATATTAAACAACTTTCTTGAATACTATGTTGGTATGTTACGAATAGTCCATTAATTTTACTTTCTAATATAAGCATATTTTTTACCACTCCATTCAAAATTTAAATATAGGATATACGTGAATATGCCTCCAAAATTGTAAGCGTAAAACGCTTGTATGTGAGTGTGGTTGTCTATATTGATTCGTTTTTATCACATGAAAGAATTCAATTTAAAAGATAGTTTATTTATTAGTAAACTTCATTTTCAAAGAAGTAAAAATTTTAAAAAATGTAGCATATGCTGCTTTAGCACATTATTTCAACGTAAAATATTTTTAGCAGTTCTAATTTTCCTGAACTATTTTTAAGGGAATTTTTTGAATCAGTTTAATGTGCTCTAATAATATATTCAGTAATCAGTTACTTTAGAAAATCTTACTGCAATTTTTTTTCAAAAAATTGTAAAATAAATTTTCCTAATTTTTAAAGACAAACTTTTTATTCGGATTCCAAAATTTTTCGAAAATTTACGTACTTTTTGTAAAAATTAAAATATATTAGAAGGATTTCACTTTTAGTTTCATTGTAAATATCTTTTTTTCACTTTAATCATAGTTATTACGTTTTAAAATGAATGTAAAATTAATGTGTTTTCTAAATGTCTCAATAATCAATGAAAATGTGAATTTTATTCATGCATGATTTATTTCTAAAAAAATTACGCAATGAAACATATTTTAAATTCTTTCAGAATTAAATTTTTAACAAGGAAACCGAAACAATAATTATAAATGAGACACATCATTTACCCGTGTAGATTTTTAAAATCATTCTTTCAAGTAATACATGAAATAAGAATTAAATAAAAAGTGTTTAATCACCTCTTGATGTGTTTGAGGCTTGCTGAAATGAACATTGATGTCAGTATCTTTTTAATGACATATTTATCTAAACCACTTTATTTTCAAGCAAAAAAGGTACTATTTAAAAATTATTAGTCAATTTATCTAAATTGCTCTCATTATTTTCAATGCATTTGTGTCGAAGAAAAAAGAAATTGTGCTCATTATTTCGATAAATTTCTAATATAAAAATTATCAAATAAATTTTTTAGAATGAAAATTCTAGACTATGATCATAAAGAAGAAATTTCAATCAAGAAATTAAATATGTATAATACACGTTTATTGTGTTTACAACTTCTTTGAGTATTTCATGACATTAACACATTCCGACGATATTAGTACTTGTTTTCCGCTAAATCTTTACTAATTTTTTGTGAATTATATTTTGTCTTTTTCAAATTTGAATTACTTAAAAATAATTTTTACTAGTTTGATATGATATGTATTGTTGTCAAGGTAGAGTCTAAAGTAACGAGAATTTTTTTTTAAAAATTTAATCGTGAAAATTGTCCAGTTTAAGTACATTTTATTATAATTTATACAGTGATCATAATCGAAATTAGACCACATATTTTGTTGAAATGAAAAATAGCTAGTAATTACAATGTGTTGACACACCAGCAATAGAGAATATTAATTCACAGTTGAAAATGTTGTTAAGGACTTTGTATTCTATGTAACCATACATAACATTGCCAAATTTAGAATTATACCTTTAATGGGTTTAAAATAGTAGGTGTCTCTTTTACCTGTAAATTAAATTCATGGACATCTGAAACAGTTTATTAAACATTGAATGAAAATTTAGAAAACGTTCGTTTTCTGTGAAGTAGGATCAGTGTTATACTTCTAATTATATCTTATAATTTTATTATGAATAAATTCATAAACTGCATTACATATTTCAGAAAAACAAAATCCCCGTGTAAAGAAAATTTCTAGAATTGTGTACAGAAGTAAACTCTAATTTCGCATTACCATGCAAAAATAAATAGCAAATGTCTCGAAGAAATCTTGTGATTTCAATACCTTTACAAATATAAATACACAAGGAATAATTAAAGCTTTCTCTCCTATTAAACAAGTCCATTATACATTATGCAAAGTAGAAATAATCGGGTGAATACTTCACTGTAAAGCGTTTTAATATTTTTGACATTCACTACACCAGTGCAATTCGATTTTAGTTATGGATTTCATAAACTTTAATTATTGGCTAAGATTACAGAAATAACAATCTATCAAACTATGAACTGTCCCGATACAGTGTTCCTAAATTTTAATTGGTCATTTTCTTTCATTCCGAATTTATATTTTGTTAAATCATATTTTGAAGTTAAAGATATCTGATATTTTGTTTCGACATTAAGGGGACTTGGCACCCTTTGAGCAAACTTCTTTATTTACGTATTTAAAAATTATATTTTAACATTTTATACAATGTTTCTATTCAAGAAAATGTTACCAGATGAAAATTTTCATATATTATTCACACAATTTTAAAAATTTAAATTTTTTGAAGAAAATTGGGTAAATTTTAAAATCCTACTCCTTTTGTAAAAATTAATTTTTTGACCTGAAATTTTTTTATAATATTCTTACGGATGTTCTTAACAACTTTAGGGATCAATTTTAGAATAACATCATTCGTTTTCGAGAAAAAAAATAAAATGTTGATATACAGGCTAAAAATCAACGGAAAAGCCAACATGTCTTACATTTTATTTTTTTTTAAAAAAAAGTATTCCGTTTATAGCAAAATGGATCCCTAATTTTATTACATGCTTTATGTTTAACACACAGGAAAAAATTGAAGTGATTGGTAAATAATTGTCGAAGGAGTAGCATTTTGAATGCACTAAGGTTTCGAAAAACACTAACTGAGAAAAACCACTTTAAAGTTTATAATTCTGAAAAAATAATTATTATAACCTTAATTAAACTTAAAATACCACTTTAAGATATTACTTATACGTTTTTCTTTAAAATAATTGCATTTTCATATGTTTTCAACCCACACATTATTATAAATGATCAACTTTTAGAGAGTACTAATTGCACAAGAAAACTCAAGAAAAACTTTAAAAAAAAAAATTTTCTGTCACGACAGAAATTTTAGCTGTTTTTCTTCTTATAATATTAAAATATTACATTTGTATGAAAAATATATCAGGAATAAGAACTGAAATTATAAAAATTATTAATATAAAATGCCTTAATTTAAAAATTTTACATGCACACATTTCACAAGGAAGAAAAATTACATTATTGTATTGCCTCGGAAATATTCTGCTTTTAATACTACACATTCTTTTTTTATAGTTATTATTTCTATTTATAAAATAGATTTTTTTTTATCATAACGCATTTTTAGCTTTTTTTTTTTTTTTCTAAAAGGGGGTGTGGCTGAATTGCCTAATTTGTTTTCAAATGAAGTTTTATTCAACTTCTAACTTTCCGACATGCACAAGTGATATATCAATCGAAGGATAATAATGCAAAGAATAAGATTAAATGAAAATAAAAAAAACGATAGGTTTGTGATTTTTAGGGTACCAAGTCCCCTTAAGCAGATGTATTTTTAAAAGCTGTTAAACATTTTATACATGTAGTAAAAACAAATTCAGCATGAGATAAAATTTTGTGCAGTGAATTCAACATTACTATCTTTTAATTTAGCATTAATGATTTTGAATTCAACAAATAGAAAATAATCTTGATTAAATGATGGAAAAAATTACTTAGGCAAAAGAATGTTCTATGCTTAAAAACTCTGATGTATATTAAAGATTATACTACATGCCAGTGGCGCACATAAATTTTTTCAAGGAAAGGGTTTAAGATCGAAAATCCACCATTCTTGTGTCATTCCTCAATACGCCAAAGATATTCATCCGATTTTGATGATTTCGAGAGCAAAAAGCAGTAAAAAAAAGTATTGAATTAGTAATTTACATTAATTAATAAAAAAATTGATAATGACGAATACTTAATTAAATTTTAAGTACTATATACAAAGGATTATCATCAATCGAAGAAAATATCAAGGGAGAAAGGATCCGGACCCTTGAACCCCCTCCCTTCTCCTTGTATGAGCGGCTGCTGCATACGTAAATATTATTAGGTTAATTTTTCGTATTTTAATTTGGCTGTTTATTTATATATTTAATAGGATTAGAAATCAGCTATATAATCATCTACATACTAAAATAAGCATTATCTGTTGAAATTCTATAAATAAAGAGTACTCTAACAGAAAGCATATAAAATTAACTTTACTCGCACCTTTGCGCGATGATATTTGAGCTCATCTTTTAATTTTAATGTAAACGTGGAGCAAAATCACTCTGAGCTTCTAAAATATAATATAAATGTTTTCAAACTTTCTGACATAGGTTCACTTTTGAATAAAATATATTTAAGGAACAAAAATACTCCTCACCTCAAGCTTTTTTCACCAATCAGATATGAAATAAGCATTGCAATCGTTTCTTATTTTTAAAGCAGCTTACCCGGGGGTTATTTTCAACGTATGAATATCCCGAAGAAGAGTTTACAAGACCTTGATGTTATGAGGACAGAAGCAATTTCTTTGTAATGAAAAATCATCTTATGGTCCACTGCATTTATGAAATAGGAATGGATTTCCTTCCTCTTCGTCGAACACACAAATTAAAGAAGAAATAGCTATTGAAGCTGAGATAGATTTAAAACCTATGTTTCTGGACAGAAAGTTGCCAAAACTAAAGCCAAGAAATTTGAGAATATTTTCTGGAAAAATTCCTAAAACATAGACAAAGGCAATTAAGAGTGAACATAAATTCAGTTTTGAGTAAAATCCAGTTTTAAATGAAGTTGAAGATAAAATCTATGCTTCAGATGGCAAATTTGTATCTGTGAAATTCAAGATACATTTTATACAATTCTTCAATTATTCTAATATCCCATTGCAGGGCTTGACGTCATTTACATTGCACAAGAAATAATGTAAATTTCAATTAAGTCACGTAATTAAAATAATTGTTTTGAATTAAGTGTGAAATGGCGAGAAAAAGAACGATATATAACAAGAAAAACTAAGACTTTTTTCCTTTGGTAATCCTTCTTAATGAGTGAAATAAATAAAAACTGCTCCATCAACAATTATTTTTATACTACTATAGGAGGCACAGTAGCCATACCTACAGTCTAGAATTTTTAGAGAATCTGTGTTATATTTATTTTTTAAAAAATTTATATACTGTTCGCTGAGACGGAAGTAACCAAATGCAAATATCAGGTGTTGTTTTCTTTTAAATCAAAATAGACTACAAATTCACTGGTGCTTTTCTCTAAAAGCTTTGGCTGAATGATTTTTATCAGATTAAATAGTTAAAAAGAAAAATCATAAGAACTACATGGAAATCGATAAGTGAGAAAGCTTACTTATCGAAAAATGGAGCTTTGAGAAAATGAAAAACAAAAAAAGCCGTTTTTCATGAAATTTCACATAAATTATTGTAGAAGGATATTTATCAATGTTAACATTTATATTCCATGGATGACTTCATAGACTGGGTTTCAGACAACGAATTTCTTGACTATTTGGGAACAAATCCACTTCATTTACTTTTTACTTTTCTTTAGATTGGCCAATCACGTATAACGGTTTATTTCAATTTATTGGTTTGGAAATCTCAGCCAATGTTTTAATAATTAGTGTTACATGTTCATTCTTATAAATGTTTTAGTTAAGAAATATCCCAAACTTTAGAGTGATTATCTATTAATCCTGATGATTACTTAATATATTTCGTGTTAGTTCAACATAGTAGCAATTTATGCTACTTCTTATGATTTGAAAAATACACATGATTATATATTTCCATAAATTATTTAATGATTATTTAAATTTTCTAAAATAATGCCATTGAGTACATTTTTAATTCAAATCAGGTTGTTTAAAAATGTATACTATTGGAAATAAGAAACCTTTTTCATACCTATTTACAAGTATCTGCTTGCAAAAACAGATACTTGTAAAAATTTAGTTGCAAATATAATTTTTAGAAATGAGGAATTATTTAAAATATCTCTCACCCTGAGTATGTGTGTATTAATTTATAAGCATGTATGGAAAAAATGTATGCTATATATGAAACACAGGACTAATAATCCGTTATATTCAAATGGTAGTTCAAATTAAAAAGAATTTCTTGGGAAACTCTCATTAAAAAGAAAAATTCAAATCCAATCTTAATTCATTTAAGAGTGCTTTCTTTATTGTCAAATTTATGTTCAATCTTACTAAAGGATAAAGTTCACCGTAAATATATGCTACTGAATTCTTCTGATACTTTCTGTTTTCAACTATTGCCAAATAATTTTGAAATACATTCCGCAGTAATGGTTTATTTTTCTATCCTAGCTGTTTCGAATATATAGGTTCTTCAGAAGTCATTTTCAATGTAGTTGTGTTCAAAAGATTCAGAAAGGCAGTTTATAATAATCGAACTCTTAGTTAGAGACTTCTATTAGATGCTAGTTTGAAGGCAATAAGTTATACGAAAATAAGAAAACAAGAAGTTATTTACAAAACGAAAAGAAAAAACAGTGACAATACGAAAATGAACGAGCAAACCTTAAGTCGAACAAAAGAGTTTATCCTCTTCAACCCTCAATCCAAAAAAGTCATCTGCTTATACAAATCTACAAATTTTCTAGAATGATCTAAAATATCACGCCATTTAACAAGCGAAGAAATATTACGTCAGCTCACTACAAAAACTTAATGACTTTGTATTTTTCTGAAGAACTCTATAATGTTTAAGTTAATTTACTATTCCATTAAGTCAATAATTAATCAAAAGAAATAAGCATACCTTGATGTTCGGGGGTGGGTTCCCTCTATGCCCTCTTCTTCCTCAAATGAATTAAGGGGGGGAGGAAGCGTAACCCCTTCTCAACCCCTCGTGATTCGCTCGCCAGTTCCACCGTTTTTTGCATAGATGAGCGAATGTGGTGCATGCGAATGTGGGGGAAAACGTAAAGGCATAAAAAATAAGCAAATCTTTTTCTGAAATAAGTAAATCCCTCCCAAACACAGTCAGGGGCCTTCTATTGCATTCCAAAGCGTTTGGAAAAGTTTTACTTATAGCAACACACACACAAAAAGGATCGCATTTCAGAAAGACATATATATACGCCCGAGGCATTTAATGCACTAGTTCAGTGAGACGCTTATACACACCGCTGGATGTTAAGGGGTTAAGACAGTTGGAATAGAGAATCGTCATCATCATCATCACGCACACAATGTGTAGTTTTTAGGAATGAACTCATTTAAAAGCAAATTTTTGCTCTACGTAACATTCTCAATAACTAATGAAAATAATTAATATTTTATGACAATTTTCACAATAATTAATAACTTTCACACAGAATAACCTTTATGAATAAATTTCAATGGTTTCGTATTCTATTTTTTTAAAATCTTTAAGTGAGGCATTTAAATAAATATTGGAAGCAAAAACAGAACTAAAACACAAGTTAAGGAATTTTCAGATTACATCACAAAAATATGATAGATTTCTTAAATTTTCTAAAATTTTGTAAAGAATTAACATTAAATGTTTCAGTTTATAATGCAAAATACCGAACAACTATTCAATCAGGTGCAAAAAAGTGTGTGTATGTATCCTTGATATTAATTCGCAAATTATATGGATGTATCGGAAGCTATGTTTCTGTAATCGTGTTATAACCTCTTCACTAAAATAAATTGAAAGGCGAAAACTGTGTTTTGAATAACCTACTAATTACTAAACATGTTCCTTTGTGATAATGTAAACGACTAATTGCGGTTGCGATACGAACAATAATGGGCTTTGTTTACGTCTCTTTTCAAGCTTGCCAACTTTCCAACCTAGTAGGAGTCTTAATAAAGTCCCTCATGGTTACGGCACCATCA
The DNA here is from genome assembly GCA_019973935.1 of Trichonephila clavipes. Classification (NCBI taxonomy): domain Eukaryota; kingdom Metazoa; phylum Arthropoda; class Arachnida; order Araneae; family Nephilidae; genus Trichonephila; species Trichonephila clavipes. Next base: position 784,066 of record BMAU01001425.1, read on the forward strand.
GTTGGAAGTTTCCCGATGCATAAATTATTCATGATTTAGATCCCTGAAAGTCTAATAAATTTTCTTAACTTGACTAAAGTTTCAAAGGACTTATACCTATAAAATTTTAGTAATATCTTCGATTCTGTAAAACATATAGATTCATAAAAACTTTGTGATAGCTCAACGATTCTACGGAGGAAAAATGCAAAATCCTAAAGAATACTTTTGATTTGCTTTAAAGAAATTATTCACAAAAAAAACAGCAGGGGCAAAAGAAAATGGCGCACAAGGTTTTTATATCGGAGTTTTCAAGTGTTACATTTCACTTCATAAAAAGATTAAAAATATATTTTGAACATACATAATTATATTCAGTGAAAGAGAGAACAGTTAATTATTTCATACTTAATCAATAAAACATTAGTATTGTTGTATGTAAAGACAAATGGCAAATGGTAAATTAAGAAACTTCGAGTTCCCATGTGTTAGATTAGAGAAATTAGAAATTTCTAAATTTTAACGATCTTCTAAGTAACTGACTGTGTTATTAAGAAACAAGTAAAATGTCTGAGAATGTTTCCCAAATTTCAATTTCGCTAAAGCTTAAGCCTTGCAAGTTTATGAAAAACTATAATCCTTAAATGTTTTTGTATTTTACTATACTTCTGTGGATTTTTCTCTTTAAATAAATCACTCATACAATTGACTGAGAAATAATTTTATTTCAATGGAACATTTTAATCCAATTACTTATCTGTTATATATCGAATCCTATTAACGAAATTATCAAAGCTGTAATTTTCCTGTTTTATTTTTAATATTTTTCGTTAAGAGGACACAGTACGATTCAATTGACCAAAATTGGACAAAAAATAAAATATAATTTTTTTAGCATTATTTATTTTTCATATAGATTTCTTTACCCTCACAAATTTTTAAAGCTCTAAGTTTAAAAAACGCAGAGTTGTGATAACTTTTACGTTCGTTTTTATTCATATTCCAATGGCAAATCAAAACATTAAACTGACTCATCTCAGAAAGATAAAATATCTAGTTTGTCTTCATTTAAAATGCTAAGGCTTTTTTCTATTGCACCTAATGCTCTGAAAACTTTTTTTACCTATTGCTAAAAGTACATGTAACAAAAGTTGCAATGCATTTTTGAATCAAAGCAATATTAATTTTTTCAAAAATAACTGAACTCGGAATTTATACATTTTTAAAGGAATTTTGAATAAACATTCTTAAAAAGAGGTATTGTATGAATACCAATCACGTTAACGCAAGACTCTTACCAATTTTTTTTTTTATTATAAATAGTTTAACGTACTTGTAAATCAAATTTTATGCATGCGCGTAACCTTTTGTAGGGGAGGAGTAGCATTTTAAAATCACTTCACAAATTTTCAGTTTTTTCCTTAAAAAAATTACGCGGCTATCCTTTTGTGAAATTTTGAGCACAAAATCTCTTTAACATACACTGGTGTTAAAAATTAAGGACGAGACGGTTTTTTCAATATAACTTCAAACAAAAGCTTTCTAAATCAACACATTTAATACCGTAAGATCCCCAATACGTAAGGACATGTGTAATATGTAAGCAACACTTACTAAAAGAGAAATCAGAGGGATAAAAAGAAGCTTGATTGAAAAAGTAGCATGGAGCGCAATGCGACTGAAGGCCGAAACATCCCTGTGATGGGTGTCCAGCAAGAAACATCCGATCTTTAGTAGGGGATATGATCTCCCCTGACTGCTAGGCAGGTTTCACAGCGTCTGCCCATGCTGAGAATGTGGGTGTCAATGAGTTGTTGAGGCATTGCTGCCCATTCTTCTTGCAGCGCCAATCGAAGCTCCCGAATCGTTACTGGTGGTAAGGTACGAGCTGCCAAGCGTCTGCCTAGAAAATCCCATACATGCTCGATGGGATTGAGATCCGGAGATCGTGCCGGCCAATCCATACGTTCAATATCCTCACTCTCTAAGAGCTGTTCGGCAGCTACTGTGCGATGACATGGTGCATTGTCGTCCATGAAAAGGAACTGCAGACCCATAGCGCCACTAAAAAGACGCACATATGAAAAAAGAATATCGTTACAATTACGGGTCCCGTTGACTGAACCTGCGTCGAAGATGTGAAGGTCTGTACGATTACCAAGCATGATGCCTCCCCAAACGATAACACCGCGACCTCCATACATGTCCCTTTCAATGATGTTCGAGGGATGATTGCGGCCTCCCCGCTCTCTCCAGATGAGTATGCGATGAGAATCGCTACTCAAACTGAATCTGCTCTCATCTGTAAAGAGTACTCGTCCCCATTCATTGTCTCTCCAATTCCGGTGTTCCCGGCACCACAGAGAACACCTTCTCCGATGGGCAGGCGTTAAAGGTACACACCGTACAGGGCGTCGTGCAAACAGACCACCACCGTGCAGTCTTCTGGCCACGGTAAAACGCGATATCGGTCGTCCAGTCACCTGTGTCGTGTGTCTAGCGATTTCTCCCGCTGTCTGCCGCCTGTTTCTTCTGGCCTGTAAGACAATGTACCGGTCACCTGCGGGTGTGGTTCCTCGTGGACGACCACTACTGAACCCCCGGATAGTTGTTCCTGTAGTTTGAAATTGTCCCCAAAGTCGTGAAACGATGCTGTGAGCAATTCTGAACTCTGCAGCCACACTTGTCACACTGCGGCCTTCCTCCAACTTTCCAATGATTCGACCTCGGGTAAAAGCATCCAGATGTCGTCTAACAGATTGATTATTCGCCATTTCTCGCTGAGGCAGCAACTCGGTGTGATTTTAACTGCTATACGGCGTGCAATCTCTTTGCCAGAAATACTGATCTTACACCGACAACATGCTTTATACTACTCAGACACTCCCCCATTACGTCTACCTGCATATCTGCGCATGTGCTACCGTACATCACCTTACTTAATTTCCTGATTGGTCTTTCTGTCCGCTCTGCCTCTTCGTTCAGCTGATATGCTAATTTTTCGACTTTATCCTTAATTTTTGCACACCAGTGTAGAAACAAGTGTAGAATAAGCAGAAACAGAATCAAAATTTAGTGCAATTTAGAGGAAAAGTTGATTGGGAATATTGTTTTGAACAGGCGCTAAATTGAAGTACAGATAAAAATACAGAAATGAAGACATGAAATTTATTTTTTTCCTGCTTACAATACATTGAGAAAAAATAGAGCTACATAATACATGTAAATTACAGTTTTTCAATTTGAGCAATGAGAATGAACAGTTGTATAATTTGTGCAATGAGGTTTAACCACCCCCTTTCCTTGTATTCTATAATAAATATAATTTAATGCATTGTTTTTGAAACTGAAACTATGTATATATATATATATAGTATATATATATATAAACCTTTTTTATTTTGCCTTGCTTATATATTTCTGGTATAAGTATTTTTTTTTCAAAAAAGGAGTATTAAAAAACAGTTTTTAAAATATAATAGTAATAACTTAAATGCTGTTGATACATTAGGCAAAAGCAAACAGTGATTTCAAATCACGAGGACCAGGAATATTTTTCCTATATGAGTATGACATATAGAAAGTTAGTTATATATATAAATATATATATGATACCGGCAATGTATGAAATGCCGGCTTTCTACAGAATGCCGGACGTTTTTAAGCAAAGTTTGAAATAAGGGAATTATTTCATACTTTGCTTAGGCATTGTATAGAATGCTTGGGCATTCTATAGAATGATTAAAGCTGTTTAGGCAAAGTATGAAATAACGTCATGATAAGGTTACTATATGAATGGCGTACATTTCTAGAAAATACAAATGTTATTCTGAGGAAATAATGAGGGTGGCATTAAAAAATTCTTCATAATAAGTAAAGGAAAAATAAAATTGTACCAAACAAAATTTATGTCTTTCTTTTATTAAGGAAAACAAAATGTTCACATAAAAACAAGAACTTAAAGTTAATCTACTTTTTGCAACATGGTAGGCTTTAATGGCTTTTTGAATTAAAATTCATTTATTTTTTCACGCAAAGACCATTCTTATTCTTTCAATTTTTTTTAAAATTCTTTTTGCCCAAATTCTGGAGATGTTTGTCACACACACACACACACACACAAATAAGGTTTATTACAAATTTATGAAGTTCATTCAAAAATTGACAAATTTGTTGAGTAGTGCTGAGAGCCACTGATCATTGTAATGTGTGCCATAGGTTGTCTATCCCCGTTATAGACCGTGACTTCTTCTCCAACACTACAACTTGCTCCTCCATTTTCATGAAGCACAGGAAAAGACCAATTTTTTTTCTGAAAATGTTTAAGTAAAATTGAGTATTTTGACACTCCGAACAAACCACACAATATGCAACTTACAAGTTCTGAGCCTGAGACCCGAGTTAAAGGTCTCATGCCTTGCCTTGCAATATTCGAAAGGAATCGGAGATGTATTTCATACTTTGCCAGTTTCTCATTAGAAAGTCTACAGAATGCCTAGGCAATGTGTGGAATAAGAATCACTTCATACATTGCCGTCTAGTTTTAGGCCTTCTATACTATACCTAGGCATTCTTTAGAATGCCGGATTTCATACTTTCCCGGTAATATATATATATATATATATATATGTATATATATATGTATGTATATATATGTATATATATATATATATATATATATATACTATAATAAAATAAAAGTCAAGAAGTACAAGAACCTACATTGCTAAAGAAGCAAGAAATTGGAATTCACCAGACACAACAAATGTAGATACAAAAAAGTCTTAGGACTAATGTGGAGACCTATTATGATTTCTAAAGCTGTCGCTGAATTCGGCGAGCGATTTAGGGTTAGCAATGCTTTATGGATCCAACCTTCCTCGTACAACAGAAATTTTCAACATAATAGGGGGGAAAAATTCAACTTGAAAAATTAAGCCTAATACAAGCGTGGATGATGAAACTGATAATGTAATAAAATAAAAAGAAATTGAGAAAATAGAACAAAAATGTATCTCTCATGGAGAGGAATAATAAAAAAAAATTATGTAGAGAAAATTAGGAAAAACTTACATGTAAAATAAAATCTGGAAATCGAGAAATAAACCTTCTATGTTAAGATCCCACTCGAAATGACGTAGAGGATTGAAATTCCAACCCAAGAAGGAAAAAACCGTGGCACCTCTTGGATAGTTATTTTGCAGTTAAACTAACCACTAAGATATATTAAAATAAGCTAAACCTAAGAAGTTTTAAATAAAATAATGAACAAATTTAAGAATAGATAGTATCAAATAGAAATATATTACAAAGTAAATTTACTAAGATGATGATGTACTGGATAGTTATATTGCAATTAAAATAAGCGCATAAAATATTTTAAAATGTTTTTTTTTAAATTAAGCTAAATAGAAGAAATTTAAATAAAATATTGAACTAAGATAAAAATAGGCTTAATTAGAACTAGAAATATATTGAAAAGTAAATTTACTTGGATAATTGTATTTTAAGCAATTATTGCAAAATTTCACAAAATTACTATGTTTTAAAATGTTATCAGTAACTAAATCATTGTTTCTTTTTATAAAATTTAAGATAATATTTCTAAATATTGATAGATGTAAGTTACTACCCCAGATAGGCATTTTTGTAATGTTAAAATAAATTGAGTCCCTTTTAAAAAAATATTATTTAATAGCAAATTATTTTTAATGTTTAATTGAAGGTTCAAAAAGTTAACTGACTCATTATATATATTTGTTATAATTCCCACTAGCATCCTTTTAATTAACTATTTTAATTACATTGAAATAATATTTTAATTATTTGGTTCGAAACTATCACCCTGATCTTAATCGTAATCGACTAATATTATTACATCATAAATCCCTTTCCCGTCCATTGTAACCAAACAGAACTCTTATTACAAAAATGTCACTTGGTCTTCAACGTCAGGTATAAAAACCGATGTCTCTGGAAATTTCGAGCTCTCTTCACTCGCTTTTCTGCAGTCATGTAGCTGGCTGATTTGTGTTTTGTGTTGCAGTTTTTTTTGTCTGTGTTGTGTCGTCCATGTTCATCGCAATTAATATGCCTAGGTGTTTCAAGATGTTCAATAAATTGAATTTACCAAACTACCTCGTCAATCTCTCCATAGAAAATACATCAACATACAGGAATCACTCATCACCGGCCACCCCCTACCTTTGGTTCGCCATTGTTTAAATCAACCACTCGCCACGTCTTATAATTAGTTTTACCAATCTCAAGAAATATTATAGAAATATTTCATATATATATATACACACATATATATATATATATATATATATATACAATATCAACCACAAAAAATTTTCAAAGGATCCAGGATCGAAAGTCCACCATTCTCGTATCATACCTGAATACGAGGCCCAAAGTATTCTATTAATTTTGTCGATTTTGGGGACAAAAATAATAAAAAATAAATTATTGAGTTAATAATTAGCATTAATTAATAAAATAAATTGTTAATTACAAATATTTAATTAAATTTTACGTATTATGTTTATAGGATTATCATCAATCCAAAAAATTCCAGGCCTATGGGGGGTGGGTCCGTACCTGAGGACCCCACTGCCTTGTGCGAGCCACTATACATATAGTATGTATATATATATGTGTGTGTGTGTGTGTGTGTGAGTGTGTGTGTGTTTACCTACACTATATATATATTTAGAGAGAGATAAAAACTTTTAAAAAATCGCAAAATCATAATTTAAACTAGAAATAATTTAAATGACATGCCAATGCAAAAAAAGGATATTGTCTTAATATTCGTAGAACGTATAATTTCTCATTCTAATTTTAAATAAAGTATTAATGTATCACATTCCTATTTTTTTAAAAAGTACAAATCAACACATTCAAGAAATTAGTGTGATATCTTGGCATTTATATAGATAACGTCTCTGAATAGTGTATATTTCGACTAAGATTTATGCACCTATAAACATTATTTCCTCTCCCACCTTAATGATAAATGAGAAATGGATTAGCTGGTTGAACAAGTTTTCACACACCTGCCTACTCATGCTTAAATTAATCAAGCCTACTTCGCAAAGGTGCTTAGTTTTAGAATTGGGGGTAAAGATATTCATTATAAATTGCGGGATTTTTTTTAATTTACTTTTTAAAATTATTAATGGTTGTCTGCTTCCGTAGAAGAATAAATTAAAATATTAATTCGATAAATATTTAATTTGTTATATGAAGAATGAAATAAATCTACACAAAACATTAATAATAGGTTAATATAAGCTTATTTTTGAAGTTATGGCAAATTGCTCACTCTGCATAAGTATAATCGTGAACAATTACTTTTTATTTAACATTAACAAAAGCAAATAAATAAAATACTCATAAATACTACTTATTTTGTTCTTTTAAGAAACAAGGATGTTTTTATTATAAATTAAAAGTTTTTTTGTGTGCCTCTAATATTAAAATCAATTCCTAAAATATTTAAATTATTTATATCCGTTATGAAAACATGAAATTTCTATTAAAGCGGATCGGGTATTGAGTAAATTTTTTTTTTCGTTAATTTTTTCCGAGAAGCTTGAAATCAATTTTTAAGAATCTTAAAGTTTTGGTTTTTTAATTTTGTACATTTAGCACAATCAACTGTACATAATTAAACTATTTACGTTTAGTAATAATTAATCTATAATAAAAAATTATGAAATTGTTAAGAAATTTAAAAAAAATAATAATTTTTAAATTTAAAAAAATAAATTAAGCTAGATTTTTTTCTGTTTAATTTTAAATTTATATTTCTAATCACACTAATTTTCATTGATTTTTCCCTTTTACTAGACTTATTATCTCCTACCTAATTATATTTTAATATTAAATATTTCAGGTGCGGATTATAATTTAAGTATTTATTAAGTATTTGCGGTAGGTTCTTGACAAAAAAGAACAATTATCCTTAATATCTTTTGATACTATATGTAGTTAAATTTGAATAATATATATATATATGAGCATCAGAAAATTTGCATCATGCAAGTCGCAAATGTACTTATGCATATATATGTATATAACCGCTTTTCAAAGCGGGATTTTAGTTAGTTATTTTGAAAATCCTGAATCATTTAATATTTTACGAAAATTTGAATTTGTTTCTAAGATTGTTAGAAAATAATTTTATTGAGCAAATTATTTTCTCGAAAACAAAATTTATGATAAGACTTTGAACAAATATAATTAAATAAGTTGTATTTTTGTGATGCATGTCTTTTATATTAGGATTCACTTTAAAAGAAAAACGTTTTCTCTAGCATTACATTGTGATTAAAAGTGAAAGGCTTTAATTTATCATTGAAAATTATTGCGAAAGTGACAAAGTATTAAATGGCTCACTATTATCCTGGTTTTAACTCTTGATTACTGCTATGTCTTTATTATTGTTGCTGGAATGATTAGCAAAGTACTGCACGCAGGGCATTGATTTCACAGACGAATTAAATTTTTATTAGTCCCGTTCATTATAAAATGAAACAATGTATATACTCTGTAATGAACATTTCAATATCCATCCCACAGCTCAAGAATATGTTGTTTTTCTTAATAAATTATGCACTTTTAAAATTTTCTATCAATTTCTATGGCTTCTATCCCCCCTCCTAAATAACTATAGACAAATTAACATTTAAAGGAACACAGACGCTCTGGAAATTAAATTTCTTCATTTACTTCTTCTTAAACGCGAACCTTAAAGAACTTTTTGCTTATAAGATTATGCTTTTCTGTGTGAGACTACCTATCCTAGACTAGACTTATCAGGCAAGACTTTCATTAGCTTTCTCTCAAACTATCAATTGTTATTTGTGTATAGTGTAACGTATGAGTAACTTGAGCAACAAAAATCTTATATTTTGAATACTATGTTACGATATTTTTCAGTGGGTACTGTAGCACGTGAATGTCTGCAGGAATAAGATTGCAAATGGTCTGTGAGGGTAACAATGAATATTATACACATGGTGGTTGCCTTAATTTTTCGGAAATTGCTACCCGGGTCAAACAAAATATCAGTTCCTCTTGGTGCTGCTTTGATTGAGACAAGCAGTAAAAGAGATGAAACGATTCTTGCTGGACTTTGCAGTGATCATACTCAAGCTCAGACACACGTGGTGGCTGTTAAAGTTTACCCTCTTTGTCTAGATTGTAATGTAACCCAAGCCACTCCTGTCCACATCTTGGCTTGTATTAGTTACCATAAAAGCCAGTTGCTCTTAAGTCATGCTACAGTTCTTCATTGTTAAAAACTCTCAGATGTTTTAGACTTGATTTAGGTGTTTCTGTTGATCACAAGTGGCATAAAAAACAACATCAAGATATTTAATGTTACTCAAATATCTTATATAACTAATATTTTTATTTAATAAAACACTAATATTGCATATAATATTGGAAAATCTATTACGCAAGACATATTTCCTTTTTTTTCTGTCTACTTGCCCTGAAATGCCAGCATCCCCCACCCTCCTCCAAATGGAACTAATATTTAAAAATTTGGATGTTATTTTGTACATAAACATGCCAGGAAAACCGTCTGATAATCACGACAAAGAACTGAAATTATAACACGTTATTATAACCTTTTGTGTTATAGTTGAATTTTAATCTCATATGACAGTGATCTCAAACAGGGGGATACGCCCCCTAGGAGAGAATGATGACCCTACATGGGAGTGCGATTATATCAAAAAGTCTAAAATAAAAGATCATTTAAAAATTTTTAATTCACTGAAATGAAGCGAAACAGAATACATTCTGAGAAAATAAAAAATTACACTGATATAAGAGTATTAAAAGTGCACAATGCATTTGATAATTAATTTATCCATACATACTAAATTAAAAGCGAGATTAATAAGTATTAGAGTTAGAAGAAGGGTGATAGTATATGAAATACGTTTATTTCAATGCAAAAATATCATCATCTACCCTTGCCCAAAATTCAAAGCGTGGTTTACTACTAAACTGACTTTTAATTTAGACACTTGTCCTGAAATCTATGAAGATTTCTTCTTCGGCAGCTGAGACCTTTCTGTATCAAGGTACCTATGTACTTGGTCGCTTCTTTAATTAAAAATTATTTTGCAATCTGTTAAAATTTAAAAAAATTAGCAAGGAAAAGTAACATGATATACTTATCTGTCGCTTGAAAATAACTTACTTAAAAAATATCCCTTACTTAAATGTAACATATACAAAATTTCATATTTATCTTGATAATTTACATGATTTAAAATTAAGTTCATTTTGTAGATTGAATGACAAAGTTTATTATTATTGCATGTAATATATTGTTATTGTATAAGGGTGGAGATAAAAATTACGATTGAAATTTGGATCGCCCATATTGAAAGTTTGAGAAGCACTGCCATATGATGAAAAGTTTACATTTGAAAAAGAATTAATACGATTTAAATATACCCTTAGTACGTAGAATAGTATTGCTCTCAATAGGCTTAATTCTCACGATGCTTAATTTTCTAGTCATTTAACCTGTGGTCAATCGCGCCTGTTTTTGCTACCGTCATTACTCGCGGGGTGTAAAGAACACCTCAAACTTTTAACACATGTATTTAATTATGAAAATAAAATTAAGTTATTATGATACATATTTATTAAGTACACGATGATTTATGTATTATGCAAATAAAATTATTAAATTTATTGCATATAAATGAGATTAACATTAATTTAATCTAAACATACAAAATTTTCATTTTAAAACGCATAATTTTATATTTTTTTATAAACCAGTAAAACGTATGTAACAGTAATAAATATACTTTCTAATTAATGAGATAATGATAGTATAAAGTAGAAAAATAATATTTTAATTTTTTTCCAAACATTCAGAGCAGACTGTATACATATGATCAGCTTCTTGTGGGAGTTCTCTTCCCCCCCAGATAAACTTTTGAAAGTCATTGCATTCCAATCGTTCAAGAAACAGGGATTGCATCAGGCCTGAAGGTTCAATGACCTAAAATGTGCATCTATAGAAAAAATCGGGGTTCTGCGCATTCTTTTTAGAATCCTGGGAGGATTTTCTTGTTGCTGGGGTGTACAGAACATCCTGCGCGAGTGATCGCGGGTTAATAATGTTAGTATATCACTGTATTTAAGGAAATGAATACTTGATTGTAATTGAAATTATAACTTAATAAATCCAGCACTTGTGTGTGTGTGTGTGTTATGTTCTAAAATAAATATGAAGTGCTATTAACTAACTCAATCGACGAAATCAATATCATTTAAAGTAAAACACATTATTACTTTAACTTTACTTTTAAACACACAACAAATTATTTCTAACAGTGACTGATTGCTTTAGAAGTTAATTTTGCGCCCTTTGAAGTGGATATTCATTAAACCTGACTTCGAAGCAAATCCTAATATCCATCATATTTCGGTAAGTCTTCAATCGAAGTAATATCGTAACAGCATTCAGCAGGTAAGGAAGATATCTTTGATTTTATCTAGACACGTCCTTAAAGTACATTAACTGAATGGGCTTCTAAATAGACAAGAAAATCTCAACATTTTGCGAATAATAGGCCATGAAATATTTGATCGAATACATTTAAATTTGAACTATCGTACAGTGCTCTTTCCCCTCTTTACAGATTATCCATTTTTATTTTTTCCCGCAATAGCAGTATGTTATCCGTTTTTAAGCCTTTCATGCTCTTTTTACTATTGAGAATAATATTATATCATTTATGTATTATCACTATAACTTCAAAAATAAAATCTACACAGGAAAAAAAAATACCACAATTTTTTCTAAATTTTTGTTTTCCTCTATAAAACAATTAGCAGTTAAAGAAATTGCAAATTTACTGATGAGTATTTCGAATTCTCTTAATGTCCAGAAATCTTATTATTTTTTTTAATTCAATGCTTGTAATAGTTTTTCAACATTGTAATGATAACCGATGTGTATTTTATACGAATGGAAGTGTTTTTATCATATCATAGAATGCTTTTATTAAGACCCAGGTATTATTTTAAGATGTTTGCGTTGTGCTGTTGTATTTTATATGAACTTACGAATCATATAACATGATATATTTTGTTAACTTTTAAGTGTTTTCATGTATACGTATATTACCATCAACTAAAACTCTTATCATGCCTTATTGCACAAACTGAAACTGTGAATTATGAGAATTATTTTTATTATTGTATGATACAACACAGTTCCTTTTAAAGTTTATGAACAAGTTTAATTATTAAGAACTATTTCAAATGCTAGAAAATGTAAATATAACTTGTTTGAAATATATGTGTGAATCCAAATGCAATTCTTAAGCAGCAGTTTGTGTGACCATTAATGCAAAAGAAACCATAAGTTTTTTTTAATGAAAGTTTAAATGTTTCAATAATTATATATAAATATTATAGTCATTTTATCTTGCAAGTTTGTCTAATAATAACTTGTCATCTTCACAAATTGAATTTCACTGAATTCAATACAGTTTTTTGTAAATATACTGTATACCAAACAATGCGCAACTTTTAAAATACATTTCTAAGCATTTAATGAATCAAATCTTTATGTATTTCAGAATACGTGCAAAATATTGCAATATTTTGCTTGAAAAAAAATATTAATTATCGTGATGGAAAAATTACGCATTTTACAAAAGTTAATTATGTAAAATAGACGCTTTATTACAAAAAAGGGAAAAAAAGGAGAAAGTCAGTTTTAGTTTCCCAAACTAGAAAGTTTTTGCCCTTTAGAGCTCAAATTTCATACTAAGAAAAACAATCTTTTTCGAAAGTATTGCAATTTTTTTCCTTTTAAAGTTAAAGGCAAAATATTAAGAAGTTCTTAATTACTTATTATAAGCTACACTAATTTCTTTGAAGCTAGCTAGTTTACTTAAAAAAATTAATTTAAATTAGTATATTTGAACATTAAGGCAACAAGGTTCAAAAATAAGTTTTTTTTAATTTTATATTTTAACAAACACGTACACAACTCATCCTGATTTAACATCATATATGTTAGATTCCAAGTTTGTCTTGTAACTTCTTCAGTACGGTACGAAACAGTCATTTTCATTTAAGAATTCTCCAAATTTTTTCTACAAGAGAAATCCAACTGCGCATAACAGAATTAAGTTTATCAGTTCTCCATGTAATGATCATAGTCTTGTTGGTAAATGCATTGGTAGACAGAGATTATCTTCAAAAACTTACATAGTATTCAAACTTTTTTCTTCCAAAAACTTACATAGTATTCAAACTTTTTTCTTCCAAGTACAAAAATGCAAATTTCTTACTGCATTTTCTCCCATGAATCTCCCACAATCATAGAACTAGATGCATGAACTAAGCACTTGAAACAAGATATATTGTATGCGCTTCTTTCTTTTTACTGATACTCTTCAGTACAGCATACTCTTATGAAGCGTCAAACAAGGATTCATATGTTCATAAAACACTATTCCATTGGAATATGGTCCAGATCAGTGGTGGCATTTGTCCTACGAATAGCATTATTTAGCTGGAAAAGCTATTGTTTCCTATTAAACAATGTCGAAACTTAAGACAATAGATTCACTCAAAAAAAGTATAGTCCGCTGTCTTTATCCAGCCTTTTTTCCAAAAATGTAAATTTTTCCCTCCAATCTCTACCATGAATCCCGACATCATTTCAAAGCATTTTTAACTAAGCACCCGCTTATAACAGGATGGACTGGATTTTTTGGAAAATTTACGTCTTAATTTTCGAATTCTAACTTATGAACATTAAAATAATCATGTTTGGGTAACAGGCAAGAGAAATATTCTTTATCAAACATTTGCAGCGAATCAGGTTTATTTATTAAGTATACTTTATATACATTCGCGAGCTATTTCATTTTGATTAAAAAAATATAAATATTTTCAGAAGTTTTAAATACAAAATATACTATTTAAGTGAATGAAAACATATAGCATGTATGAGTCCATTATTATTTTCGAAATATATTCTGGTAAAATGAAACCCTTATGGAAAAATGTATTTTACTCCTTAAAGTTGATTAATTATTGCTGAATATATATATATATATATATATATATATATATATATACTGATATATGAAATTTTTAGAGTTTAGATGCATGTTTTAACTTCAAATAACTTGTTTGTTTTAGTTATGCTTTCTATTATCAGTTATATAATTTTATTTTAATTGTATTTTTGGATTTACTCACTATTATGCTGTCACATCTACTTGAGTGAAGAGCTCTTAAGCATCTGCATAAAGAAGAGAAAACTCACGGAAAGAGACTGAAAGAAGTGTTCCCGTTTTTGGCACGTGTCGCTTTGTATTTTAATAATAGTCTGCTCCCTGCAGACTCTGGGCTTTGTTGTCGTCTTAATAAATGCACCCCGCGACTTGTTCATCCATGACAACTAAACAGTAACATGAGGGTGCAATGCATTACGTATGCCACTAAAGCACCTTTCTTGGTATTTTTATTGTGATTCTGACCATTTTCATTTTCTGGAATTTTTCGTAGCTTTAGAAACACTAGGGTCAAATGATAGAAGTTTAATGCAATGTAGTGATCCCATTTTTTAGCCAATACGTCCATTTTAGCATTATTGTGTCATATTTTAAGTTGAAATATCTTACATCATTATGCAAACATTATATTAACTATTAAATAATTAAATATTTGATAATTTTTAAAGACCTGGATACTACTTATAATGATAATGTATTAAATTTAATTACATGATATTATCAAAATCAATTGAATATGCTTTGTAAGAAAAATGCCTCCAAGGAATCTGACCAGCCAACGATAATAAAACTAAGAGAGATGTTAGTTAAATCTTATGAAATATAGTTAGTAATTAATAAAATTCATAAAAATAGTCTAATTAAAAATCATTGCTTTAAATTATAATGTACTTTAATTAAAAATAATAATCAATTTTACCTAGTTAGTTACAACTGACGTGAATATAAAAGTAACGAAATTATTTAATTAAAGTTTCAATAGTTAATTAAAATTTCAAATGCTTCCTCTTTTCAGATGTTCTAAATTATAACTAGTAAGTACATTCATTTAATAATTTACACTGTTTAAAAGACTGCTCTTACAAAATGTGTTTGCGTAATAAGTATTTGAAAAGTAAAAAATTTAAATATTATTTAATTAAAAAACGATATAACCAGTTGCAAATTGAGAAAAGCAACAAAAAAAAGTTTCAATAATACGATAGCTGGAAAGTTAAGAAGTTTATGACAAAACTTCTCAACTTTAAGTTGTTTTGAAGACTCTAAGTGTTGCCGAAATTTTGTTGTGAAAACAACCATGAACTAGTATACAAGATAAACTAGATTTATGTTTTTCCTGGTGTGTGAAAGGCCGAACATTCATTTTTCTCTGCATCTCTACACAAACGCACCGTTACCGTTATGGCATTTTAGCATTTTAAAGAAAAAGACACCAAAAGACATTTAGAGAGATGAAAGAAAAATTTGCACCTTGTCTAGGAAACCGAAGAATCACTTCTTGAACTTTTGTTGTTGAATTCCATAGAATGTGCATGCATGTTTCACAATTTTTCCCTCTTCTATCTTCAAAAGAGTGTGTACTTTGAGTTTTGCTTTCAGTCGTACTTCTTTCTAATACTAACATAATTCGAAGAATTGAAAGCATAAATATTAAAAAGTAAAGAGTTGTTTAGAAAAGCACTGCAGGTGCAAATGCAGTTGAATATGGATATTTATGACAAATATATCTAAGCAAAATGTTCACCTTTGGAGAATAATAAATACATTTTAAATACATTTGATATAATACTTTTGAAATACCTGTATGAGCGATTTTTTTAATTTGTTTTTCCCTTTTTTTTGAGTACCTTGAAAAGAGAAAGTTTATGTTACAGAACTAGTACTTCCAAATTTGCTTATGATTTCTAAAACACACAAGGGCTCATAAGCAAAGCTAATAGTAATTTAGACAAACAAATTAAAGTAAAATATGACTGTAGTTTTTAATAATTTTAGTAGTAGTGTAGTTTTAATAATTTTAGTGAAAGCTGTTCATTCCCTTTTTGATAAAATAGGAAATTGAGGGGGGAGGGAAGATTTTAATAGTAATACTGAAAGCATCGAAATTTTCTTTGATTCCTGTAAAAGAGTAGCTCAGATGTTTTGTAAAAATACTCTTCTACAGACGTCTCCTCTTATTTTCCCGTTCATAGTTTTAATGCCATTTGCACTCGTAGGAAATGTGATATTTTTTTTTTCTTTCAAAAGTAGTCTTTATGTTACCAATAAAGAATAGAAAACCATTGCTTAATAATACGATACCCCGTGAAATACTTATAAGTAAAGTGGATTCAATTTATTGACAGTCCCTATTATATCTGTAAAAGTCAAGAGAACAGCCAATTTTAATTTCGCCAACATAGTTTGAATGGAGAGAGTATTCAGTTCTTCTCCCTTATAAACTTTCCTCAAGCCGTCTAATATTCTCTCACAAATCGCTCAGAAAGTCTTTCGATTATCTCAAAGTCGCAGAAATTCATCGGATTGGTATATGGAATTTTAACAGGAATGTGAGCGAATGGAATTGCATGAATTGTCAATTGCATTCCATTTGATAAAATGTGAAATATGATTTGACAGAGAAATTCGAAACTTTCTCCTGTTAAATTCTTGATCTTCCACTCGTTTCTTATTGGGGAGAATTTCTTCCCATCTTCTTAAAGGATAAAACGGCAATATAAATAAATATTCACTGTTTTATTACCTAAAATGTTCATTCTTTTTTATTCTCTATACATCTCAACAATTATAAAACTGAGAATGATTTTTTTTGCACATGCATTTAGTATGCATTGTTTCCTTACGTTAATATTAATGTACTGGTAATCAAATTTTCCTACATTTCCAACCATTACTGCGCCCTTAAAGGAAATTCAATTAAAAAGTGTAATCATACATTCTATAATGATATGTTATTATCTTGAAAAGAATAAACATCATAATTCCTTAAGTGAACTTAATTTTTTCTTGTTTTCTTTTCTTTTCAACGTACAATTAACCCTTACTGGACCATAAAGATGCTAAGAATAAATATTAGTATGTAGCTGCTCATTTAACTTTTTAGGTGTAAAATAAATAAAAACCAGAAGAAAATACATTACATTGTAGTTTTTTCGAATCAATGGGTTTATTAAATTTGGATCACTTAGTAAATTTATCAGGTGTTTTTGTTTTAATTTATACACATATACTCTAGTATTGCGCAAAATTATACTTACCGAATAAATAAAAAGTATGCTATTTGGCATGTAAGAAAGAACCATAGTATATTATTACATGACTCACAATAAGTAAAACGAAAAATAAGTATTAAGAATAGGAATAAAAATCCCGTGAATGTGTTTTATCATTGACATCAAACAATTTGACAGTTCTTTTTTTAAATGTCCCCGTGTACGGAGTTGTGTTTGGCATGCGTTCCATTTTGATATTCTGTATAAAAAATGCTGATAATATTATTTAACTATGAAATTCACCATCTTTTTAAATGGGAAAAAATATTTCCCGTAATCGTGAAAGTGCTAAATACCTGTTAATGATAGTTTATACGCTTAACATAAAGCAAGCCATAAAAGGGACATTTCATTTTGAAAAATTAGTAAACAAACATCTCGTTCTACAATAAAATCAATGCAAATATTTGCATTTAATATATTGTTTTCATTTATGCAACATTTAAAATTGTTTTACTTATACTAATATGAGATTATTTTTTAAGCTTATATAAAAGTTACACACACCAGACATACCTTCTAGTGCTCGAGCTGTTAAGGCTTTAAAATTTTCAAAAATTTTATATTGCTATTTTCAATTAAATTTCCTAGCAAGCAAAACTGTTTTTGATTACTGTGTTACTCATAAATAAAATAGGTCATTATTGCACTTGCATTATTTTCTTATCACTTCGCGTTATATAAAACTATAATCTTGTGCATTTCTTATTCATACTGAAAGATTTATGCATGTGGGAAATAACCTATCATAAAATAGATTTTCTTTACAAATCATTCGATACTGGAAAAATCCATGGCCTTAAGCTAGATAAGATTCCAATTGAATTGTGCATGGGATTATCTATGATAGTTCATATTTTGCAGAAGTCTGTGAATGATTGCAAAGTAAAGCTACGGAAGTCAATAAAAGGAGGCTTTTTAAGCAGTTTGCTTCTTGCTTTCTTGAGATGATAAATAAAACATTTTCAAGCAGACCAGCTCCATTAAGATCCAATTTAATGGGTAGACTACTTCCTTTGCGTGTTAAAGAGTAGTTTCAAAGATAACGTGCAATCACTTTTATAGTGTCTAGAAAACAGATGTGTGTTCATCCCTATTCAAAATGATTATACATTCAATTTTTTTCTTTCTAGATTTTTGTGGCACGCAATAAAATATCTTTGAAATTTTCACCATCAATAATCTACATAAAAGTATTGGATCAAGTTTAATGCAGAGAAATTATTTGCATATTAACATAAATCTTTTTGGAGTAAAAGTAGAATTATAAAAAGTATTAAAAAATACTTATACTAAATATGGATTATCATAATATTCTGAATTATGTTGTAAAACAACGCTTTGGAAAGAAATTATTATTTTGTAACTTCAGTCATAACTTTTTGCGTATTTAAATGCAAGACGCTGATAAGTCCTAAAAGAATAAATTTTTTTGAATAAAATTATTTAGCAACTACTTTCCATTCTTCTTCAAAATAATTTCATTAAATAGAATTTACTACTCAGTAAAAAATTCCTTTTTGATACTCATATTGAACTTTGTTTGTATTTGAATTTTTAGTTTTGCAGTTGAATTTTGTTTTCACTTATTTTGAATTTGAATTTTCCTTTGAAATATAAACAGTTCAAAAAGTGAAACATTATAATGTGCAGCAAATTTTGCTCAAAAAATGTGCTTAAGTATGATTTTTATACTCCATTCTAATAGATAATAAAATTTTATACTTTGATATGACATTAATCGCGGTTTTGCTTCCCATATCATTTTCAAATGAATAAATATCTTGAAGAAAGCATCCGTCTCCATTGAAATTAATTCTACGTGAGATGATAAAATGACTATTCGTTCAAAACCACATATATTGCATTTTATGTCTATGATTGTTAACTTTTGGATATTAAATGTTGCGTGTAACAATGAATGAAACCTTTGATTCCCCTATAAATGCTTACATGCTTTCGAATCAGATAGATCATAGTCTAACTTTATAATGCAGCTTTTCTCAAATAGTGTGATGTTCCCCCTGGGAGGGCGTGGTAATTTTAGAGGGAGGCGGGAGCATATTAAAAAGTCGAAAATAAAAGATGGTTTTTAAGAAAATAGATTTGAAATAAAATAGATTATGACATAATATAAAAAATAAAATACACATTTACACTGATATAATACACTTATAAATGTATCAGTACTTGACAATGTATTTTATAACTAATTCAACAATAGTAAGTCAGGAAAAAGTTTAATAATTACCAGTGACTCTATGGGCTTGTCATGTATAAAATTAAAAACAGAAATTAACCTGTAACTTTATAATTTGCAACGGTTTATAACTGATCCCTTAACTGCCGGTTAAAAATTACGTGATGCACTCATCAATGTCATCCCTTTCCACGTAGGGGCACATTTGTGATGTATTGAGGAGAGGGGAGAAAAGAAACAAAAAATAAGAGCAAGTCATCTGTGAAATAAGTAAATCCTTTGTAAATACTGTCAAGGTCCTTTTAATGTATTCCAAAAACTTCAGCATAATTTTATGGATATCATTGCAAAGAAAAGAGCGTACTTCGAAAAGACGTATATATACGTCCTGGGCAATTAACGCTTTGACACGTTTATACTCACCGTTACACGGACAAGTTTATATATACTGGGGGAAATTAAGAGTTTAAAGTAATATAATATTGTAGCCTCAGCTCCATAGTAAGTATTATTGAATTCAATTCATTGCTAATGTGTGGAGGGGGACGAAATGGAAAATTATGATTTAATATTGGGTCACAAATAATGAAAATTTAAGAAACATTGTTATAATAAGCAAGAAATGCTGCTTAAATATTCCTAAATATATTTTTTTCAGAATGCTACTCTTTCTAGTGCTGAAATAGGGCAGCCTTGTTTGATTTGTATATCATTAAATATCCTTGTTATCTAAGAAAGAGTTAAGACGATTCAAAAATATGTTGTATTATATGCTATACCTTTATGACGTAGTAAAATGCCCAAAACAACATGCGACTAATTGGATATCCTAATAGAATGTCTTTAATTTGTGTAATATATTCTAGAGCTCTTAAAACCTTACTCAAAATTCTTGAAGGGGCTTATTGGTGTAGGGAACAGTATTACACTCCATTACACAAGAAATTTAAGCGATGTGCCTTTGTAAAGCAATGACTTCAAAACAAACTTTTATCCTCATACGAAGAAATGGTCCCTGTTTCAAGAATACAATTTAATTTATCACAGAATTATATGTGATATTAGTGTACTGGTAATCCTGATGACGAAACATCAAATTTGCTGTCTGTATAATGTGTTTTATTGTTAAGAGAAGATCTTAAGACTTAGGGACTTGTTAAGAGAAGGGCTTTAGTACAGAAAAGTACTACATAATGCTGAAAAGTACTACAAGTGGTGTGGAAGAGCTGTGGCATTTTGTATGGTACAGAATTTCAGGACCTTTCACAGTTAGTTTTCCAGAGCTTTCATTCAACTTATACTTGTCTTAAAAAAGGAATTTCTGACATATTTTAACACTTATACCCACACAGCTGTAAGGAAACCTTTTCACATGCATTATGAATAGCCATCTTACTACCTACTAACAATTTAACCCCATTCCTGGTCATATAATTATAAAAAAGTTCTCTGAGTGCGTTTTAATTGAATTATAAGTTGTTTCGTTCCGTAATTATTAAAGCGATGATGAAAAAACTAATAACAGCACTCTATCATTAATTTATTAAAAGGATGTAGAATGCGGTAGAAATGTTCTCTATAGTAGAATCTTGTACTTAATCATCTCGAAAATTAAATCAGTTGCAATCTTAAAATGAAAAGAAATTCAAATGAAGATTTGGAAATTACCACATTACTTTTTGTCGTGTTTCCAAGATACTCTCTTTCCTTTGCAAACTAATATACATTCCTGAACAAGCAGAAAAACAAATATGTTGTTTATATTGATATTATTTAATAATCCTTCCACGTGCTATTTCTTTCTGAATATTTCACACTTATCTCTCTTAACAAAAAATGTTGTGTGTGTGTGTGGTTTACGAATTCATCTATACTGAATTGATCTAAATATAAATATTTGGGAAAGAGTTACGTGTATTGAGTCGTAAAATGAGACTCCATTTAATTGATTTTTCAAACAATGATATATGCGTCCTAGCGGGAAATTAACAAAACTAGTGTTTATTACTTCATTCTTACAATTATCCATTTTTTTTCAAAATTTAAAATTCATCGAATTTTCAATGATACGATCTGAATAAGTAAAAAGATAGTTTTAAATATTTTTGTATGAATTTTTTAAAATTTAGCAAATATAAATTGCATACTTAATATGTTGTATTAATTAAATCTTTTGGAAGTTCAAGACAATTATTCTTTTAATTAATATCCATTTTTATAAAAATATGTTGAATTAAAACAGAAAGAAAGCAAAATTTATTTCTAAGCTGAACTTTGTTTTTTTTTAATTTTATTTTCAATATTCAAACATACAAAACAAAAGAAAACAAATATGTATAAAAATGAATTCCCTCTCGAACTCTACTCTATCTGTCTCTGCTGTAAAAGAAAAATTCTACCAAACTTAGTTATATTGAAATCGAGATTTTCATTTTCTAAATTAATTGATTTGACGTAAATCTAATATAAATTTAATATCATCAGAAACTAACGTTTGAATAGTTCAACAATATGTTTTTGATATGGAAATAATTAAATTACTTGAACTTTCAAGGCACAAAATAGAGTTTGCATGATGGAATGTTTGTAAAATACTTAAGAAAAGTATGCGTAATTTCAAAACACCATTATGCTGAATACAGCGTAATATTTCATTTCACAGGGAACGATTTTTCTTGATTTAAATCTGAGAATTTCAGTTAAAAAATTTGACTTTTAAATTAGATTATAGAGTCTGCTGGGAGGCGCAGTTGATTTGGCGCTGGCTTTGTACGCCCAAGTTTACGTGTTCAATCCCAGCCCTAATTGGTGGGTTTTCATGATGCAAAAAATCGATAGCGTCCATGTCGTATGATTATCGAGCATGTTTAAGTTCCCTAGAATGCCTATTTGACTTGAGTGCTCTCTGCAAAATCAAATTTCTAGTACAGTTTCGCGTTATCAGAGATCAGATTCCTTTCTCTGGGAAGAAAACAGGCCGTCAAAAACACATTGTGGTAAGTGATATCCACCTATATGATGTGACACTTAAAAAAGGGGATACCAGCTCCCGGGGATTGTACTAGGTTTGCAATGGTAATTACCAATTCGCAGCCTTATGAAAAACAAAAAAAAAATATTACATTATAACAACGATGTTGTTTTAAAGGATATTTTTGAATCTTATTGAATTGTTGTAGCATGAGTTTATTTAAGTTACATAGATAAAAAAGTTCTTAAAATTTACGAAACATTCATTTTATATTTTGAGAACTTTAAATACGTATTTCATTGTTGTATACTATCTCAATTAGACAAAATTGGTATCAATGTTAATGATCCAAAGTGAACTAAATTAGGATACTGAAGTATTAATTAATTGTATGAATTAGCATATATAATTGAATAATTGTAGAAAATAAATTTTCCATTATAGAACTGATTTTTTTTCCTTTTCATTTGGCCCATTGTTTCAAAGCTATTTTGCCTCAAGTGACGAATATTTCTTTCTTCTAATTTTAAATGCTTAAAAACTAGAGAAAAATAATGCTGTTTTGAAAAGTATAAATGACTTTATATTAGTATGTAAATTAAATTAAAATGATGCCAAATTTATCCCCCTACGATGAAAATTGCAGAAGTTATTCAAAACGTCGATATTTGACGATTGTATATCATATCACATATTACATCTTTTCTTAGTTTTTTTTTTAAACTCTACAATGCATCAAAATAAAATGGAAAGAATGAATAATTCAGATCTATATCGAAATTTATTTCAATTTTATTAATTAATTTATAATTATATATTATTATAAACAAATTAATATTCAAAAAAAATTTTGTCATCCTCCTTTTTTATCTTTTAGTTTAAATGTGTTTCATTATTATTAATGTAAGGGAGACAAAGAAGTCACTCGGAACCCTACTCCTTAAATGACCTTAAATAGTTTGTTACAGCTGCAATATTTCCTCGGAAACTACACGCTAACTACGATAAGAATGAATAAATTTTCATTCATTACATTTATGATGAAAAAATTATCAGATTGAACAGTTTTTTTTTCAGGATGCGTTTTGCAGTTACAGCGCTTTTTCCGGAAGAATTGAAAGAAGATAAGAGTTACGAAGCGAATGTATTTTTGTTTACGCATTTTCTCGGAAGCCAATACTGCAAGATATAAAGGAAATATGTTAAACGGTAATGTAGTAAAAAATTAATGTATCATCCATAATCGCTTTCTGGCATTCTAGCGATAGTCATTTTTTATTAGAAATTAAGGTTGCATAATTGTGAATATCAGTTCACTTAGATTATTTTTAAGAGAAATGCTTTAAATAAGGCTATGAACTAAATAAAAAAAATGATTTAAAATTAAAATGTCTTTCTTTTAGTTTTCACGATGAATTTTTTAAAAAAAATAAGTGCTATTATTCGTTTTTATATGTTTAGCTATTTCTATAATTCCATGAATTGAATTGAAGGGGAAATTCTAATCAAGATAAAGAGTGCAAACTACTTTTTTATCACCACTGTCATCATCATGATATCTGGAAAAACATCATCTCGTGGGTCAGTGCCTTCCTTTGAAAATATTTCCATAATGACTTCTTGTTTACTTTTGTTCTCCAAATTTTCTGGTTTATAATCCCAAAGTCTGAATCCACTGAGCCTTCCCATTTCAGCCTTGGTCTTCCACGCTTCCGAATCCCAGTAACTTAGAGCGGCAGTACCTTTTGGACTACATTATCATCTGGCGTTCAAATTATACGAGCCATCCAATTCAGTCTATTTTTTTTGCATTTAATGATGTCAGATTGTTTATAAATTCTACATAACTCAAAATTGTATCTTCTTTTCCAACTATTGTTTTCGTTTATACATCCAAGTATACTTCGAAGTATTTTTCTCTCATAAGATGCCATTTGATTTTTTTTCTAGTTTTGTTATTGTCCAAGTCTCAGATGCACACACACACGTCAGAATTATTTACCAACTACATTATAATCACTAAATTTGTAAGGAATAACATTAGTTGATTCTGACATGAAGAAAAGCTATAAATAATCTAATAATTGGAAACGGAAAGGGAGTAAATGAAAATGAAACAACAGAAATACATGCACCAAAGATTAAATCGTAATTCTGACTTAACGTATTGTAACTGGTATGTGGTACTGGTATGTGGTACTGGTATTGTATCAGGTATTGTAACTGGAATGTGAATTTAGCTTCTCTACTCACGGTAAAAATTTTAACTTATCTCTCTGCACTCTTTTTTTCTTTCTGAGACGAAAAAGGAAAACTTAAAGATGCAGTTAGCTTCAGTTTTAAATACTTTTTCATATAGCGGTTCAAGAAAAAGTATGAGGGTTCTCTGAAGGAAGTAGAACCTTTAAGATGAAAGAAAACCAGATGAATGATTTAAATGAAGTGTTAAATAAAAGAGAATTTTTTACAGCCTATATCATATTAATGGCATTGATACGTCTACTGCAGTGCTTCTCAAACTTTCAATACTGGCGCCCCCTTTTCAATCACAATTTTTATTGCGCCCCCCTTATACATAATAATTTACTGAATGCAATAATAATGCACTTTTACGATAAAGCAACAATATTTATTATAAACCGTACAAATTCATGACATAAGTATTAAATTTTGTATATGTTACTTTTAAGCAAAAAAAAAAGTTAAGTAATAGGATAATTACTAAGTTATTTTTCCTTTCTCTGATTTTTAAATTGGAACATATTACAAAATGCGGTGGTTGCTTAGAAGACAAAATATAGATATCAGCTAAATATAGAAAATGAACTCAGAGGGTCAATTTCTTATCTTGAAACTCCTTTCAAAAACTTTGCTCTGTAAGACAAGCCCATGGAAGTAGCTAATAATTATTAAACTTGTTCTTAATTTAGTATTAATTAATTAGTCCTAAAATACTCTGTGCGCCACTCATACATTAAAAGCAGTGTTTCTCAAACTTTCAATACTGGCGACCCAATTTTCAATCATAATTTTTGTCTCGCCCCCTGTACAACAATAATGTTTTTACTGCAATAAAAATGCACTTTGAGAGAGAGACACTAAAGTTACAATACGATCTTAATTATAAACCGTACAAATTAATACGATAAGTATATTAAATTTTGTGTATATTTTAAGTAATATATATTTTAAGAAAATTACTTAAAATATATATTACTTAGAATTATGTTATTTTCCTTTCTCTAATTTTTAAATTGGAACAGATCGCAAAATGATGTATTTAATTAAAGATTTATTTCCTTCAGCATTCATTTCTCAAAGCACAAATGTCAGTAGAAAAATAGTCTAGTCAATATCGCTCTCTATCATATCCGTCACATCTGGCATTATAGGGTACATTTGCGTGAGTCTGGGCAACCTATCGGACGTCTGCGTAAAACATGTAAAAATGCTTTTCCTGGTACAATTCCAGTCAGTTTTGGTCGACTCGGTACTCCTATAGCTACCGAATCTAGCTTGAATGTACATTTTTTAAATTTCCATGTTAATTGTAATTCACGGTAATTAAGTATTTACGGCAGTAGATTAAAACAATATCATACATACATTTTTAAGTCGTAAGCAAACATTCGACCATAATAAAGAATCAACAAGTACACAGACGAACGAGCATGGTTCCGAAAATTAAATCAAGGCGATCTTCTCAAAAATACTTAAATTTTGGATTTACCACTACTGAAGTAAATGATAGAAAAAAAAAGCCCCAGCTCGATATGTGTTAAAACTTACAAATCTGTAGAACAACATGTGAAAGTTGTTTTTAAAACATGTAAAATGATTTAGCTATGTTGCCAAAGAATTTTTAAAAGTATTTTCTGGATGAGGTAGCTTGGTAGCAAGTTACGAGTGGTTTAGGGATCTATTTCAAGATACTCCAGAAGGGCTCTCAACTTCCGAAGAAGAAATCTTCATAGATTTCACATGCAGTGAAAAATTAAAAGGGGCAATTTTGTAATAAATCTCTCTTTGAATTTGGGGTAGAGGTGGATGAGGAATTATCTGTACTGAAAACAAAAGCACTTCGTATACTATTACCATTTTCAACATCCTACCTTTTTCAAACCGGATTTTCTGCAGTGGATGCCTTGAAAACAAAATATAGATCTCAGCTAAATATAGAAAAATAACTCTTTAAGTGTCAATTTCTGATATTAAAAAACTTTCCTTTGAAAAACTTTCCTCTACAAGAAAAGCCCGTGGAAGTCCCTAATAATTATTAAACTTGTTCTTAATTTAGTAATAAGATTGATTGATTGAATATTAACGTCGCACTGTTCAGCTGCACGAGGGCTTTTGACGACGGACCACGTAATTTTGAACCATGGTCAAGTGACGTGGATGACACCTGAGCTGGCACCCTTCTCTCCTAACTACCACACCACACCAACGGGAAAAAGTTTCAACTCTCAACAGATTTAACATGCATCGCTGCCCTACATGGCGGGTCTTTAGTGGTACTGGGCTCGAACTCGTGACAAGGCAAGCCACGATCCGATACCTATACCACTCGGCTACCGCGGCCAAATTCAGTAATAAGAAATTATTTATAAAATACCTTCTTCAGTACTGATACATCAAACGTATACTGGCTGAAACACCGACTCTTCGCACGAGTTCATTTTTTTAAAAAATAAAACATTATTCTTGATATAATAGCTGAACTGTAAGGAGAGTAAAACTGTGTGCACGACATTGTATACAAAAATGTAAAATGATTTTTTTAAGATAAATGCTATAATTGTAAATAACTGTTTAAAAGAACTGTAATTTTAAACCTCACACAATTAGCATTTAGAATTAATGTTAAATTATGAAAAAGAATATAAAATTCTGATGAAGAATAATTGTGTTACTTTTTAACATTTAAAGCGAGAAGACTTCAAAAAGTTTAACCCGGGAGCAGGCGCGTACTCGATACTAACATTAATGGTAGTGCGGGGGGACTCAGTCACCCCAATCATTTGTTTAGAATTATTTTTACTGTACACGATACAAATCGGAATTCTAGTGAATATTTTAATTTATAGAAAGTATGCTTACCTTCTTTCAAGGACTATTCAATTCTTTGATGATTTGAGAAAAAAATCCAATAAAACTGAACTAAAATGATTCAAAAGTACAAGACCATAATATAGGACGCAAATCAGACACTTTTCAATTATCCTACAGAAATGTTAAACCAATCAATTCTTTTTCCAAATATCGCAAAACTCAATTATTTACAATTTCCTTAAGCGAAAAGCAAACGCATGAAAGATGGGAGGGAACTCTAATATTGATAATAACCATACCATAAGATTGAAGGTCAATCAAATGATTAGCAAACGTACTATGCAGCCTGGCTGAAAAGTGAACAATGACTTCCTTTTCTTTTTCTACAACTAATGTACAGTATTTCAATAATAGTTACAGCGGTGAATTGTTTATCTTCTTAGAATTTTTCTCAGGGTCTGTGGGTTTCGTTTTTTCTTTTAACGAGTAATATTTTATGTTAAAACGTAATAAAAAAAATATCTCATTGAGGAAAAACAGCAAATAAAACAAAATGTTTTTTTTTTTTCTTTAATTTGGTTTTGGGATCAAAGATAGCTATTTGATGACGGAAAAAAGCCAGATAATAAATATAAATTATGTCAGTGTGTTGTGTGTATTTTTTTATGGAAGAAAGCATTTTGTTTTACTTCTCTTTCCGGTTATTTTTAAAAAAAAATCTTTAAATTTTCGATACGCTCGCGCCCCCTTGTAGGGTCATCGCGCCCCCAGGGGGCGCGCCCCACACTTTGAGAAACACTGGTCTACTGATAAAATGTATTTATATAAGAGACATAAAAAAGTAATATTGTTATTAAACGGTGCAGGGCCATAAAAAATGTGACACCTTTAATAGCTTTCGCAATCAATGTTCACAAAAAC
Source organism: Trichonephila clavipes (assembly GCA_019973935.1). Lineage (NCBI taxonomy): Eukaryota > Metazoa > Arthropoda > Arachnida > Araneae > Nephilidae > Trichonephila > Trichonephila clavipes. The sequence continues at coordinate 812,551 of BMAU01001425.1, forward strand.
TGACTTCACTGCTAAATAAAATTAGTACCATTATACTCATATCAAATTAATGGAATTAATGAACTAATTAATGTGTTGTCAATTAATGTCAAAAGCAGAATAGATTTTTTATGTTTGGGGTACTAAAATTTTTTTTAAAAAATTAAGTAGAAAAAAATAGTCGAAACAGTTTATGTTTTAAATTTCATTTGAACTTGATCATTAGTCCCTGAAATATTCGGTGAAAACTATTAGGTCATGATATATAATTAACTTCCCCGTTTATTTAACACCTGGTTATAAATATAATCTAATTATATGATTATGAAGCATAGCATATGTTTGTTTTGATTGCATTAATAAATAATTGCTATTAAGGAAACGGAGCTATTAATAAATAATTACTTTCTCAACTGACTTCAGATATTGAAGCTGCGAGACAAATTCTTAATAAGTCACAGATGTTTATGTAGTGAACACCTTAAAATTTCTCACGAATTTCTATTTCTAAGAATTATTTTATTAATTATTGTCTCCTTAAAGTTATTTTTGAATAATACAGGGGTAACAAGATCCTACACAAGATGTACATTTGCACAATATTTTTCTACAAATTGTAGTTTTGTGTTTAAAACTTTCCTAGTTCCTGGCTAATATTTGTGGGAAAGTGATCACTGACCTCTTGAGATCCCAGAAATAAGCGCATAACATTTTCGGTCGATTTAACAGTTTTCCTGTTAAAAATAGGAAATCGCAATACCTAACATAGCTTCTTGGTTTCAAATTGTTCCGGGTTTTTTTACATTTTATTTTTCTTTATGAAATTTTAATTTTTTTCTGTTTTGGTGGCGTAAGAAATAAATCTTATATAAATCATTTTATTCTTGACCTCCTTTTAAAATCTTGATTGATTGATTCGAATTAAGAATCTGTATTACAGGAAGCATTTGGATTCATTTTTTGTCATTTTTCAATTCCTTCTATTAGCTATCTCTCTATTTTTTTATTTATTTATTTATCTTGGTGGAATTTTCAATCGTTAATAAAATTCATTTTAAAGCACTCAATTGAGCTGAAATTTTATATATATATATGGTTATTTTGGATGACAATACAATAATTTTTAATTTTAATTAATAAAAAATAATTGATTAAAACTAATTATTTAAAGTATTACAAATACAGCCACTTTGGCAGCATTTTTGGCAACTTAGTGACCATTTTGGTGACATGTAAAAACTTGAAAAAGTTTTTTCTCACGTTTTAAAGCACTCCGTTCAACTGAAGTTTTATATACACGATTGTTTTGGATGACAATGCCATACTTTAATTATAATTAATTAAAATTAATTATCCCTTAATGTTGCGATTGTTATTTTTCTTTGTTGATCTAAGTAGGAATTGATTTAATTTTTCTTTTATTACTTGTTATTAAAGAAAATAATGCGATATAGCATTTAATTTAAGATGATTTAAAAATACATTAAATCAGTTTTATTGTAAAAATGTTAATTAAAAAAGATTATGTACAAAATCCACCTCATTGTTATTAGTTTTTATTTACTGTATTTTAAGAAAGTTGAAAGAAGTTCCTGTGATTTTAAACAAATTACAATTTTAATGCAAAAAAGTCAATAAAAACAGGTTGCATGCAGTTCTGATTCTACGTTCTTTATAATTCTAAATTGAACAATTAGAAAATATTAAAAATCTACCCACATACAGATTTTTTGTTTCTTTTTAATCGAGAGTGATCTAATCTGCACCATGGTTAAAGAGCTAATATTGGGTCATTTAACTTCAAATTTTGCCAGAAATTAAATAAATTTCTGAAATATTTATACAAAAAGTTATATAGTTCCTGATTTCATTTTCGTAATTAAATGTACTTCTTTTATAGCAATATAAAAATAAAATTCGGGCGTGTGAGTGTAAAGGAATTATTTATTACTGCATTTATTATGTGAGTATATTCGTAATAAATAACAGTAAAAATATAAGAGAAATCATGCTTAAAAAATAAGAGATAGTTCGCGCGCGTTTGATTACTATGCTGGCGTATTATAAATATTGCTACGAATAGTTTAATTATTTTACAGCAAAAAAATAAATACAATTAAATACAAAAATAATATAATTAAAATATTTAACAGAGGCCGAAAACTAACTTTTCCTTTTCAAGCTGAATTGTGATATGAAATCAAGCATAATATTTTAATTATCGAAGAGAAACAAAATTTTTCTCTTCAAAAATTTCGCATTTTCTTTTACGGTAGTTTTTTCTTTTTTAGTCTACCATACTAAACAATAGATTTTCTTCATTGTACAAGCATAATTAGAAACTATTCTTGTATTTTTATCTTATTAAAATTTACATTTCTATATTCCTCTCCACTGAGTTTTATAAAAAAAAAATCACTTTTCAAATTTTAATGTACGAATACAAAGATATACTAAAAGAAGATAAAACCAATGAAACATTACTAGCGTTATTACTTCTTGTATTTCCTTTGGATATAAGACATTTGTTGCTCATATTTGAAGCATATATCCCTGTATGCAATTCATTATAAAAATACAAGTGTATATATAAGTATATACACACACACACACATATATATATATAAATATATATATATATATTTATATATATATATATATATTTTTTTATATATATATATATATATTTATATATATATATATATATTTTTATATATATATATATATATATTTATATATATATATATATTTATATATATATATATATTTATTTATTTATTATATTTATTATATATATATATATATATATATATATATATATATATATACACTCAGTAACATTGAAAATAGCGACCCAAAAAGAAAGCATCGGATTGAAATGAAATTTAATACACATAATGACACAGATAATTCCCTTGATCTCAAAAACAAGACAATTAAACATGTGCAACGACATAAATACTGGGCAACTTCAATAGCGCGTTGGACCACCTCGAGCTGCAATACATGCCACCACACAGTCCGGCATTGAGTTGATTAAATACCTTATGTTGTCCTGAGGCAGATGGGCCCACAAATCTTGAACAGCCAACTCTAAATCATGTTCAGAGTCACACGATGGCATCTGCCGTTTTAGCTGATCCCACACGTACTCTACAGGGAACAAATCGGGGGAGAGGGCCGGCCATGGATGAGTCTGAAAATGACGTAGGATGTCTTGAGCAATTCTTGCTGTATGCGGACGAGCATTATCTTGCTGGAAAATTGCACCTGGGAGACCATTTAGGAACGGTCCTACATGGGGTCGAAGAAAATCATCAACGTAACGTTGGCCCGCTAAGGTCCCACACATCACCATTAAAGTGGACCGGCTATCATAGGCTATAGCCCCCCAGACGATTACACCAGCTGTGCGGGCAGTGTGGCGTAGAACAATGTGGGGGGAATTGTACCACTCACCAGGGCGACTCCACACCCGTACACGGTTATCATCTGTCCCCAAAACAAACCGGGATTCATCACTAAACACAACCTTTTTCCAATCTGTGACATTCCACATTGATCTGGCTTGGCACCACTGTAGACTCAGTTGCCGATATTCTGGTGTTAAAGGGAGTGCACGGAAAGGGCGCTTGGATTTAAGATTAGCTTCTGCAAGGTGTCTGGAAATTATTTGTGGAACAATTGCTACGCCTACGTCTGCTCGTATCGTTGAACGAGTCAATGTGGGGTCCACAAGTGCTTGCCGCACGATCATTTGATCCTCTCTCCTCGTGGTCTTCCTGTTCGCTCCAGACCCGGCTTTCCGCACGTGGGTACCTTCTCGTGTCCACTGCTCCCAACAATTTCTAACGGCATACTCCGAATGATCCACCTGGCCATAACATGGCACGCCAACCAGCCTACAGTTTTCATCCCGATGATCAGGCCTCTCTCAAACTCGCTTAACTGTGAGAAATGTCTTCTAGCACGTCTACCTGGCATGTTTCGCTTACCAAAGTCTTCCTACAATCGGCGGGTAATCGTCACGTTTATGAATCTTCGAATTTGCGCTGACTTATATAGCACCCTCTTCCTGTTTGTAGCGCCACCTCTGCGTGTATGAGCATGCGTATCGGCACAAAACTTGGATAATTTGCATATCAAATTACGCTGTACTTATTTGCAAAGTTTCGCGATTGTACTTAGCTTCCTTCTTGGGTCGCTATTTTCAATGTTCCTGAGTGTATATATGTAATAAGTTTAAAATCTAAAATATATTCGTTAAGTACTGGGCTGGAGAGAAAGTAATTTTGGCTTTTATGTATAAAATATTTATGCACAAAAAAAAAACTAAATTTAATCAGTCAAATGTTTTCCATTCTGTTCAATTACCTGTTACAATTTTACTGATAACTTCTTGAATCCATTCGCATTGAGTTTCTAGTCCTTATCAGCAAAAAACTCTATTAAGTAAGTTTGAGGACATCGTTATTGAGCTTTTTACCGTTCAAAAAATTTTATAAAATTCGTGATAAATTATAATTAGGTGGTGCAAGGTCAGGGCAACATGGGGGATGTGACATTATTTCAGAACAAGTTTCCAATAATTTCGTTAGTTTTTCATAATATTATGTTAAAAATACATCAAATTTGAACCTTGATTTTTTAGATTAATGTTATTGTAGACCATCAATTTTTCATCCTTAACCTTCACCACCAGATTTTCATTTGTATCGAAGCTTACTGAGCTTTTTAGATGGTTAACATTTCGGTAATAATGATGACTTCACATCGCACTTGGTTCAGTTTTTTACTGATATGAACCAGAAACTCTTATAAGTTTGCCAAAAAAATTGTAATAATTAATTAAACAGAATGGATGGTATTTGACTGAGTAAACAAAAAAATTATATTAAAATATCGAAATTGTTTTCTTTCCATCCCAATAATCCTGAAATATTTCTATTACTTATTAATTTATATATATATATATATATTAAAATACAAATTTTATAAATAATCTCCAAAATGGTAGCACTTTTCTCAAAAGACTGCGATAAGGAAGACAACGATTCTATATTATGATAATGATGCATTTTTCTCCAGTGATCTGATTCGCCATATTTGATTATCATCATTAAGCAATTAAATGGTTAAAATAAATTTTTATTACAGTGATTTTAAATCATTCAAAATTAAGTAATGACAAAGAGATTTTCAATATTTAATTTTATTAATTTATCTGAGCAGCATATATTTTATATTTATTCTTGTATTTAATTTATTTTATGAGCCTTCTGCTTTATATAAGATTCTAGCCTTTTTTAAAACCAATTATTTTCAAAATCTTTTGAAACTTGATTCGAATTTCAAAACTGCGTTAGTAATTAATCAGTGTCATGTTATTTAGGGGATTGAGGAAATTAAATGGGAGGTCTTGCAAATCGTTAAACATGTATAGATATTTTTTTTTAATTTCTATTGAAATAAGATAAAAATACAAACAAAATATTGCACTAATCTGTAGCTTGAAGTTCAGTCTTTAATTATTTAAAAATTATTATTTTCCTTTCAAACTATTAATTTTAATGTAAAGTAACGGCCAAATAATTGGATTCGTTTACCACTTGCGCTGGGAAAAAATTCACAAATGCGCTTACCAAAATAGTCGACTACAACTTACTTCGATGCTTTAATCATTTCATGCTTAGAATTTTGAAAAAATATTTTTATCTGCTAAACTAATTAATTTTTGGCGAAGGACTTTAATAAGTTTTTGAAGAGAATATAACGACACATCGATTAGTGATAAAATTACATAAATATAAAAAATAAATTTGTTTGCATTTTGATAAAATTTTACTAACAATTAGCTTAAGAAGTTAAAAGCAATTTCCCATTTTAAAACATGAATTGAATATGCATGGATAGCAGTACGCGACGCAGTGTAATCAGAAATGATGCTTTGGCAAACAATCTCAGTGGACGTGTATCTTAAGTCAATTTTACTTTTGTGATAATTGCCTGCTGACATCTACCGCAACTCATTGGTTATATTTTGACAATAGAATCTTAACGTGTGTGATACGTCCTTCCAGCGCAAGTGGTTCATTAATGTCAAATGCGTGCATTATGCTCAAGTCAAAGACTAATTTCATGTTTCTAAAGTGACAAGAGTAGCTTTTCAATGCACATTGCAATATTAATATTTGGTATAAATCAGTGTTTCTCAAACTGTGGAGTAAGCCCCCCTGGGGGCGCGAGCATATCGAAAATAAAATATTAAAAAAATTAATTTACTAGAATGAATAAAAACAAAATACTTTCAGACATAATAAAAAATGCACTTTTACTCTGATTTAATTTATATATATATATCATCCGGCGAAATAGCGTCATCAAAAAAACTTGTTCAATACCTAAATAGCTATCTTTGATCCTATAACCAAATAAAGAAACTTTTATATGATTAGCTGTAATTACAGGATGAGAAAATTTTGTCACATTTTCTTTTTAAACCTAAAATGCTACTCTTTTAGAGAAAAACCAAAACCCAGACCCAGAATCGAAAAAAATTACCAAGACGAAAAATTCATCACTGTTGTGAAATACTGTACATAAAACTGTAGGCAGCAGAATATATTTGCTCAACATCTGTTTGACCTTCTAAGTTATTGGTACTGTTAGTTATGACTCCTCTCTTATGTGTTTATTTCTAATTTATAGGGAAGTTGTAATTTTGTGTGAAGTTGTAATGTATTTCTGGAAGGGGGAGCTCCATGTGAAAGCGTTTGATATTTGGAAAACCAAAGAGAGCATTTTGAAGGATAACTTGGCCAAGATTTATTTTATGAGTACTCTCAAACAAATAAAGCATAATGAAAATCATTTTACATAATTTTTATATAGCAGTAGCATCCATATTATATATTGAACACACTTTTAACGTGGAAGTGGTCGCGTGAGGTACTCAGATCATGAAATCGTTAATTCAGGCATAACTGTTTATTTGTTACAAAAGAAAAATTAAAAAAGTCCTTGAAAGTAGGTAAGTATACATTCTCTTAACTAAATTATACACTGGAATCACGAGTTGTATCGTGTACTATAAAAATAATAATGTATAAAAAAAAAGGTTTGGGGGGGATTCAATCACCCCTTGAGACCATTAACGTTAGCATCGAGTGTGTGCCTGCTCCCGGGATAAAACATTTTGAAGTCTTCTCGCTTTAACGCTTCATTGACCGCATTAAGATTTACTGCAGTTTTTTTCATGCAATAATTTTTTTGGGATCACTGCATTGAAAAATTAAGGGATATACATAAACAAAATACTCATCTTTGATAAATTTAATTCATTAAAGCTAATTAATCAATTAATCAATTCAACTGTATAATTAATTATATACACAGTTCACTTAAAATAATTAGTCAAATCGCTTTCTAAGGTCTTCATTAACATACAAAAAATAAGACACTTAAAAAAATTTGACATTAATTATTTTTCTGGGACAAAAATGATAATCTTCGCAAACTACTGAAAACGCCGTCAGCTGAAAACGCAATTACTGCTATGAAACCATTCGCCTTCCCCGCTAAAATAAATATCATAGAGCCCGTGCTGCCATATACCTTAGAAGAGCGGATTTCAAAGAATATTCCTGTTAAGTATCGTCAGAATATTCGTAAAAATGGTCATTTTATGTAATTTTAAAAAGTGAGTAGTACTTATAAGTGCCATCGGTCGATAAAGGGTTAAATATTAAAAAGTAACACAATCTTCTCATCGGAATTTTATATTAGTTTTCATTATTTAATATAAATTCAAAATGCTCATTCTGTTAGGCTTAAAATTACAGTTCACTTAAAACTAACTATAATATGAGCATTCATTTTAAAATATCATTTTACATTTTCGTAAACATTGTCGCGCATTTGGGTTTATTCCCCTGACAATTCAGCTATTATATCAAGAATGTTTTAGTTTTTTTAAAAAAAATAAACTCGTGCAAAGAGTGGGTACTTGAGACTTTAATGTATCAGTCCTGCACAAGGTATTTTATAAATAATTTATTAATACTAAATTAAGAGCAAGTTTAATAAGTATTAGCGACTTGCATGGGTTTGTCTTGCACAGGAAAGTTTTTCCAAGGAAGATTTACGATTAGAAATTGACTCTCCGAGTACTTTTTTTTTTATATTTGGCTGAGATCTATGTTTTGTCTTCAAAGCAGCCACCGCATTTTGCAATTGTTCCAATTTAAAAATTCGAGAAAGAAAAATAAAATATATATTAATTAAAAGTAACATATATAAAATTTAATATACTTATCTTATTAATTTATACGGTTTATAATTGTGATCATATTGTAGCTTTAGCGTCAAAGTGCATTATTATTGCATTCAATACATTATTATTGTATAAGGGGAGGCACGATGAAAATTATGATTGAAAAGTGGATCGTCAGTATTGAAAGTTTGAGAAGCACTGGTATAAATTCTTCCATTCGTATCAGCCATGACAACTTAATGGATAGGGTCAAGAGCCAGTAGCTGGCGCTCTTTGAGTCGAGTCAAGTTTAAATCCCGAATCCTCTAAAGCAGTGCTTCTCAAACTTTCAATACTGGCGCCTCCCTTTTCAATCATAATTTTAATCGCGCCCCCCTTATACATTAATACTGTACTGAATGCAATCATTGTGCACTTTGATGCTAAAGCAACAATCTTTATTATAAACAGTACAAATTCATGACATAAGTATTAAATTTTGTATATATTACTTTTAAGCAAAAATAAATAAATAAGTAATAGGATAATTATTATGTTATTTTTCCTTTGTCTAATTTTTAAATTGGAACATATAGCAAAACGCGGTGGTTGCTTAGAAGACAAAATATAGATATCAGCTAAATGTAGAAAAAGATCTGAGGGTCAATTTCTATTCATAAGCATTCCTTTGAAAAACTTTGCTCTGTAAGACATGGAAGTCGCTAATACTTATTAAACTTGTTCTTAATTTAGTATTGATTAATTAGTTATAAAATACTCTGTGCAGCACTGATACATTAAAAGTATACCGGCTGAAGTACCCACTCTTTGCACAAGTTCATTTATAAGAAAATGAAACATTAGTGATATAATCGCTTAATTGTAAGGAGAGTAAAGCCAAGTGTGCGACAATGTTTACAAAAATGTAAAATGATTTTTTAAAATGATTGCTCAAATTATAATTAGTTTTAAGCGAACTGTAATTTTAAACCTCAAAGAATTAGCATTTAGAATTGATGTTGAATAATGAACAATAAAAATTCTGATGAAGAATAATTGTATTATTTATAATATTTAAAGCGAAAAGACTTTAACATGTTTTAACCCTGGAGTAGACGCGCACTCGATACTAATGGTCGAGCGGGGTTATTGAGTCACCCCAATCCTTTTTTATATTTATTTTTATAGTACACAATAAAAATCGTAATTACAGTGAATAATTTAATTAAGAGAAAATATACTCTCACCCCTACTTTCAAGGACACAGAAAAAATTTCCGAAAAAAAGTTATCACACCGGGAACTCAGACAAAACAAGTACCTTAAGATCGTAAAAAAAACGTCTGTCACTCCCAAGAAAGAGGGAGATATGTGACAAATATATTTTAGTTCACGTTAAGATTGTCAAACAGGAGGATAGTGTCAGGGCCATTGGTAAGAATTAAACAGTTTTGCCAGAATTACCGATTTCGTGCACTCTGTGCTCGGCGTGACCGCTCCCGGATTAAAAGTGTATTTATTACAATATGGATGTTCTAAAAAATGATGTATTACGTTTTTTATTATGCTTGGCTTAGTAATCCTTCAAACTTCCCTAAATGAAAAAACAAATACATAAGAGCATTGACGTAACTAACCGTACAAGTAAGCTCGAAGGTCAAACCACAGCAAATACATTCTGCTGCCTACAGCTGATGGCAATAATATATAACAGTGATGAATTTTTTATATTCCTAAATTTTTTTTGATTATGGATCTGGGTTTTGTCTTTCCTCTGAAAGAGTAGCATTTCCGCTTTGAAAAGAAACGTAATAAAAAAAAATCTCTCATCATGGGATTACAGCAAATCGAATAAAACGTTTTTTATTTGGTTATTGTATCAAAGATAGCTAAAAAATGAGGTTTTGAAGTAGAAGATTTTATTTTTGATGATGTAAAATCGCAGATAATATATATATATATATATATATATATATATATATATATATATATATTATTTCCGTCTAAATGTGTATATTTTTTATTATGTCAGAAAGTATTTTGTTTTACTTCATTCTAGTAAATAAATTTTTTAAATCTTTTATTTTCGATATGCTCGCGCCCCCCTTGTAGGTATATCGCGCCCCACAGTTTGAGAAACACTTCTCTAAAGGTATGTCATGTAGAAGACTCAAAGTCTTCACATTGGAGTGAAACGAAATTTTAGAGAGTGGGGTTCCTGCTCAGATAATATACTCATATCTTAACTCTGGTTGAAAATTATGAACTCAATTACAAATAGCCTTCAGGTTGTTTCTAAACACTATGTAAATGATCAACCATTCATCATCAGCCATAATTAGTTCCAGAACTTTTATCATCGATGGGGGTGCACTTCTCGGTAACTTTTATGACTTGAGTGTTGTGATGGTACACTTACGTGAGTAAGTGTTTATTAAAGTCGCACTTTGAGCAACATAAGTAATATTGGTATGGTATATATAATAGAACTTCTAATTAACTAAATATTATTGGTACAGAAAATTTCTTGAGCTTTATTCAAGAAATAATTCCAATTTTTTCTGTTATCTTTGGGTTGGGACCATTTTAAAGCCGTACAAAATTTACCAGAACTCATTTTTCATTAAAATTGAAATTTGATATGTAAACCCACAGGAGAAGAGAAAGAGAGGTGTATTTACCAACATGTTCAATTTTTATATCTCTAATATGAGATATAAGAATTTTTTTCTAGAATTTTTGGATTTTGATATCTATTTACTACGCTTTTATCAAAATAAAATCCTCCAACATCTTGAACAGACAGTATGCATTACATCATGATTGTCTATAGGAGCTTATAATTTTGAACCATACGTTGTAGATGAATCTACTCTCTCTCTCTCTCTCTCTCTCTCTCTCTCTTTGTACTACAATCAATTCTAGCTAACTTCATGACTTTTTGTTGACTCATACCAAAAGCAGTTAAAAGTAAATGGTGTTGTGCATTCGGTTAAAAACAGGGAAGTTATTTTAAATTTTTAAAATTGAATATACTTCATAATATTTCTTTTTTAGGTGTAGAAATGTTTATCACCTCTTACAAATATTCCAATTTCCCATTTTTTCATTTCCTTAAAAATTTAAGCTATTTTCTTGTCATGATCAAAAACAATGTTTGTAGAGATTTCTGTGTGTGGATTGTTTTCATAATATATACAATTCTTATTGTTTTATGTTAAATTATCTATATTTTTGAAGAACAAATAACATTAGTTCTTTTAGCACAATTGAAATGTCCTTTGTTATATAGGATTTTACTCTAAAATAAGTAATTAAGTTATTTCAACAAGCAAACATTAGTTTAACTTCCATCTTGTCCTCAAATGTTAGAAGAATCCATTAAAATAATTGGTAATAAGTGATATTTAATACCGTTCTTTAAAAAGATAATTCTTTTCTTCAGGATATAGTATACATTTTCAGTGGATCCCTTCGCATGTTGGCATAGAGGGTAACGAAAGAGCTGACTTTTGGCTAGGACTGCTGCTGTGGAGGGTGTGAGTCCAAGAGGGAATCTCACATTTTCTGAGGTTTCCACAATTTCTAAATTGGAGCTCAACCAACAATATAAAACTCCACCCAGTCATGCATGGTACTTTGCTAAATGTCGGGATGGTCCTTTAGACTCAGTAGTAGACCTCTCCAATCTACTTATTCTAGATTTTTGAGAGGACACACAAGAGCTCTCAGGTTCTCTAACGGACAAAAGACTTTTCCGGAATGCCACTGGTGTTCTTCTGGAGAGGCCTCACCTAATCATATTTTACTTTGTTTGGGTTTTAAAATGGACGAGGTCCTTTGCGACCCACTGCTGTTTTTAGATTTTTTACAGATTTTCGGATTCATGGGAATTGTCTAGCCCTGCTGGGCAGTACCGAGAATAGTCAAAAAAAAAGATAGTACTAAATTGAAAGAACGGAAATGTGATGAGAAGGAAGCATACATTCTGCATAATTTTAAAAATATAGTTTTTTACTGCCATATTCCAAAAACATTGTTCAAAATATTTTCAAATAAAAGTAATTTCCTATTTAAGGTAAGTTGAATAGACTGAGTAATACTGTTCTTTTAATTTGTTTCAACTGCATAATTTATTTTAAAGCATTAATATACATATAAAAATATTATAGCTCTAATAGGAAAGATTTCAAATTAAGTGATAATATTCAAGTACGATTGATGCAAATATTAGCATTAGTTAATTAGCAGTTTTGTTCAAATATGTGTAAATTTAATTTTACTTAAGTATAAATACAGCATTAATTAAAAAATATTTTTAATATAAGTGTTTTGTTTATTTAAGATAGATCTAATTATTCAGGTAAAACATTCACTTAAATGCAAAACCAGGACATCACTTCTGCTTCGTCAAAACTTCAAAGAAAAAAGATTGATTTTCAACATGAAAGCACAAACTGCTGCTTATCCATCTCATGACAAAATTCATTTCTGTGACTTTCCCTTGTAAATGAAGTGAAAACAGTTTAATTAAGCACGAAACTCTCCTGAATAATTTCATTAAACGGCATTTAATTGAATATTCTAAATGTTTACAGTTCGTACTAAGCAAACGGGGCTGCCTTTTTTCTTGCCATTCTTATTAAAATGTGTTTTATTATTTAATAAACTCTACGTCGGTATTGATAAATTGCATTTTTTTTTAAAGAAACTAGCTTATTCTTTTCTTATAAATTTATAATGAATATTATACTTGTTTCACAGTTTCCGTGTTGCTGTTTCAATTGATTCATCAACATTAATTAAATTTTCTCTACTACTAACGCTCTTTAATATCGGCGTAAAGTAATTATATAATTCCAGTGTCAGGATGGTGAATTCAGAATTAATTAAAATACGACAAAATTTCTTCGGCCTTAAAAGTTATTACGGAAATTTAGATGATCGAATAAAAACGGAAATTATTATCAAGTAACAATTACTGAGATTTTTTTTTTGCGTTCAGATTTATTAATTTAATTTACTAAGAAGTGCATTGTTTGCTTTCGTTAAATACCCTTCAGTTAATATTAAACATTTTCATGTTTCAGTTTAAATAAAAAAATTCATTTTCCAGAAATTATTTAACAAAAAATTGTAGTGTAAACTTTAAAGGTTCTTTATAATGATTAAAATTAATTTATCCAACTATTAAAATCCGCGATGAAACTTATATATATATATATATATATATATATATATTAGTTTTTTCTGAATTAAAAAAAAAACTCTTGGAAAATACAAATATGTAATATAAAGATAAATATAAAAATATGGAGATATGTTTTAGATTATGTAAGTACATGTAAGTTATTTACAAAAAAAAAAAACAGACATGGTTACAGAACGTTATGTACAAAAAACCCTTCATGGTTACGGAACATAATGTATAAAAACATCCGTGGTTAAGGAACGTTATGTACAAAAAAAACATGGTTATATGGGAAGATGTTGGTGGATGAATTCAAAAAATCCTTTTTATTTCCTCTTTCTTTAAAAAAACCATACCTATTGAGAAAAAGAAAATAAAACATAAATGTATTTTTATCGATGTTTCGTTTATTCTTGGAAGACATTTTAATTAAAAATTCACTGCTTTTGAATTAACTGGATAGTAATTCAACGTTAAAAATGTAATTACATTTTAACATGCATTGTTCCTTAATTTTTTTTTCTCAAACTGATGCTCATTATATTTGAGAAATCTAAAATGTCTAATATGGAAGATTTATTTATTTTTATTCGTATTGTATCGTATTCTAATTAATAGTATAATGAGCACTTAACAATACGCCTAACTATTTATTTCATTATAAATTATGAGGCCTTCCTTTTTTATATTTCTTCCTTACATTTTGCCAAGCTTATTTTTTCATTCTCTATATTCCTTAATCTGTTATAAAATCAATGAATTTAAAACTTATTTTCATTTACCTTTTCCCATATTAGGTTGAAATATTTTTTGCAAACTCTTCTTAAATAAGTCTATTAAATGCAGTTAATAATAGGAATTATATTTACACAACGCGTAAGAGATATTTCGTCTGACTAACTTACGTTATCTGAGTATTTTATCGTGCACACGACTATACGGGAAGTGCACTTCGGTATAACTGGACAAACACAGTTTGACAGCAGCGTGACAGCCTATTTCATTTCCGCTCAAAATACACCATTTCGAATGCGAAGATAAAAGCGAATGAAATCAACCATAAAATTCGAAAATGAGGAGCTTTCAGATAAGGTTGTCAAGTGCATGAAGCTAGCGTTTTGGAAACAAGCTATATTTATCTTCTTTCCCTTGTCATAATTTCGTTCATATCTTGCATAGTATGCAAGGATGAAAAGACGAAGCTTCTTTCCAGACCCTGCTCTCACTATATGATCATAGTTGAGAAATATTTATTCAGATTAAAGAAGTAAAGTTTTGTATGGATGTTTTTTTTAAAAAGAAATATGTTACTTTATATGATTATTTAAATGATTGTTTTATACTTAAAAGTTGCAAACCAAATTGTTTATCTGTAAAGATTGGATTTCTTAATATACTGGTCAAAATAATTAAAGGATATTGCGGTTTTAGGTGGATCTTGTGGCTGGGAAACTTTTTAGCTGATTGATACATGGTCGACAGACGTAGTAGGTTATATGAGAATAAATTACGCATGTTTGGCAGAAAAAATGCATTTTATTGCGCATTTGTGTACAAAAGGAAAAAAACACAATTTGTGCATATGAGAAAAAAAGAATAAGAAAATGTGTTCTCATCAAAGGAAACATTTTCAGTAGGGGGTATGGTTTCCACGGACGGCCAGCAACGTTGAGCACCTTTGAGGCATGGAGTCAATGAGGCTATTAATCACGAGTTGGGGTATTCTGTCCCACTCTTCCAGAAGAGCTCTTTCCAGTTCTTGAAGAGTTTGTGGGGGTGGTTGGCGGCCAGCAACTCGTCTTCCCAGAGAGTCCCAAACGTGCTCTATTGAATTCGTGTCTGGAGAACACGCTGGCCATTCCATTCGTACGATTCCTTCTTCGAAAAGGGAATCCTCCACGAGGTTAGCACGATGTGGCCTGCTGTTATCGTCCATTAAAATGAAGTCATCTCCAATTGCTGCAGCGTAAGGGACTACAATAGGTCTGAGGATCTCACCACTATATCGGCGAGCAGTCAGAGATCCATCTCGAATGATGTAGAGGTCTGTGCGCCCGTCAATGGAGATGCCACCATACACTAACACTCCCCCACCGCCAAATATGACACTTTCGTGCACGAACGCAGGATTATTCCTACTGCCACAGTATCTCCAGATGAAAATACGCTTATTATCCGGATGAACAGAAAAACGGGACTCGTCAGAAAAAAGAACATTGCTCCATTCATTTCTCCTCCAGTTCACATGCTATGTTGCCCACTCCCTGTGGTCGCGATGATGCTTTGATGTTAGTCTAACACATACCATCGGTCGGCGAGCATACAGACCTACACCATGGAGCCAGTTTCGGACAGTCTGAGTTGAAACCGTGGTGCCAGTAGCCAAGCGAAGGTGTTGGAGAAGAGTAGCGTTCATATTTTGGTGTCTCCGAGCCGTTAACACTAAATAAAGATCTTCTTTGGCCGTTGCTGCCTATCTACGATATTTTCCTGGTCTTCGGCCTGGACTTCCAGTCTCCAAAAAACGGTTCCTGATCCTGGAAATCACACTTTGTGACACTCCAATGGCTTGAGCTACTTTGGCTTGAGTTTGTAGCCCCCTTCTAACCTACCAACAACTCTACAAGCTTCTGAATCGGTTAAATGACTTCGCTGAGACATCGTACTCATCGAAACAAAGCAGTCACTAAATGCCTATCATCCTCTTCTTCATTTCAGTTGAAAGTCAAATTTCATTCGCTGCCGCTGAAGAGACGTTTTTGACGTCGAACTCAAAATTAGCATACTCCATTGTTTGAAAATCAGAAAAATTTGCATTTGTAATTCTCTTCTTCCATTTACGGCAAAAAAAAATTCGCTTATATCTATATTTTATATAAAACTTACAATATCCTTTAAATGTTTTGAGCAGTGTATTTAAGAAAGGTGTGATAATTACGTTACATTTAGGTTAAGAGTATAAAGTTGTTACCTCAAGAATTTTTTTCTAATTGTCTGAAATTAAATATCCATTGCCAGATTTTGATTATCTTAAAGTTTCGGATATATTAAGCTTCAGATTTTTCCCCCAGATTTCATCTTGCTTAAGTTATAATAATAGGGTCAAAATTGGAGCTTTAAAATACTTGTTGGAAACTATTTGTATGCTTCCACAGCTAAATACTTAAATTTATAAATTTTAAATTAGAATTTTTAAAGGAAGCCAAACTTATAAGTTCTATAAAAATGAAATACTTCCGATTAAGCTGTGTAAAGCTTGAGAGAGAGGTATATTAGTGTCACACTATAAAATCACACGTGGGCTTTTGGTGACGGATCGCATAATTTTGAACCTTGGCCAAGTGACGAGGACGACACCTAAGCTGGCATTTGCGCATTTCGTGCACAGAAATGTGCGGGGTACGCCACTTTGCGTTTTAGCTTGTCGCAAACTTAGACAGGCTATCGTGCTTTTCTCCAGAAAGAACGTATTAATAATGCTCCTATAATGTTAATTTTAAAACAATTCGCGGATCTCTGCTCAACATTCTTAGCTTTGTAGGCAGTTCAGAATAAAAATAAATTTCTCGGTATTTACAATTTTCATAATTAAGTATTATACTGTATATGGGAAAGCTGAAGCAGCTTGAATTAGCGTAATATTTTTGCATGAATAACTGAGATAATCTCATTCTTTATTTCATTCATCACAGCAAATTAACATGACTTTCATCAAATCCAAAATTTATTTGAGAAGTAACTATAGTTTTTTCTTTTAATATTCTACTTAATTCTATACCAAAAAAACTTATCGATGTAAATTTCTGTAATTATGGAAAATTTAATTTTACTAATGAAATATTTTACAGTTTTTAAATATGTATTTCATCGCATACTGAATGGCTTTTTCGGGTTCATAGTTGGCTTCAATTTTAAGCTTATGGAATGTTTCATATTATTGAAATTTGTTAAGACAAACAAAATTATATAGTGATTCTTTTTATAATTAATATCTTGCAGTTTTATTAAAATGTCTATTTCAGTTCGGTAAAGGTGTGGAAATATAGAAAACCGAGTAAAACAGATCCATAATTACATACCATGTGATTCTTTTTCAGCAACCGAGCGAAGGAAAATAATTAAAAATATTTCATTGTGTGTAAGGTATTGCATGCTTAGAATGCAAATTTTAATATTAAAATTTGGCAAAACAAAACCAGTAAACGTTTCATGATATGAAATACATACGTAATAAAAGAAAAGAAAATACGTAAATAAAATAAAATCGAATGCTAATCCAACACCTGAAAAAACTCAAATCTGACTTATTTGAAAAAAAAAACATATTTTTAAAATGAGAAAATATCAAACCAAATTCAGGAGTTTAAATCTAACTTTAAAGTGTTTTTATCAAACAAACTCAAGTTCTGAATAAGGTACACAGTTCTTTTTCCATGCATTCTAGGAAATTCGTATTAACTAAACGATATTTAAAAACATTTTAAAAAATTAAAAAAGTTTTTTCTTTCCAATTTGAGTTGAAAATAAAAGGAAGTCTGTTTACGGTTTCATTATTACTTTGAGACGTTTCTTGTATGAGTGTTAGCAAAATACTGATGAAAGAAGTGACTATTAAAAATATGTATTAAATTGTCAAAGGATATACAAAAAAAATTTCTTTCGAAATGATACAGTTACACTTTCACATTTTCAAAATCACCTTTTTATATCTCTTCATTGTAAAATAAGATTCATTATTATTTTTTCAATCTTAAAACTAATGAAGAGAACTTCTCGTCTTCGAGAATTCCTAGAAATAAATATATTTCTCGTCAAATAAATGATATTTTTAGCTGATAAACAAAGTCATTTATTTTAATAATTCTAGTATTTTAGTCCCCATTTATATCTTTTTTTCATTTAAGACTTTCGAAATCAGTTTAAATTGAAAAGGAAAAACGAAGTATTAGGCCTAGGCATTTAAGCACATATTTATTATCATTTGTATTTAAATTTAAGAGAATAATGTTTTACAAGTCTTATTTCGTGTTGAATGATTGATTGATTTAATATTAACGTCGCACTGTTCAGCTACACGAGGGCTTTTGGCGACGGACCACGTAATTTTGAACCATGGTCAAGTGACGTGGACGACACCTGAGCTGGCACCCCCTCTCCTAACTACCACACCACACCAACGGGAGGACATTTCAGCTCTCGACAGATTTAACGTGCATCGCTGCCCTACACGGCGGGTCTTTAGTGGTACTGGGATCGAACTCGTGACCAGGCAAGCCACGATCCGATACCTATACCACTCGGCTACCGCGGCCACTCGTGTTGAATGAAATTTAAGACTGAAAATAAGACTGAATTTTAAAAAATGATTTTCTTTTATTGTTTATTTATTTTTCTATTTTAAATGAGCTCCGATAATTCTTTTTAAAAAAAGAAACGTACATGTTGTCTTATTAAGAATACTATAAATATGTGAGTGAGACATCGCGCTTGAAAGTACATTTAAGGGGACATGGTACGTTTTAAAAATTTTTTAATTCGATGGTTTTTACAGTTTTTTGCTGACAGCCAATGCATATAGATTAGGTATGAGTACAACAGACTTTGCTAATTTTTAAATGAAAAGTTTTCAAATTTATGGATTTTAAAAAATGCTACTTCTCTTACAATAATTGATGAACACACATAAAATTTTATTTACAAATACGTCGAGCCATGTATAATAAATGTTTGTATTTGTGTTTTGCTAACACAACTGATATTTGTAAACCAATTTTTTTTCTGAATGCTTATTGAAAACTCCTTAAAAAATGTATAAATTTTAAATTCGACTTTTTTTTTTCTTTTTGAAAAAAAAAATATTATTTCTTTCATTAAAAAAGGGTACTAACTTTTGTTACATCTACCAATTGCATCGCATAAAAAAAAATTTAAAGCATTTGTCACAATGAAAATAAAGCCTTAGCATTTTCAATGAAGATGAATGAGTTACTTTTTCTTGCTGAGATAAATATGCTTAATGTTTTTATTTTCCACTGGAGGGGGAATAAAAACAAAGTTAAATAAGTTTCATAACTCTGAATTTTTTTTTAACTTAGAGCTTTCAAATTTTCGTGAGATTATAGAAAATTGTATAAAGAATAATTTAGGCTATAAAAATTCATTTGAATTTTTGTCAATGGAATCGTATTGTGTTCCAAAAAATATACTTTGAATAATGTTAAAATATAAATATAAAGCCAAAAAAACTTAAGGAATATCAGGAAAAAGTTTTAAATAACTTATCTCAGATCACCTATGCTTAATTAATTATTGAATATTGAATTAGATATTGCAAAGCTAAAAAGTAAATGTGAAAACAGTAGGCATACTTTCTAGATTTCATCAAATATAATATGTGTGAGCTACAATTATTTTTTTTTAAAAAAAATCAGTTTTTATAGAAATATATGAAATAGAATTCGAAAAAAAAATATAATTGATTTGTAATGCCCTAGTTATTATCCTGAAAAAATTAAAACTTGCAAATTATACAACCTCCATTATTATTAAAAAGCATCCAATTCAATTAATATTTATTGAAAAATATTAGGATTTCAAATAAAAAGTGATTCAAAAATTTATAATTTTTTAATTTTTAATAACTTTGAGGAAAGCGCTTCTAAAGCTTTGAGTAGTTCTAACATCCGGGTTAAAATACCATGCAATAAAAATTCGTAATAATTCAATCAAACATACTTTTCTCCTGAGACGATCCCAAAAATAATTTGTTGCATTTTTTTAAAAATTAATGATATTACTAAGAACCCAAAAAACATTTATCTATAAAAATATAAAAATTAATTTACTTTTTGGAAACTTCTTAGATGAAATAAAAATATAAGATATTTGTTATTTTTGAAATATATAATACAATAATCAGGCCGTCGAATCTGCACAGGCAATTTTATTTTTATTTCTTCTTTTTTCAGTGTTCGTTCAGTATACTTTATTCATCATGTACCTAGAAAGTATAATTTTCTCTTTTCACTTTCCAGTGAAAATATATATCATGTTTCATTTTACACTATTTAAGTGTAAACAGTTTTTAATTGAGTCCTTAGCTATAAAATGAATCATAAAATATATCTTCCCAGTGGCATTCCATGACTTTAACTTCACAATTATTTTCCGTTCATTAAAAATCATGTTTTTCGTTTAAAAAAATAAATATTTTATTTATTTATTTTTTCTAAAAACATCCACTGTCACCATAATATTTGGTTCAAAGCGAATATATAGTCAATATCTCGGCGTTGAAAATATAGCAAGTTCCTCATATATTTATTTATTCCTAGTTGTTTGGGGTAATATGTAATAGAAGGTTTTGTTCAGAGCTAAAATATAAAAATCAGAATTTAAAATTGAAGTGTGTGAAAATGAGAATTTTAAGTCTTTATTTTAAATTCCAGGCTGATTGGATAGATAATAACTGTGTATGTGTGTGTTTGTATCTTTAACCATAAATTAATATGTTATAACTTGTACGTGAATAAAAAACTATTTTTTTACAATAAGACTCTTTGATGATGAGAAAAACTTAATTATAATAAAGCTTTGAAATGGAAGTCGTAAAAGAGGAAACATTATGAAAATTGATTAAAAAGAGCGTAGTTTTTCAAACAAGATAATAGAGTAGATTGTAATCCTTCATTGTTCTCAAACAGTGAATAAATTTTAAGTAGCAGTAAGAAAACGAAACTATGAAAATTAATGGAAAAAATATGACCTTTTCACAAGGGACAATAAAATGGTCAGAAAATTTTCATTCGAATCAAAAACTTATTATGCTTAAAAAATTTAAGAGGATTCATAATGGAGTTTGTTTGTCATAAAAATGTATGCACTAGTAGCTTAAATAAATATCCAGTTTTAAGCATTATTATAAAAACTACATTTTATTTTTAAAGACTTTTATCAAAGTTATTGCTCTTTTTAAACAAAAGGATTTAGTGAAATGGTTTACGAGGTATTTAAGATGAAATAAAAGTTTATAATACACAAAAAGAACAACCTTCTATTACAATTTTTTCTAAACTGAAAGAATTTAAAACATAATATTAGCATTCAAGTCAACAATCACTTTATCACGCTGTAGTGTAATTTTCTATATGACTTATATACACTAGAATACATATATACACTATGAATACAGGTTTTGCAAAGATTATGAATAAAATATCATGAACGCATATCCACACAAACTTTACTATGAAACCTCGCATTCCTCTTAGATTCATATTTTAATCAATAATTGTTGAAATTAATTTCATTAAAACTCTTTCATTCCTTAATGCTTACCTGATTTTCCCCTTTCATTAAAGAAAGTTACTCGATTATGAATAGAAAAAATTGTTGTAAAATTAATTATTGTGATTAAAATTTATCTGTATTCTAAAATTTCTATTTTGTAAAGTAAAAATATATCGCGTATTTGTACATTTATTTCTATCCAAGTAAAATGAATCTTCAAGAAAAATATGATGCTAAAGCTAGACAGAAGTATATATCACACTCTATTCATTTTATAATAATGATGGACACAAATAGATACATGATGCCTAAAGCAGTGCTTCTCAAAGTTTCAATATTCGCGACTCAATATATTATCATAATTTTCTTCGTGCTCCCCTCATACAATAACAATGCATGAATTCAATACTTACTATACTTACCGCTAAAACTACATTATGATTTTAACCTCTTAAGTGCCACTGGCATATATAAATGTTTCACTCAGTCAAAGCGTTAACTTCCCCGGATGTATATATATATATATGTCTTTCTGAAATACGATCTTCTGTGTGTACTGCTATCCATAAGATTATTCCGAAGACCTTGGAATGTAACAAAATGACCTTGACAGTGTTTGTGAAGGATTTACTTATTTCAGCGCAGGTTTTACTTATTTATTCCTTTTTATCCCTCCCCTCCCGTATACATCACATACTTGCACCTGCGTAAAAAACGTGGCATTAGGGGGGGAGAGAATTGCGTAATTTTTTATTAGCAGCTAAGGTATTAATTATAAACCGTATAAATTATCAAGATAAGTGTAATTTTAAAAAAAGTTTTATTAATGATAAGCCCATGGGGTTACTGGTAATTATTAAACTTGTTCTTAACTTAGTGTGGTTAAATTAATTATAAAATGCGTTGAGCAGTACTGATACATTCATAAGTGTATTATATCAGTGCGAATATGTATTTTACATTTTATTATGTCAGAATGTATTTTGCTTCTTTAATTTCAGTAAATTACTAATTTATTTCAATCTTTTGTTTTCGACTTTTCAATAGGCTCGCTCCCCCATCGTAGAGTTGTCACGCCCCGCAAGGAGGGCGCGCCCCACAGTTTGAGAAACGCTGGTCTAAAGAGTTCAAGTTTTCATTACAAAGAATATAACACTAATTTTTAGTATACGTGTGTTATATTCTTTCAATTATATTTAAACATAATACTTAACATTAAAAGTTTGTATGGAAAGTTAGTTTGTTTGCTTGTAAAGAAAGTATTTTATATATTCTATCCACTTTTCATTTTCGTATAGAACTCAGTCGATTCATAAACGTTGTTTATATTTGGAAAGATAATGCCTCTTTTTAATCAGTTTAAAGCAAGAACTCCAAGTCAAAATATTCCTTTACTACAAATGATATTTTTATGAAATGTAGTATTAATAATTCATTTCGTTATATCAAATTCTAAACATCATATAATCTCTTAAAACTATTTATTTAAGAAATACATTCTTCATAATACATGTTCTTCGTAACTTTAAAAATAAAAAGTATAAAAACTTTGAAATCCATTCACTTTTTATACATTGTTTACATTTCGTTCCAGAATCTTAAGCACTGTATACGATTAATAAACAAATCCTTTAAAAAAAACTTTGATATCCCTTTTATATAAAAAGGAAAAAAAACTATCATGTCATATCTTGATATATGAGGGTGTGTGTACAGTTCCATCCATATTAAAATGCAAATTCTCTCCTGTATCAAATTACAACGTACCAAGGGGACAGTAAATAACTGTTGAGATGTCCTCTTGTGTGTGTGTGTGAGAGAGGGAGTTTATTTTGTTATAAAAAATATCTATAACTGGAAAATTTGATTTCTTGTTAAATTGAGAAGTGCTTTAAATTAGCTTGTCTTTATTTTTAAGAACACTATTCTTTCTTGCATTCTCTTTCATCAAAAGTTGCCAAGACATTTTTTTTTTGCTTATCTTCATTAATCAAAAAAATGTCACGAAGAAAAAAAATCAATTTATTTTAGGGGGATAATAAAGTCAAGAATGTTTCGAAACAAATATGGTAATTATTTATTAGATGCTATAGGTCAACCCATTATCATTAAAAGTTTCAGAAAAAAAAATGAAATGTGATGTAACAGTTTAGAAGTAGTACTTTTTATGCTCATCGTTGTAAGATTTTTTTATACATAAATTTTTTTGGTAAATGATATGAATAATTAATTATTTAGTTAGAATATCTTCAGATGTTTATGATTGTTAATTTGACATTTATTCATCGCAGATATTTACAAAAATATTTCATTGAGAGTCTCAAATGTTAACCTAGAAGCTAGGAAAGCACTAATTATTTATGTAAATAAAATTGATTTAATTAAATGCATTATACATCGATTTAATATAATTTATTAATAAAGTTAATGAATGTATTATTTTAAATTTTTCATTTATTCCAATCAAACTGTAGAATGTATTTCCTTTCTTCTCTTTTCATGCAATATGCGCTTTC
The DNA here is from genome assembly GCA_019973935.1 of Trichonephila clavipes. Lineage (NCBI taxonomy): Eukaryota > Metazoa > Arthropoda > Arachnida > Araneae > Nephilidae > Trichonephila > Trichonephila clavipes. Next base: position 836,776 of record BMAU01001425.1, read on the forward strand.
TCTTAAATATTTTCCCCGTAAAGTACGCAAATAACAAAAATAGTTAAGAATCATATTCAAAAAATTAAAAATACATTATTTTAATTTAAAACCAATAAGGTTTAACATTATGCTCTAAGTGTTGAAAAGAATACATTTGGAGAAAAAATTAATTTGTTCTTTAACTTTTAATTCACAGTATTTCATTCCGGAAGAGTTACAATATAAATCTTAGGATTGAACTACCCATAAAAATACTTGTTCCTCAAAATCAGATAACTTACAAAATAATATTCATGCTCATTTCAGTAGGATATTTTCGTAAATAAAACATACAAAAGAAAATTGTAAATTTATTATTCGCCAATGTCCATTTACTTCAAAAAATTTAATAAAGTTTTTTTTAAATTTTTTTTGTGGTATTAGTGATTTGACTTATACCGGATACCAATATTTATGTCATATCAACAAAATTAGGAATTATTAATTGAAAATAAAATTTAAAATACCCATCTGTCTGAATAAGAAATAGATTTATTACAATATAACGATCCTTTTCGGATTGTAGGATTCTCATAACGAATAAACAAGTCATTCAAAATTATAAAAATTGAGTTATTTGCTTTGCAATTGAACATAAATTTCATGAACTATACTTAAGAAGTTATAGCAAAGAATATTTTTTGTTGAATTTATCAAACAAAATATATGAACTATACACGTTGATTGAATAAAATTTAGATAAATGTGTTAGTGTTATCCTCCTAGTTAAAGTTGAAAGAAATAATATATATATTTAAAGAATTCAAAATTTATTTGCTAGAGTGTCAATGATACATATTTGATTGAACGAATTGAGCATGTACTGAAGTTCAGTTAGGAATATAGTCAGTATTTTACACATCTTCTTTTATATAAAAACAAATACATATAACACAATAGAATTAATGCAGTTTCAGAAATAGGAGAAAATTTATTAACTAATGCGTGATTTAAGTATGAAATACATTTCAGATAATCAAGGTGTTTGTTAAATCGTATATCAAAATGGTATTGAAAAACCAGGTACTAAGTATACTTGAACATCGAATATTTTCATAGTTAAGCACTTAATTTTAGAACCAACCTCCGCTCCAATATGGGCTTTATAAAATACAAAGCAAGACAATACCCGAAATGAGAACTATAACGTCTTAAGGTATCCAACTATGTTCGGAACCGTGATTTTAAAAAAGCCCATAAATGAATAGTTTTCATGATATTTAGTGTCACTCAGATTAGAATACATGCATAAAATTGTTTTAAGGGCATTTTGACGAAGAAAATTTATTTAAATATAATATTTTGGCAAAAATTTAACTTAGAATAATCTTTTTTCCAAATGTTCTCCTTTAGTAAAAAATGGTTCTATTAGAATAATATTTTGCCTGTATATAGCTGAAACCTCTCTACAGAGGCTCAAGAAGAACTTTTGAAAAATTCATATTATTTTAACATTTACCACCAATTGAAATAATTATTCGCGTTTTTTTCTTAAAATTGCTCCTCTCTGTTGTCGTAAAATATGAATAAACCCACTTCTAAGTTATATAGTTCAAAAAATTCTAGTTGAGCCTCAGAACAGAGATCTGAACTATATACAGGCAAAACATTTTTCTAATAGAAGCATTTTTCACAAAAGGAGAACATTTGGAAAAAAAAGATTATTCTAAGTTAATTTTTTGCAAAAATATTGTATTTAAATAAATGTTTTTTGTCAAAATGTCCTTAAAACAATTTTATGCATATATTCTAATCTAAGTGATGCTAAATATCATGAAAATTATCCATTTATGAGCTTTTGAAAATCACGGGTTCCGAACGTAGTCGGATACCTTAAATTTAATTGAAATTGGATGGACATTTCAGCTATTTTAGAAAACTCAGAAATGATACATAATCAATATTCTCTGGGTAAAATATTATATTGTCAGGCTTGAAATCAATTTTATAATTTAAAATGTACTTAAACTGTTCTCTAAATTCTGTCATATAAAGGCTTATCAGTTTTAAAATTATGATGTTTCAGTATGTATGCAATTAATATAGATATAATAATAGCGCATTGTCAAGTTAGCCGATATAATGCTTACATTAAGAGATTTATATAAGCATAAAGCTGTGAGAATATATTCAATAATTTAATCCAGACTGTTTGTCACCTTCTTAAATACAAGCTCTTCTCTGATTATGAGATGCATTATAAGTTGTACATTTTAAATGTAAGCAATGGAATTTTATGAATTCATTTCTAACGTTTTTTACCTTTCTCTTTTTAACATAATTATTTCGTATAATTTTCATCTTGCTTTGCAAAAATTTTAAAGGGTAGTAAATCCATCTTTGTATACAATGTTAGAGTAATTTAAATTTAAGACACTCTCAGAATGCATATATATGTTCGTATATTTTTTCATTCTAATACAAACACTTATAATGCAAAAAAATATTTTGTTTGACTCTAAATAATATTTATACCATTTCCTTGAACACAAAAACAAAATATACACTGAAAAATTCATACTGTTTCAGCTTATTATTTGTTTTTATGAAGTAATTCTTGAAATTTATTAAAAATTATTCGCACATTTACGCTTATTCACATATTTTTAAAGTTATATTTCACCACACTTAGTACACAGTTTCCATAATTTACATTATACTGACTAGAATTTTAATACACGTTTTGACATTTTCTGATGTTATATGATTTTACTTTGAAGTTTCGGAGCTGTAAATGAAAATGATTTATTTTATGGGTCTTCCATTACATGAGTTAAGTTTTTTAATGCTTTATTATCCACGGATAAGAATATTTTAATTTAAATTGATATATTTTCACTAACGTTCTTATTTGGTTTTTAATCTTCTCTCTTGATTTTCTCACTGAATTATTCCGAATTTTATTGCTGATCAACTTGTGGAAGAGCTATTTTTATATTTGCAACTATGCATCTATTTTTCCCTTTCTTTCAATTTCATCTCTCTCTATTAAGTTATTTCCTTAACACTTAATTGAATTTTCTTTATTAAAATACAATAATCATAATTATGTGATTTTGATTTTTCTCAAAAACATCTAGTTAATGCATAATTTACTGCAATATTTCTTTGTTATTCTTGCATTTTAATTTGTTTCAAAGGAGATTTTAAATTTAAATATTTCTCTTGCTTTTAAAATGTGTTTACTGTATTTCATAAAAATGTCCAATGTTTATAAACATATCACTGTCTTAAACGTTAAGAACATTATTTTATTTCCTTATCATTTGTAACTTAAAGAAAAGTATAGCAATTATTATGAAATTTTCCTCGGAGTTCTGTTTCAGTTACAGTTTTAAGCAATGTTTTGTTTGAAAAACTAATAAACTCATAACTATGTATTGCATAAATTTAATAACTGTGCTTTTTCAAATTTAGTCACCAACAAATAATTCTTAATTACATATTTAACTATTATTTCTCATTTATGATATCTGACTACCGTAATATTTTTTGAAACGTAACATTCATGTTCACATTTGAAAATCCTTTTATATAATGCAAAATCAACATTCATTCACTATTTTGCTAGTGAACTCTCCATTATATATGGACATTTTGTTCCCTCAAGATAGAGATAAATTTTCAAAATAATTCTCATGGACAAAGGATGTCTTTACGTAATGGCTTATATTGTTAATTTCTTACCATAATTACAAAAATAATTCGAATTCTTAGCTTAGCTTTCTGGTAAAAGTAACTATCTTATATGTTTAGAAAAGGACTTGCATCTGTATAGCTTTTATTTATTCAAGTGGAGTTTAAACTTATTTATTGTATTTAACTAGCCCCCCTTTTTTTTTTTACAGATTATACAACTGTTCATATTCATTGTTCAAATAATGAAACAGTAGTTTACATGCATTATGTAGCTCTATTTTTTACCTATATATTATAAGCAGAAAGAAATAAATATCTAGTTTTCATCTCCGCATTTTAACAGAATTGTTTTAGAAATAGGCTTAACTTTTCAACATGGCTCTGTTTCTTTCTATACATGTCTGCATTTATTTTGGGTTTCATTATTACATGTAAGTTTTTATATCCCAATTTTTTTCTATTCTCTTTTTTTCCTATTATTCCTTTCTATGAAAGAAACATTATTGTTCTTTTTTAATATTTTCAGTTTACTTTACTGTTTGGTTTATCATCCATGTATATAAAAAATAGACTTAACTTTTCAACATGGCTCTGATTTTTTTCTGTAATGCCAAAACTTTCTGCTGTACGGGGAAGGTGGAACCATAAAGCATTGCTTAACCTAAATTGCTGGCCTAATTCAGGGACAGCTCTATAAATCATAATAGGTCTCCATTTCAGTCGAAAGACTCTTTTTGTATCTACATTTGTTGTGTCTCTTGAACTCCAATTTATATCTTCTTTGGCATTGTAGGTTATACAATTTTTCACTTACTATCTTATTTTATTATACTATATATATATATATATATATATATATATATATATATATATATATATATATATATATATTACACCTTACTTCCAATATGTAATCATAGTATTGAATAGGACTTACTGCATTTTTATTATTGTTCTTGCGTGTGAGATAAAAAAATAAATTTATTACATCATATCATGAAAATCTTTTTTATATGTGGAGATAAATATATATTATTTTTCTTTTTTCGATAATTTACTAAAGGTTGAATTATGCAACATCCTATCGAGAAGCATAAGCTAACATATTTATACTTTCGTTTTTTGTAATTCCCATACATTAGACAATCTATTCAATGCATTTGGTTTATTTTCAAATTTTATTACTTTATTTCTCAATAGCAACAAGTATTTCTATTCTATGCATTCTTGTAACAATGAAATTTTAGTTCTTCCATTTAAAATATGTATCACGCTTTTCCTTTTAAGCTCTTCTAATTTAATTTTTAGAATTATTTTGTACCCATTATTTACAATTTTATTCTAATTTAATCTTAGCATCTCTCTCTCTCTCTGCTCTATTTTCTCTTTTACTTTCCACCTAAGTTTTCTCTTCGCTTGTTTTCCCTAGTTATTTGTTAATTAGTTTTTTAACAACTTGACTCTTAGGCATTATTAATTTTCTTTTTTCTACTGATAGGTTTTCTCCGTCTCCTCTCTTTTTCAAACTAAATTAAAATTTATTAATTCATTTTATCTTAATAAGTAAATTAATGCTTTCGCTGAAAAAGCGCAGCATTTTTTGAAGTAAACTTTCAAAAACATACGCATGAATATTTTTAAAGTATTTTTTATCTAAATAAATAAAGAAAAGTGCATGGATTTTTTTTCAATTATTTCCTGTTCTATAACATCAGTGAAATGCGTATTTTTTGAATTTTTGTTCATCATTGCTTGAAAAAGGTACAATTTATTGAAGAACTTATCAATTTGCTTTTAAAGTATCCGAACTCGTTAAAATGAGCAAATTTGGTCAAAACACATTTTTTTAAAAAATAGAGCTAGATTTTGAATTTACAAAACATGCTTAGTTTAGTTTCTAAGTTACAAATTGAATTTTATATAAAATTAGTAAAACTGGAAGTGGGTCTTAAATCTACCAGAAGGATGTATTTAAATTGTTCAGAATCTATAATGTTGAGTCTGATAACTCAAAATATTACGAACGTATTTCTATAAAAAATTTTGAACCTGATATTTATATTATTTTCTTGAGAATGCACTAAAATGTTTTTTATTGTATGAATATTTTTTGAGTTATGGCATTTTATTTAAATAGTGGTCTCTTAAAGAATGCCACATCTCTTATAATATTTACTCGATCAGCTCTAACATTTTTAAGTTTTAATAAAACATTAAAATTTTAGTACATGCTCTAGATCAGCGATATTCAACCTGCGAACCACCGAGCCTTTTTAAATGGCCCGGTCATGGCCCATTGCTCTGAGAAATTTACTTATTTAAGAACATTGTATCAAAAATTTGGGGGATTCTTATCAAGAAATCAAATATATTAATTTTGCTTTTTGCTTTTTGGGTACGAAATGATATTCATTTTCTATTTGTAACGGTTACGGTTAGTGATAACAGACAACAGTGGAGTAGCGACAATGTTATGGTTGGAACTAATTTGTAACTATCTTTCATATCTTGCAAATGAAAAGTATTCGAAGAAAATATATCATTACAAGACGATTGGGAGGGTGACTATTTTGCAGTGAAAAACAAACATAGATCAGTAATTGTTTGATTTGTCACTAAAATGCTGTATTTAAAAACAAATGAAGGCGAATTATTCGATGACCCTTTTCCTCGAAGATCTTTTTCAAGAGGTGATAAGTAGGCCTTCTTGAATAATCTTTGCAACAGCAACAAAGTGTTTTGTCAATGGTAATATCACAACGGTAACAAAGACATCCTATGAAGTTTGTTATATTATTGGTAATCATACGAAACCATTTACTGATGCATAAATTGTGAAGGACTGTTTCTTAAAAGCTTCTAATTTAATGTCAATGACAAAAATAAAAAATATTAAAAATAATAATTAAATAAAACAAAGCAGAGGAATAGTAATATTTTGTGATCAATATTTTCCGCATTTTAAATTTCCAATGTTATCTTGGTTTTAAAACATTCCCCCCCTCCCCCATTTATCCTCATGTTGCGGCCCGCGTGAAATAACTAACATATGTATGCGGCCCGCGTAAAATAGCTGACATATGTATGCGGCCCGCGTAAAATAGCTGACATATGTATGCGGCCCAGCAGAAAAAAGGTTCATTTCCCCTGCTCTAGATAATAATAATTTGTTTTAGTAATACTTTTACTGATACAAGTTTATTACTTTTTTTCTCTAATTGTTTTGAAGTTTTTTTCAAAAATATTCCTAAAATTTCACTTATAATTGTGAGTTTTGTAAAATGTAGATATTTTTTTAAAAAAAATATTGTGTTATTTAAACATTAGTATTTATTGGTATCCATAAAAAAATCATTCATAGTGTTTTAGTGTGCTGTTTTTAAATGTACTTCGAACGTGTTTGGATACCTTAAATTGCTGCATTTAAACATTTTTTGGCATTGAACTTAATTGTTTACTCGTCAAAATTTGATGTTTTGCATATATCTGCCAAACACACATCATTATGTTCCTACGTGATTGATTATTACCACACGTATAATCAGGTTTACAAATTAAATCCTATTTCTGCTATGAGTTTTACATCATAACAAAGTTTTACTTAATGTTTAACGTTTAAGACATGCCATTATAAGGATAGCAAACAAAAGCGGTCACTACTTTTCTCTCTCTGTATTAATCAATTAAACTTATTTCCATATTCCTCCTCTCTCATACATTTGTATTATTATATTATTCAAGGCTACTTTTTTACTTAGTTTTCAAGCTTTTACTGGAAACCTATTTCTTTGGATGTTTTACCGGAGATATCTAGGATTCCTCACACTTCTGATTTAATAGTCGCCACCGTCTTTTCACTTGAGTTTTTTTTATTTCCGAGAATTTTCGATTCGACGCCTCTTGGGATCGTACTTTAGATCTTTTATAACTGGTTCTGGTGCTTCTTATTGCCAGCACACGCATTTACTCTTTGATCCCCAACCCCTACTTCAATTCATTTGGTAACTTTTATAGCATCTGCTATGGTCGTTTATCGTTGGGCTTCGCCTCCACGATATCCATTGCTTGTTCCAAACAGAATTCCCGTAAATGGCTTTTAGTTTAACTACAGTGTGGTGTTAACCAGATAATTGGGTCCTTTCAAATACTTAATTTTACAAAACAATTCGTTTCAATGACCATTGGTTTAGCACTTGCTACTCAAAAATTCTTTTCCGTTACAAATTTATTTATTTGGTGGTATTGCATGAGTATGGATCCAAATCTGGCTCTTTGACATTAGTGATTTATATCAAAATCTATACACATAAGAAATTTCAATAATAACAATCGCTTTCTTCACAGTGGTAGTTTTTTCTTTTTTCGCAAATAGATTATTAGGAAGCATTAAAAGAGTTTATAGTAACTCATCTTCCCAATATAACTAAGTTTTGTGAAGTATATTTCATTTGTTAAGAGGTGCAGAGTTTTTGAGTTTTAGTAAAATCAGAAAATCATTTTTATCGTATTATTTAATGTGTATTAAGGGAACCAGGACATGCTCGATAGAGTAAAATGCCAAAATTCAGACCCTTTGTTTATGAAACATATATCATTTACAATTTACAATAGAGCTTAGATTTTTTACGTTCTTAATAAAGATAATTCAATTATTCTGTAGAACTACAAAAATAACTTTTAACTCCACAAGTTTTTTTTCACTACTTAATTTAAGTAATACATAATTTTTGAGAACTCGTAATATATACTTATGTTTAGGTACCATTTTTTAAAAGGTATCCTTTTTTATGAAAAATATTTTTACACATATATAAAACAATACATAAAATACAGTGAACCCATTTTTTTAGTAAAATGTTAGTATAGTTTCTTTAAAAAAATTATGAAACTTTGAAATTTCAATTTTTTTTATTTTTCTGCTTTTTTATGCATTAAACTATTTTTAAAAAATTAGGCACTATCTTAATAGAAAAAAATAGGTTCACTATATGCATAGGCATCTTGTATAGAAGTTTAAAAAATCTGGAATCATATAGTGCAATATTTTTTTTAAAAAAAAAATGTACCTAAATGCAAAAAAATATGCTTTTGAGAAAAAGTGAAAAAAACTAAAAAAAACAATGTTTTCACATATTATACACTTGATTAGTATTTGCTTGCCTATTTTTATATGACTAATAATAATCCTTAATCATTTTATAGAGTTAAAAAAGTAATTTTAAATTCATATGTTTTTCCCCTTTGTTTTAGTTAACATGAACATAATTTTCGAGATCTTGAAATATATATTTTCATGTATAGGTACCATTTCTTACAAAAATATCCTTTGAATATACAAAAAAATTTACACATATATATCAAACATAACGAACCAATTTTTTAACGAATTAATTGCATAATTTCTTCAAAATAATCATAAAATCTTAAAATTATGAAAATCTTAATTTTCTTTTTGCACATATAAATTTATTTTTTTAAAAATTAGACAATATATACTAAAAGATATTTTGTTCACTATATAGAAAGTTTATATAGATCAAACACAGGGGAAACTACATATTTAAAGTTCAAAGGGGTGTGTCAAAAAGGGCGTGGTCATTTGCTTACTTTTTTATTTTTCATATTTTAGGGTTATTTATCAACAAACATATAAGTATTACACATTTTTAGATTCAGAAAAATAAGCACTATTTTTTAGGACTAAAATTGAAAATCAATTTTTTCAAAGTATATGATGTCCTTGTTCTCTTAAAAAAGTAAATTACTTTATGCTTTTGGCATTAATAGTAATCATCATTAAAGCAAATACTTAACTTTTGCAAAAAAATATTATTTAATCAAATATTGTTATTTGTCTCCAAATTGCATCTGTATTTTGATGTCAATTCAGAAGACAACGAAACACACATTGGGACCGTTATAATTATTATGTTTCTGTAGGAATTGAGGACTTGAATAAATTTCTAATGAGTTTAGTTTGTGGAATAGTAAAACTTTTCTTTTCAAATTTTATTTATTTATTTATCTATTATTTTTATTTATTTATTTATTCTTTTTTTTCTTTTTCTTCCCTTTCAAATAATTTTTATTAAATATTTCTTCCCCATTTTTCAAAAAAAAAACTAGATGATATACTAATCATGAACTTTTGCTTCTTAGCTTCATTGAGTTTTAAACACCAATTTTAATTATGTTTTAATTATAGTGAATTCTGAAGTATCAAATACAGAAAAACCTTTATTCTTCAAATTGTTTGTATTTTGGATGGGTGTGAGAACTTCATCTACTTTCAGAATATTTTATAGATGACATTAAAAAACTTTCAAATTGCACTTTTTAATAAAAAATATTTAAAATTCAAAATATAACTAATGAAAAAAATATAAAGAAAAATTACTTTGATATGAAAAAATTTATAAATGTAAAATAAAATAAAAATAAAAATTTTATAATAAAAAAATTTGACTTAGAAAAAGTTTTCGTGATGGTAGCGGGCGGGGCAATGCCTATAGAATCCGGTTGCATCAAAGAAGTCCGAGTTAAAGAGAGAAAATTTTTAGATGCAAAAAGTTAAAATGAGTTGGTATCGAGTGGACCTTCTGTGAATGGCTGATCAGAGCAGTCAGCTATTTTTGCACTTGAGTTTAGGTGAGAAGTTCGACCAATCATTCATCAGTAAATAGAGAGAATTTAAGAATAAAAAATCGAAAGAAAAAATAATATAGATAAAATAGAACATATTTAAGAATTGAAGAAACGTAGTATCAATTCGGATTGATCTTCAAATTGTTTGTATTTACTTTCACGTTTGCATTATTTTAGCTATATTTTGCTATACAGCTTAGCCCATACATATGTTTTTGTAACTGAAGTTGTATCATTTTACATTTAAGTCGATAAATGTATTTTTATGTAAATAATTGTCTTATTCATTAGGGAATAGTTTCTTAAATCATTGGGAAGTTAAAACAGTTTTTGGAAAATAAATTTTGTTTTTATGTTAATGCGTGGTGCCTTAAATATACTCAGATTTCCCTCAGAAATGATGCTAAGTACTTCTAAACCTTCAAACAAAGATAAACAAGATGCAATGAGAAGTACCACCATCACAACCTCCATTTAGGAACGGAAATTAACTAATGCAACGTAATTTGTTTTTCTCGAGTGGGATATTAAGCAAGAACTGTGGATAGGGAGATTACTGAAATTTCTCATCTTTTACAAATACCTTTGAATCGAACTTCCTCTTGAGAATATCCGTTAAAAATGCTAAGAATAATACTTAAGCAAATGAAAGTGCTCTACCATCCGGTTTGATTCTCTTCCTTTTGTTCGATGAAATTACAGAATTTTAGTATGTCAATAAATTGGAAACGGAAGAATGAATGGAAAAAATAATTCATTTATTTTTTTCTATAAAAATGCATGCTTAATGTTGAACTAGTATTTCTGCTGGTAAATTTTTCCTTACATTACAGTAATCATAGCTTATTACACTAAACATAAAACTACGTATCTTACCTTCGTATAACAGATATTTAACCTCTTGCATGTGGAGCATATTCAAAAGGAAAACATGCCAAAAATGGGGGAGGGTGTTCTCCTCTTAATTTTGTTCATTATATCCTCAAAATGTTAGAAATAGAATATTATATGAAAAAAAATTAAACAAAATAGCTACTATATCATTAGTATTTTCACAAGCATGGGGAATGTTAGAGGATTACATTAAAAGATAAATTATAGCAAAATTAATGAAATAACATAGTTTTCAAGATAAATGTAACAAACTAATACACGCAACAATACTATTATTTATATAAACTGTCATGAATTCCATCTCCCTCAGATTCCTTTGAATTTCCTCAGCCCTTTACGGTATGGTAAATACGAACAGCAAAATAACAAAAATCCAACAAATGGCGCTAAACTACCAAACTTTTCTCGCGAGAAGATCGACAACTATTAGGAAAATGATAAATTGCATATTATGCGTTGGACTAACTGAGTTCAGGCTTCACGGAATTGAAACACCGATTTTTCTCTTGCCTGATGTGAGGTCGGGCATTTCAAAATTTACGGAATAGCGCAATAGTTTAAGTAAGAAATAAAAGTGGCCTCGTATGCAAATCATATGAAATTAAAGGATTGAAATACAATTTCTTTATAATTGGTTTATTACTCTCTCTTATAAAATTACTTATATTTTATTCAAAAATCTTATTATATAATGATCTTCACTACAGAATTACGACCTTTCAATTTGAATTCTGATGATTTAAAACAACTTACCATGAAAAAATTCCATTCAATTTATTATTTTTATTGTAAAAATATTAAGTTAAAACATCCACCAAACTATTTTTTTTATTTTTAAAGTCTTGTAAAGTTATTTTTTCCTCATAATTTTATCTGAACATTGGGATTGAGATAGTATAAACTAAAAACATCAAAGATAAATAAGCAAAGTTATTTATCTGAGATATTTTAATAACATTTATACTTAAGAAACATATATGGTATTTATGAAACCAATACTTATTTAATTATTTTGAAAATCTAAATTTAATTTAAATTCGTGGAGTACCTACACTGCTGAAGAAAGTAATTCCCGTGTATAATTATTTTCATTTTGTTATTATTATATTTTAATCCTGATATCTTATAAATACCTTTTTTTAAAGTTCTTTCTTATACACATCAACTTTTTAAAATTACTTTGGAAAGATTTGCTGTTTCAATCAATTTAGAGAAATTTAATTCACATGGATGTGTTTTAGATGCTGGGTTTTATCTAAATATTGGTTTTGAAAACATGCAAAAAATTTTAATTATTGTTTCATAAAAAACCAAAACCAAAATATTGATTTTTAGACATATATTTCTTTTACACATTCTTTGTTGTTTTGAATTTATTTTGTGTTGAATGTATTGATAACTTAAAGTTCGATTTACTAATAGATATTATTAAGCCATTATACCATGACTAGAAGTATAATTAATATAGATTAAATTAAAACATGCACTCAAAGAAAGGGAAATAAAAAACAATTATGGTAGAATTAAGTTTCTTGCTAGTATATTCTGGAAGCTTCACTTTAAAATAAATTTTTAAGTTTTGCCATCTTATTTTTAATTTAATAAATTATTAAGATAGAATAGTCGTATAAATTATAAATAAAACTCAAATTCAGTGGTCCAACAGCCGATGAGGGCCAAGGCCTACTGTGCCCATCTCAGTATTCATGACCATTAAGCGCTGAGGTGCATGAGCAGATGTCCCGATCAGGTGGTCAATCTGAAGCTAATCTTCAGTGTTTTTTAGTCCATAAGCAAGCTTGGTACGCATTTATTGGCCCACTAAAGGGATAAAAGGCTGAATCAACCTCGCCCAGTCCGAGGATAAAGCCCTGAACCATTGGAGTGGAAGCGCGATACGTTACCAATCGGCCGCTGGGCCTCCATAAAATATAATGATGAGAAATAAATCTTAATTCTTGATGAAAAAAGGGAATATCTTAAATTCTTAATTCCTTAAGTGGTCAAATTTTAAAAGGAACATTTTTTTATTGCGTACCATTAAGCATTCTATTTATGCGAAAATTCACGAATTTTATTTTAATTTTCAATTTTAAAGTTTTCCCACTATTTTTATTTTATAACTGTCGAACACAAAATCACCTAAGCATTTGCTTTTTATAAGTATCAAGAATGTTCCATATATCTTAAAAATTTCTCTTATACTTAAAAAAAATTCATGTCCTTATCTCTTTTTCAAACAGTTACAAATTTTGTGTATGTGTACGTATATAAAGAGTGTTTTTTTTCCAGGTACAGAAGTTTAAGTTGGCATTACTTTCCAAGATGGCGACCGATTTAACAGCTGTCAAGTGATTTATTCTCAGTTTGGTTTGGCAATTCATCAAAACGATCATCAAGCAAGGCGTAGATTTGTCGAATGGGCCCAAAACGAGATGGCCGTTGTTCCCGATTTTCATAAGCGAATTTTGTTTAGCAATGAAGCGCACTTCTGGTTGAATGGCTACGTCAACAAACAAAACTGCCGCATTTGGAGTGAAGCTAATCAACAAGTGTATGTCGAAACACCGTTACATCCAGAAAAACTGACTGCTTGGTGCGCTTTATGGGCTGGTGGAATCCTTCTTCAAAAACGATGAAGGCCACAACGTTACAGTCAATGGTGATCGGTATAGAGCCCTGATTACTAACTTTTTCATTCCTGAATTGAACAATCATGATGTTCAGGAGCTGTGGTTCCAACAAGACGGCGCAACATGTCACACAGCTCGTGTCACAATCGATTCATTGAAAAACACGTTTGGTGACCGCCTAATTTCACGTTTTGGACCTGTGAATTGGCCTCCAAGATCTTGTGATTTAACACCACTAGACTATTTTCTGTGGGGCTATGTAAAATGATTGGTCTATGTGGATAAGCCACAAACGCTTGACCATTTGAAAGACAACATTCACCGTGTTATTGCCGATATACGGCCACAAATGTTGGAAAAAGTCATTGAAAATTGGACGTCCAGATTGGACTACATCCCAGCCAGCCGTGGCAGTCCTATGCCAGGAAACATATTTAAAATGTAATACCACAAGATTATGTTTCGAATAAAAAAATTCATGTCAATCGAATAATACATCATTGTTTTATTGCAATTTAAATTTCTATACTTCTAAAAAAACACCCTTTATATATGCACACTCAATGTGGAGTATGGTGTAATACTAAGTTTTACACTGCAATGGGGGCAGATATAATATCAGCCTATTTGAATTATCTTTCCATTTTCATTTTTTTTCCGGCAACAAATTGCACATTGTCATGCCAATCTCTGTTGTTTTTTATGAAATATTTTCAAGAATCTAAATTCCTGCCTTCTGTGAATAATTCTCCCACCTTCACCACAAAGAAAATCTCGGATGAGAAGTATTTCAGTACCATGGACAAACTGCATATCCTAAGAAAAATTGCACTAATAATCTCACTATAAGAATGAAAAATATATACAAATGAAAAATAGAAAGAAGAAAAATCACAGAGAGTGCCCGTACAGTGTACGGGTAAATAAGCTGTGGCCAGCTTTCGTTAGTTAAAAGATTAGTTAGTTAAAGGATTAATCTCAAATTTAATCAGAGTTTAAAAAAAATTGCAAATTAATTTTAGCACGTTTATCAATTATTTATTGAATATATTTTAAGATTGAAAAATTATAATATATTTAAGTTAACTTGTTGTAGATATGACAAACATGTAAATGAATTCATAAAGTAAATATTAGCCTAAAATCTTTGTTCCATATGTAAGCAATATAGTTTATACAGTACTTGGAACGTTAGATGATTAGACAAAGACTTGAATATATTTTTTTTAAAAAACGAGAAAGGGTTTTGAAGGAGTTTAATAAGGAATACAAGATTTCATGCAATTAGACCATATTTCAAATAGAGTAGCTAAATTCTTTGAAAACTTTTATTATCATAAGTATTTGTTATTTTATATGTTTGAATTGGTAAAATATACCACATATACTACATCAAAGTAATTTTGAAAGTGAAAAATAGCTATATATAACGAACAAGTCTAAAAGTACAGCTGATTAAGTATGTAAATATGGGGATTGGGCGCGTATTTATTAGTATTAAATAATTTCTTTTTTAACTTACTTTTGATTAAATAATTATTTCAGAATTTTTGTATTAATAATTTTTCTTTCCACTACCACACTTTTTAAATAAAAAGAAAATTCATTCCAATAAGCTGTCGATATTAAAAAAGCTTGTTGTAATTCACATTTTCGATTTTCAGACATCCGCTGTTATTTCTCAGATACTGTAGGTGAAGTATCAGAACTTTTTTTCTGCAAACGTCCCGCGCGCGCGTCTCTTGTTTAATTTACCACTCAGCAGATTCTTAATATGATTTGAGCTGGTCTTTCTCGTTGTTATTTTTCGTAGAGTTAGCAGCATAAAAAATTATTGCAAACAGGCCAGTCTAATTAAGTGTGTCTTTTAGATTAATTTAGACACATAATCTGATTGTTTGATTTGCCATAGAATATATGTACCTGATTTATTACACACATAATTACTCAGAAATTAGTAAGAGTATAAACGTTCAACAAATTACCATAAAATTCGGCGTATAACGCGCACCTATTCTTCCAAGCTTTCAAATTTAATCTTTAGGCAAATTTGCCTTATAACGCGCACCTTCTTTTTAGAAAGAAACCTAAAATATAAGTGTGCAATGCTCTTATGTTTTGAAGTCATTATTCGAGATATTATTAGAAAAAAAATTGTATACTTCTGTAACTACAACCCTTTAGTTCATAAGGAAAGTAATTGTAAGTTCCTTAAAATTTCTTTTAAATAAAAAGTGTTTCGATTTATGTAGATGCTTGATTTTTTTTCTATGCTCATTTTATTTTATTTTTAAAGTTCTTATTTTCATACCCGGTGTATAACATGCACACGTAAATTTGGATCTTATTTTTTGTGTTAGTGCACTTTGTAACCCGGATTTTACGGTACACAAAAATGGCCAAAACAATCTAACTGTAAAAAAATGAATATAAAAAGAATTATACATATAAAAAAAATTATGTAAAAAAAAGAAAAAAAAGGTCTCGTAAAAGCTTGATAATTTTACAAACGTGTAAGAGAAACTAAAATATGTGTATATTTAGAAAAATGAAATAAATTTCATGAGATCTGCAGCAAAAAAATGGGAAGAAATAAAATACATATTGCTGAGTACAACAATACCATACGAAAAGTGAAATTTTGTAAAGAATAATGAATCCGTGTGTGTGTGTTGAACTCTTAAAATGGTTACCAGCATTTTAAAATTTTTGTCGTTAAGTGTTTTTCATCAGGTCTATATTTTTATAGCTCTTTATGGTTTTTTATAGAGATTTAAGACAACCTTGATCACATATTTTTCTTTCAGTTATTTAAGTTTGTTTTAATTTAGTATCATGTAAGTGATCTTCCATTACAAGACTCACAATTGTATCAGTTTACTATATGAAGAGTTATTTTACTCAACGACTGACAATATGATTGTACAATAATATAACTGCATCTAAAATAGTTTCCGAAATAAAATGATTGATTGATTTTCTAGGGAAGCATGTTGTTTCGCATTCTTAGCGTAATTCCCCACGTACAATTGTTTGATATTAAAAACACATTTTAAAAATAAAGCACATATTTTAAAATATATAAAAGTTTATCAAGATTCGATGACATATATTGAAAAATTTACCATGACCAGATTTATTAATTTACATATTTTGTCACAAATTATATGCAATAAATTTACGTTTAAAGATGTAAAGCATTTTTTTTATTTTATAAAACCTATATGTTTCTATATATCCCAGTTCTTATATCAAAATTTTAATTTACATAAATCAAATTGCTAAATATGAGCTCTAATAATGATTCAGCTACTATGAAATATTTAATTCATCCTTCATTTACCTTAAATTTGATTAAGTAACATTTGTATATTATAAATATAAAGGATAATAATTAGTTAACTAAAAATCTTGTGTAGTAATTATTTTAAACGGAATTCAATTGTTGTTGTTTTTCTTATTTGGAATGAAAGGTAACATGTAAAATTATATTTTTTTAATAAAAATGAACTAATACAATATATTTAACATATACAACAATTTAAGTAATTAATTCCTAAATTAGTTAAAGTGATTTAATAAATATGAGTTAATTAATTTGAACGATCAAATATATGTTCTTCATTTGATGTAAATATCTTAAAACTGTCTTTAAATTGTAAATATTCAATATAATTTTGTGGTTAAAAGTTTTTTATGGTCTCGCAGTTGTAACTGCATATGAAAAAGTAATACGTTAAATTGTAAAAGTAAAATGTAACTTTTCAATGACGATGAAACACACACAACTTTTACTAGCTTGAGATAATTCGAGAAACAAATTGTGGGGGATTTTAAATTTTTTAAAGTATAACTACAAAATATTTTTGTTAAATGTTTCTCACAGATATTATATGCTCTACAAAATAATACGTTAAATTCATAAATTTTTTGCGATGAATTCATAAATTACAAATTAAGGACAATTAATTCAGTAGAAAAATTACCATGGAGGCTACCAGATACTACAAAGAATGTTTTATAATTGTTCTTCATTTGTCTTATAGAAGTATATTCTCTCCTTAAAAATTGCCGGTACATATTTTCACTGTCATTATTTATCAAAATTGCACTTTAAATAAAAGCTAGGATTTATTTTTTTCTTAGTTTGTTTTAGAAATTGTGATTTAGAGGAATTTTTAGGCGAAAAGATAAAGCTAAAATTTTATTCATAAAACTATAAGAATAAGCCATTAAACATAGTTAAGAAACATAAGTAATTCCAGACTAGCAATCGAATGAAAAAAATTCATTAAGAAGTTTATTTTCACGCAGAGCATAGTTAGCGTTCAGGAAATTGGATATTTTATGAGCAGTTAATGACTACTTCGCATATAAATCTTCATTAAAAAATTAGCAGTCTTAAATCTACAAAAATTCAATATTTCCTACATTTTGGCAAATAAATAATTCATTCATTAATATTATTTTTGGAAAGGTGTATTTTATACTTTGGTATTCATTTATATTTTAATATGATATAATCACTATAATTTATAAATGTTTTTTTCTATTTTAAATATTTGTTTGACATCAGTTGGTTAAAATATTGATCATTCCAAACATTAATAATGCGCTTGATTTTGTAGTAATTTAAAAAACAACAAATACTGTAATTTAGCCAATGGTTTTCAATAAATGTATAAAATACTTACTTTACAAGCCTGAATATTAAGTTTAAGGTAATATATAGATAGCCTGCTCTATGTATGTTAAATATAACATCATTTCCATTCACATAGAGAAATATTATTTATTTACATACTAAATTGTTTTGTTATAAAGTAATTTATAGTTCATCAACTCATACTCACTGATGTAATAAAACTCAGACATTACTATCTCTACTAAACAAAATTTTAATCTAAATTGTCAAAGAAGCGTTTAACAGAAAATTGCATTTTTTTCTTATTCTTTTAGTGTAAGTAATATTTTAAAAACTATTTATATGCATTGGGAGTTTCTCTAAGTCGAAGCTAAAACCATATGTTTTCTCCAAATAGCAGCTTATAGGGTATTAAAGTATTTTCTTCGTAAATAGCAACAACAACTATCTTCAAATCGATTCACTGATCTAAAGTAGTAAAGTTCTTTTTGAAAAAATATTCGCAGGATACTTTTTTTTTCATTGAACTTGAGTTTAAAGTTGATTTCCATGATTCCTCTTGCTGAAACAATGCATTAAGAATCTTTGAGATAAATAGTTCAGAAGGAAAGTGTCCAGAACATCAGGTTATTTATTTTTAAGTTGTTTCTTTTAGTGTTTCATAACAACCTTCTTGTAGCTTTAGCTGATTATTTGTAAAAATAAAATCAAAATTTTCACATATCAGTTCAATATAATGAAAGTTTTATTTCAGTTTTAAATAAATGTTATGCCTCATTTGTAACTCGAATTATAAACCATTGCAATCATGGGATTATGAGGAAATTCGGCCAATCTAGAGTATCAGCTCTTTTCTTGAATGAGATTTAATATTATTTTTTTTATTTCTAATGGCCAGTGTTGCAGAAGACCACTACATCACAAGGGGGTTGGTACAAAAACAAAAGCAGACAAAATAAACAAAGTAGGGGAGAAAAATGGCGAGAAAAGTCTATGAACCCAAGTCCCTAGCTTGACAATAAAAGCCGAGGGGAGGAGCCCTTTAGGGCTGGACAGCAGCGAATGTAGTCAGCATCAATGCCCTCCCGAAAATCTCAGAACGTGCAGAAAGGGGTCTGTACAACGTGAATTCGATGTAGATGATTCAGGAGACAGTCGTGTCCAGTGGTCAGACGAAACTCGGCAACTGCTTTACGTCTTAGTCACATGGGAAGTTCTTAAGATTATTCCACCAGATCTTATTAGAATTTCTCTCAGCGTATTGACTTGGAGAGAGATCATTCAACTTTTTTCTTAATGATACGCTTGGCACTGGTAAAAGGGATAGCTTTCCTTTTTTGTTGAATGGAAGCTCCCTTCTTTGCTAAGTGGTCCGCAAACTCTGTACCAGTTACACCGCAGTTTCCAGGGATCCACTGCAAGACGATTTGCTCAGAGTACTCAGACAGACTTGTAGCAGTTTTTTTACAATCAAGAATGTTAGAGGAGGCAGGAGTAGAATTTGAGTTCACTGCAAAATTTGCCGTTTTTGAATCACAGAAGACAACAGCCCTAGAAAAGCTATTTAGATGACAATGCAACTATGCAAGGGCTACTTGAGGGGCAGCAACCGCACCATCAGAGATTTAAAATTTTAAAATCAGCCATTTTCTCGGATAAACTGAATTCAAATAAAGAATGATATGATATATGAATAAAAGATACATGTAAATTTGTCATTTTATTGCATGTTTGGGATATACTTTTATCCTAGACGCCAGTAAAAATATTCCACGAGTTCCTAAGACAATAAAATCATAGACGCCTTTTAAAATCTATGATATTTTTCCATTTCCTTTAATGTAATAAATGTTTCGGGGTTGTTGAATGTAGGAAAATTCACATAAATGCATTGTTTCTCAAATGGTTTTGAGAAGAATTTAATGTAGGTACCTGCGAAAGAATATTTGTATTTTGTGTTTTGCATACATGAAGAAAATAACAGGGTAAGTGCGTTAAAATCATGCATATTTAATTCAATAGATTTCACGTCTGATTACATGTGGATTTTGAGGAAAATCATTTGACTTTTTTTAGCAAAAACTTTTGCTTCTCTGAAAATGGAACTGTTTTTAATGCGTCCTCCAGGCTCCTTTAATTAATAAATACCTAATTGGCATATCTAATTACATACATTAATAACAATATAAAAAAAACCATCTAAACATTTAGCTTAGTGAAAAAAGCAGTTATTTCTTTTTCTTTTTGCTCTGAGATAAATCATTAAAAAATTTTATTTACTATTGAGATGTGAACAAAGACGTATATAAAAGCTATTACAACTCTCAATTTTTTTTCGCTAAAAACTCTTAAAATTTGGTGAAAGAATAGGAAAAAATGTTTGTATAGAATAATTTAAGCTGCGTGAGTTTGATTTGATTTTTAACCGATTTACGTTAAATTAACCGTATTGCGTTCCATTAAAGTATGTTAATTAAATCTTTTTTAACTTATTTCAACCACTAAACTACTGCCGCAAACATACTCACAAGCTTTTTTGCGTAGAATACATCACTGTTTGGATGAAATTGTGTTTTCATTATTAATCAAATTTTATTTTTATCATTATGTGTTTATTTGTATTTTCATTTAAATGTCGTACTTAATTTCTGTTCAATATGTATTTTGAGTAAAATAATTATTTTTTTGTCATGCTATTTACCAACAACATCGACTTGTTTTAGTTCTGTGGGGAGAATATAACTGGTAGAGTAATGTGTCACACAGAACTGAAAAAGATTCTTGATTTAAAAACTCAAGAATTTTAATTTAGAGATGAAAGCTTATAGCAAATACTAGTAGATTTTTACAGTAAACCACTCCTAATGAGGGACAGAACAGCAACAGAACACTCCATAGAGATTCTATTACACAAACAAGTTTCAAAATAAACAACATATTGCCATCCCGCAAAGGATAAATCCAAATCGATGGCGTTAATAAATAGCAAGACAAGAAATAATTATTTTAAGCAAAATCCATGTTGAATAGAAACTATGAATAATCAGATTTCAATATAAATTAAGTACATCATATAAATGAACATACAAATAAACAAAATGATAAAAATACAATTTGGTTAATAGTAAAAATACAATTCCTTAAAAACAATTAAGAAATTTAAATTAGAGGTATTTAGTTTCACAGTTCCTGTAACTGCAGAAAAATCTGTTACACTGAGAATCGCAGAATCTCTCATTGCTAACATTACAAATCTTTAATTGCTCCTATAAAAGAGCTCCAATGCTACGCCCGCAGTTAATTGCTTCCCCACAGAGTTGTGATAAAAGCGAAACAATCTCTAAAACGATTACAACGTGTTGCACTCTAACGCACAAGAAACAAAACCTTCTTAAAGTAGAGCGAGTCACGAGGGGTAAAGAAAGCAGTGGTAAAATAAGACATAGATCTCAGTTCGCAATGGAGTTTAGAGAACGGATCAAATACTCAAGGGAATTCAAAATATATGGACATCATAAAATTGCGCCGCAGAAGCAATGTTCTTTCACCGTAGTCCCTAAACAGCTGAAAACAACTTACACACAACATTCGAAAAAGACACTAATAGAGTTATTTTCCCGAGAATAAAGAAATATTTGTGTAGTATTGCAAAATTGTAAACTTGAAAATTGTAAACTATGACAATATATATATATATATATATATATATATATATATATATAAATATTAAATAAATGGAAGGACCATTGAATTGAAGAGATGAAGGCGTGAAATTGATGGTCATTCGTTTCGGAGAAGATATAAAAGAATGCAGAAATGGCATATATACGAAAAACCCTTACCCACGTTATAGCTTACAAAATGGATTCTGAGAATACCATGATATGAGCTTATGATTTTAGTTCATATTGTTTCTTCGTCCCTGTGTACCATTGTTTTTATGAACCGGTGAATTCATAAGATTCACAAGTATGAACCTGGCCCTGTTATACAGCAAAATAAAAAGAACATTTAGGGACAAAAATGTACATTTTAAAGTTATCATCCGTATAAAAATAAGCTACTATCTGTTCAGATAGCCTTTAAACAGAAATGATTGTCTTTTAGAGTAAATTCGACTGTTGGATAAATCCCCTTTAGGATATTGTGGGATTTCGGTGCGCGTGCTATTTGTTCTTCTCGGAAAGCTTTGAATGGAAAATTAGAAACACATTTCCTGGGAACTTTAAAATATTGCAGATAATATCCTTTCAGACAAAAATATGCAGTTTGTTTCCATTTGAATAAGACAATGACAATAAAACTGAACTATTTAATGGGCGTTTTGAATTTAAGATTTAGACAGCAGTGTTGTAAAAAGTAAAGTGATATAATTCAAAAAATAAAAATACAAATAACATAAAACATTCATGTTGCTTGCATTATTATGCTATATTACTTGTATCATTATGCGCTTTCGCTGAAATAAATAAAAAGCATTGAGAATTATTTTTGCAATGGTAAATACATCTTTTTTCTAATAATTATCCGAAATGCTAAATAAATCCGGTTAATATTTCCAATTTAAACAGAGAAGTATGTGTGTATTTAGTTACAATAATTAATAAATTATGAATATTGCTGTAAATTAACTGCTTTTACAACTTCTTACTACTGCGAGGCAAAAACGAATTGGGAATTCCTGAAAAAATTTCAAAGAATAATTACTTTAAAACTGTGCATATGAGAATTGGCGCTTTATAAATAAG